>QRFJ01003016.1:42871-79904 GCA_006176705.1 Cocos nucifera | reverse complement strand
GGCCTCATGTAGATGATTTGTGGAGGCCAGATGCATTGTGTGGTTGCATCATGATGAGTGAACCTCCCTGGCGGTGATTGGATTGTGGAGATCGGCTACCCGTATAGGTATCGTGTTCTAAACACGTAGCTATAGTAGTAAAATGTTCACTGCTGGCATTTTGTTTTTTAAATTTAAAAGCATGTACATCACATTTAGATCCTGAAAAGTGTAAGATTTTTGATATGATCAATTGCTCTAAATTAATTAGATTAATTTTATTTTTTTATTATATTTAACTAATTTTTGAAAAGTTTCGAAAGTAGAGCTAGAAATCCTGCACTAGATACCTTTAGTTTATGTACTAGAATGCAAGCAACTTGGCAAAAGCCAACAATTGCATTTTCATGATAAGCCCATAACCTAATACAAAATGACCTAAATTTTATTGTTGAGCCTATATATATAGGTCAAATTATTCTCAAATTACTAATGCACCAAATCCGTACTAACATAACCAATACACGATGTACTTTGGGTTGAAAAATTATAATTTGGTTAGATTTGGATGTAGAATGCATTCTTTGGCTCACGATCGGGATGGATGTTATATTGGCCAATTTAGAATTGAATAGGTGCCTCATCTTACTCTATCGATCTAAGTTATTTAATATTTTATTAAAAATTATATTTCATAACTAATTAATAGTTGTTATCTAAAGTAACTATGTGAATCAATTATACATTGATTCAAGCTTCAGCTAAGCTTTGAAGGTTGAATAACTTTATGCAATCTTGATACCAGCTGGAGCTGATTTGTACTTAGTTTGAGAAGTTGAGTTGATTGGACTTATTTCAATATTGAGCTCACTTAAGCTTTATTAAATAAACTAGTCGAGGACCCATGCATTGCGTAGGATGGATAATTACAGTCTATAATTATTAAATTTTTTTAATAATAAACATTCATAATAAATATTTTTAGTATTTTTATATTTTATTTTATTTATTATTTATATATAATAAATTTTTTTATTATTTTATAAAATAATATTTTATTTTATTTTTTTCTTCTTATTCTCATATCTTCTATGTGCCCGTCGGTACCGCTACACCCCTCTATTGCCCCACCATAGCTCTCTTTCTCTCTCGAATAAATATCGATCCTGATCGTATCTCCATCCTTTTCTCTTCTTCTTATACCTTCTCCACGCCCACCGATGTCGCCCCACCTTCACTGTCGGCCCACTATTGCTCTCCTTCTCTCTCGACAAACATCGATCCCGATTGCACCCTTCGACATCCCTATTGGTACTACGCTCCTGGCACCACCACTGAAGGAAGAGAGAGAAACTCTTTCTCTCTTCTTTTCTTTTTTTTTTTTTTTTTTTATTTTTTTTTTTTTTTATAAAATAATATTTTATTATTATTATTTTTTTTTTTCTTTCTATTCTCATACTTTCTCCATGCCTTCCAGTGCCATTCCATCCCCCTACCGCCCGACCATGGCTTCTCTTCTCTCTCAATAAATGTCGATCTCGATCACACCCCCATCTCCTCACTTCTCATACCTTCTTCAAACTTTTGGAGGCTATTAAATATAGAGATTTAACTTTCAAATTGATGAAATATTATGCTCTATTATAGATAATTTATTAGATATGATCTAATCTAATCCAATGGATCAATTTAAATCTTAAAATATATTATTTTTTAAATAATAATAATTTTTTTAAAAAAATTTAGGATGTTATTATTTTTAAAATCAAAAAATGATATGTTATCTTTTTAAAATAATAATAAATATTATTTTTTTAAAAAAAATTATTAATCTTATAATATTTATTTTTATAAATAATAAAACTTTTAAAAATATTTTTCATCTCTTATCCCTTTCATATTTTTATTTTTAAAATATTATTTTTTTAATTTTTTAAAATATAATTTTTTTTTATTTAAAAATAATATTTTAAATTATTATTAATAATAAAATAATAATTCATATGGCATAATTAAAATCAATTAAGATGTTGATAAAAATATTATTTTTAGAAATATAAATTAGTATGTTATTATTTTTAAGATTAAAAAATGATATGTTATCTTTTTAAAATAATAATAAATTAATAGTTTTTAAAAATATTATTACTATTTTTATAATATTTTATTTTTTAAAAATAATAATTTTAAAATATTTTTTATCTCTTATATATTTCCTACTTTTTTTTAAAATATTTTTTTTATTTTTTAAAATATTATTTTATTATTATTTAAAAATAATATTTTAAATTATTATTAATAATAAAATAATAATCTACATGATATAACTTAAATCATCTAAGATGCTGAGGTGGCAACACCATAATACTCTTCTATAGAGACTACTTTCCTATTATTTAAAAGTAATATTTTAATTATTATTAAAAGTAAAATAATAATCCACATGGCATGACTAAAATCATCTAATATGCTAATAAAAATATTATTTAAAAGAAATAAATTAGCATGTTATTATTTTTAAGATTAAAAAGTGATATGTTATCTTTTTAAAATAATAATAAATTAATATTTAAAAAATATTATTATTATTTTGTAACATTTTATTTTTTAAAAATAATAATTTATTAAAATTATTTTTCATTTTTATTTTTAAATAATTATTATTTTTAATTTTTAAAATATTATTTTATTATTATTTAAAAATAATATTATGTATTATTATTAATAATAAAATAATAATCCATATGGTATAACTAAAATTATCTAAGATGCTGAGATGGCAACACCATAATACTCCTCTATAGAGTCTACTTTATTATCATTTAAAAATAATATTTTAAATTATTATTAATAATAAAATAATAATCCACATGACATAATTAAAATCATCTGATATGCTGATAAAAATATTATTTTTAGAAAAATAAATTAGTATGTTATCATTTTTAAGATTAAATAAATGATATGTTATATTTTTAAAATAATAATAAATTAATGTTTTTTAAAATAATATTATTATTTTAATAATATTTTATTTTTCAAAATAATAATTTTTTAAAAATATTTTTCATCATTTATTCTTTTTTATTTTTATTTTTAAAATATTATTTTTTAATTTTTTTAAAATATCATATATTATTATTTAAAAGTAATATTTAAAATTATTAATAATAATAAAATAATAATTCACATGGCATAACTAAAATTATCTGAGATGCTAAGGTGGCAACACCACAATACTTCTTCATAGAGTATTATTATATATATATATATATATATAATAAATTAACTTAGGTTAATCTCAAAATTTGAACTTGAAAATGACTTAAAAACCAATCTAAGTCCATTCAAGATTAGCTTAATTCAAGTCAAAAAATTTCTTGTAGGTCAAGCTCATCAAGTCAATTACATCTCTAGAAAATTCTTCTAAAAAATTTCTATCCCATGAAAAATATAGGTATTTAAGTTTTTTAAAGAAATAAAATTAGTTTAGTATGCTCTATTTTGTGCTGCATTCTCCTTGCTCCAAATGTCTCTATTGTCATATTGTGGAATGCTATAACGTAGAAAGCCATAATGTCCAAAAAAAAAAGCAAGAATAAAGCCATAACGTAGCAAGGATATATAGTTAAGCATATAAGATAAAAACCAACGTATGGTAACATATATTAACATCCCAATAAATAATGGTGCAACTCAAACCAAAAACTCTAGCAAATAACATGCAATTAAAATCCAAAACCTGACTCTTTCCAAAACACATTCACTAAACTCCCATCCCCTTCTCTATAAATCCCCTCCATACTCATTCTCTTTCCAGCATATCCACCACCTTTATCACCAGTTCACCACCACCACCACCACCACCATGGCTAACTCATCAAACATGCTCCTCCTTATGATCGTCGCCTTGACAATGACCACAAGAGTAGTCTGGAGCTTAGAACAAGAAGAGAGGATTCCCTTTGTGGTGATCGACCCCAAGTTTAAAGATTGTTCGAAACCCCTTACTGTAGTCAAAGGGTGCACCCCTAGCATCTTGTCTTCCTTGCTCACCTGGCGCTTCCAGCTGACCCCCGAGTGCTGCAACGCTATCAATAGCCTCAGTGAAAAGTGCTTTGATGATTTATTCTCCTCTAACCCCCTCTATGGCTCTCTATTCCCTCCCCTCCTTGAGACTTACTGTGCTGCAAAGACTTCATCAAAACCAACCAGAGAAATTTCACCTACACCAAGTGTTTGAATTGATGATAATAACCAATAAAGGTTCAGATCTGTTTGGGATTTTAATGAGTAAGGAAAGTAGTGTGGCTCTTGTTTTATTTATAGGAGAATAGTTTGCATGGGTTGTTGCAATACCATTCTCATGTTACTAGTTCTATAATTGGCTTATGCAGACTTGTAACTTGACTAATAAATTAATATATTTGGTTGAAATTCTCTCTCTCTCTCTCTCTCTCTCTCTCTCTCTCACATGTTAGTAAAAACAAAAAAAAATAAAAAATGAGAGCTTTCCTCTGGATAACTGCAATTTAACTTGTTCATGGCCTTGGATTTTGATGATTGTGTTATATTGAGTCCACAACTTAATCAAATAAAACTTTTTTTCTTAAAAGAAAGACTTTTATTTAGATCAAGCCTAACTTTGTGTAAAAGGATTAAACTTCAAATATTTAATTGCTTAAGCACTAATTATTAAAATTAAAGTCAAAGGGTCAAATGAAGAACAAAGTTTTAAATTTATTAAATCAATTTGAAATGTTTGACCATTATTCTTTGTTTAAAATATATATGTGAAATTTTAATTGATAGTTTCTAAAAGTAGGAAAATGAATGAACATAATAAACAAGTAGGATTATGGATGTTTTAGATGCTTTTTTAGAAGTTAAAATCCTAGAGTTTTATGTTAGCACATATTTGTCTGCATGGAAGTATATTAAAATTGCTATGAATAAATATTAAAAATAAGACCTAAAAATGATAGTTATTTATATATTTACTCTATCAACTAATTTTGATATCTCAATTAACTCATGTAGGTCAAGAGACTATAAACTTCTGGTTTTTCTTTTTCATATCTCTAACTTTCTATTCCACTAAATATTGATGCTTATCAATATCTCAAAATATATTTGGTTGGGGAGAGTTGGACTCTAAAATGAGAATAGAAATAAGTGACTCACATTTCAGCCATTTGATTGGCGGGAGCCCTATTTCGATTTTAATTTTGAAGGGAGTGGGAATACTCTAATATTTCAAATTCCAATATCTATATTTTTTTCTAGTATTTAAATATCATTTTGATTCCAATTTCGATTTTGAACCAAATGAATTAGAAGATATGGCTATTCTAATTCTCGTCCCAATTCATTATCATTCCGACTCCAATTCTGATCATGGACCAAACACACCATCAATTTTATTTTAGAGTCAATCAGCCACCTATGTAGATAAATATTGGGATAGTGCATAAATCTTGAAAATGTTTATATGTAATTGGATGGCATCATCATGTTGGTAGCACCATGCACGAATTGCATTTGCTTTGGAGTGAAAGACACTTGTTTTTGGCACAACATCTAGCAAGATGGAGCATTTTGATTGTCACACCCCACCCCCTAGATAGAGCAAGCTAGAGGGCATGATAGCTGAGTAGAGTTTGCCAATATCTTATGATGCGGTTCATAAGATACTGTTAAATCCTGTTCATCTATCATAATCTGCTACAAATCGACTTATGTACAAATTCTTAACTTGGTAGTATAATCTTCTCTATTTAGCTCAATATTATGCAAAAATAAGCTTGAGTTTTCATTCATTATGCTATGATTGGATACATAAAGTTTTAAAGTATAACTTAGTAACATGTTCAGATTTACTCAAACCACATATACAACATACCCCAAAATGTTCTCTCCTTACTAACAAACTCAACCAACATGAGTTTCCCACACTATAAAGTATGACCAACCTCTTATAGTATGAATGTTGAAGTAGATGCTGATGATGATGCAACTTCTATACAGAGCTATAACACTGAGGGTCTGCAAAGAAAAAACACAATAGGAAAAATAATAAGACCCAAGTCCCAGTGAATGGATAATACATCTAATAGTGAAAATAATGGAAAAGCTTAGTTTAAATCCTCCATATAGCATATAGCACATACTATTAATACATTTCTAAGTCTTATATAAGCTGAATAAAAATAAAGCCATCTAAAAGAGCATTTTAAGCAAAAACTGCTAGACTATTCTTGATTACACCATAGGGCACCACTCCCATGGGCAGTTGATACGAAACAAATGATACTACTGAGCCCCACTGGGCATATTGTTTATATTGCTTCCCTGGGCATACTTTTTATATTGCCCCATTGGGCATACTATTTATATTGCCCCACTGGACATGCTACTTATATTGCTGCTAATTTTCTGCTATTATGGTGCTGCTATGTAAAAAGTGATACTATGACCACACTCTATAGGTTGATCACTCCTATATGTCACTTTTAATGAAACGAATGTTTAATAGAAGCTCAAACATTAATAAGCTGACTTAAACCTTTCAATTCAAAATGGATACTGTGCTATCAAAAAAATTTACACAACATATATGCATGTTGTTCCATATTTATATAACAATATGTATCTTCTGATAGTAAGCCAAAGATAACCTTTTTCATAGGAAAAATACAATGAACGCATTCTAAAGTTAGATGGAGAAGCCACTCACCTCAAAATAACTACTACACTACCTTGGTGCTTGACTTATCCAAAGCACCCCTCGGGCTTTCCTTCTCTTCTATAAAAGTGATACACATATATTAACATCATACTACCAGATTCACAAACATAATTATGCATGCTTTGCTTTCCTTCTTATTCTTTAGCCTTTCTACGCCTTACTTCTGTTCTATCTACTTACCTTAGTTTAGGTTTGACTAGACCTCAACATATACATCAAGAATTTCAGCAATTCAATTATATTTTTATTCCCACAAATGGTTCCAAGTTCAACCAGCATAATTTCAATTAGTTGCTAAACCATTCTACACTCTTTTTCCTTTTGATGGTAAATTAGGTTTCTTTGTTTGTTCTCTTAGCCTTAAATTTCACACTCTTTTTCCTTTTGATGATAAAAGAGGCAGATTGCCACAAGAGATATTTTAATACTGAGTATTTAGATGTGTCTTTACAATGATTCAGGGGGATGGAACATCCATTTTTTTCTACACAAGATAATCTCGATCTTTTATGAAAAAATAAGAATCTATCTATAGTGTTGTTGAATTAAGTTAGTGTATGCACTTTTATCTAAATTTTAAGCAATAACTATTCTTTAGATTGCTAGAAATCAACTATGTGGGACCAAATTTTGTCCGTGCATTTTGATTTCCTATCATACATCTGGTTAAAGCTTGATGTTAATTTTCTTAGATTAATATTCTCATATTAATATACCTGGTTCCATTGGTTCAAGATAATGAAGTAAGAGTCAAAAGGTTATGGGGTCGGATCCTCATCACTCCAATTTTGGTTCATCCTAATTAGGATTTGAAGATGTGGGATCGATCAAACTCATCTCTTCGATCTAGTTTATATCATTTTTTATTTTATTATTTTCTACATCTACGTATCATATTTTCCTATTTTGAAAAATTATTTTTCTTTTATTTCTTTCTTTTTTTTTATAAAGAGGCTGTGATGATTAATTCTTAGTATAATTTAGTGATATTTCTCTCTATTTTTTTCTCTTCTTCTACAAATATTTTAACAATTCCAAAGGACAAGGCGATCTTGGATGGCCTGCAGCTGTTTAGCGAGCAATTGTTTGCAATTGATTTAGTTGAGTTGTAGAAGATACCAAAAGTAACATTGCAATATATGATTAAATGGTAAATCTGAGCCTCCTTTTTATTTTTATTTTTTTATTTTTTTTTAATTTTTAAAGAGAACCCCCATCGATGAGTTCTAGACTGTATCAATGGCTGTGAGTGTTAGGATATGAACTCACTCCGATATCAATTATTGTAGAGTCTAGCTAGGACACCATGACCATAAGACCTTCTTGATATCACTTGCATTATACTTGATCACATATGGATACCATAAGAGAAAGAAAGAAGAATACAAGATAAGAGAGCACATAATTAAGTATATATGGATTAGATCAAGATCTACCTTCATAGGATATGCAAACTTCACTATGAAAGAAAGAAAAAATAAATAATATAAGAAAAACTTACCACTCAACCCTTGTACAAGAGTTTCTCAATAAAAAGCTTCAAAACCCTCACAAAAACTCTCAAGAAGCCTCTCAGTATCTCTAAAATATCACCAGCTCTCTAATACAATAAATAGTTTGTCAATCAGAGTTATATAGACTCCAAAAATCCAAAAATAATATTTCAGTAGGAAACTCAGTCCCAAACACATTAGAGATACATTTTTGGCTGTCCGATCATGATCGGCTCCCTCTTGGGTTGTCAGATCATGCACACAGCCTCCTGATCAATCTTGGATTGCTTCGTAACTATCTAATTATGATCAAGAACTCTCCTGGCTATCAGATCTTGCAAAACAGCATCCGATACTGCTTAATCAAGCCAGATCGCATTTCAGCTGTCCGATCATGACTGGCTTGAACCAGATCTATCAGATCATGATCGATTCATGGAACAATATCATGGACTGCATGAAATAGCCTAAAAATCGATGAGATGGTCTATACAAGGCTTTATGAGTTAGCGGTCCATGGTGGACCGCACTCCATCACCTGGGCTGAGCTCCCATGTGGCTCGCGCATGTCCCCACCTGCGCTCTCATGCCTGGGCCAGCCCAGCTCATGGCTGGCCCAACACCATCCCACACTGCTAGTCTAGGCCATGATGCCACTGGTCGATGCCTCTTGTGGGCCCCTCCAGTGGGCCCGAGGGCCAACTACCTTGCCTTGACCTTCATTTGCACGTAATTTCTCCATCTGGACTCTATTTGGAATGTTTTTCAGCTCATTGCACTCTATTCGTCATATTGGACCTTGTTTTGAGCTTATTATAGACTGAATCTTAAGATACTTTTCTCAATAATCTTCATCTTGACTCGATATTCAGCCTCTATCTATCTCTAAGAGCTTGTGATCCATCTCGCCCCCATGCCTTGGTGCACGTCTGTTGTCTCATGGATAGGCAAACTAGGAGTCGAGTCAAGCCACTCGATCCCACCTCCATCAATGGCTATGTCCACTCTGATCAAAGACCTGCTTCGAATGTCTCCTATAGCAATAGAAACTTCATTCTACGATGTCATCTCTCATCCTCTTGAGTCTCGTATCTCATGCCCAATCCATCTCTACCTGGAGCTCCATCTTGTACTAAGCTCCCTCTTAGCTCCTGAAGCTCCACCTCACACTAGGCTTCCTATTAGATAGTAATATTTTTTCATCTTCTTTTTTTCCTCTAGAATAATTCTATTGCCATGCATGAC
Source organism: Cocos nucifera (assembly GCA_006176705.1). Classification (NCBI taxonomy): domain Eukaryota; kingdom Viridiplantae; phylum Streptophyta; class Magnoliopsida; order Arecales; family Arecaceae; genus Cocos; species Cocos nucifera. Next base: position 70,439 of record QRFJ01003016.1, on the reverse strand, counting down.
CTTTAGGATTCTATCACTAGCTATCCGCTTGTAGTTGTTTGAATCCAGTCTGCTCAGTAAGATAAGATTCCATCTGAAATTAGGTATGTATCGGACCTCCCCCAATCTTCTCATTGCACCATCATGTATCCTCCAGCTGACCATCTCGATGTCTCTAATTGCATAGCTCGATCCATCTAGTAGATGAACACCTTATTGCTCTCCACAGAGTCAAACTACTTCTCTTTGCAATAAACATGATATGTGCATAAAAAATCTAAAATCCATTATTGAGAAGAAGTAGATACCTCATCAAAAATATCACCAAAACATCATCCTCTGACTTACTGCTAGCCATTGCTATAGTAGCCCTCATCCTATCCTTGAGCTATGGGCAATCTTTGACATGATGCCCTAACTCATCACATCGATAGTATCTGATCTTGCTGGGGTCCCTTATCATGAACTTGGATCGTCCTCCTCGCAATCATTTGCCACTTTGTTTGTTGCCACTTGCTCCTCTAGAACTACTAAAGTTGAGCTGCCACCATTTAAGTTTGAAGCTAGTTCTCTCCTGAGAATCTCGTTCTAAAGAATTGCCACAGTAACCTTGTCCATCTTGATGGTGCTCTTTCCCACTAGAAGAGCAATCACTAAGGACTCATACGAAGGAAAAAGCAATTCTAGCAAGACCAATGCTCTGATTTTCTTCTCAACCTTCTCACCTACACTGAGAAGATCGGTGAGAATCTTTTGAAAGTGATTGAGGTGCTCTTGCATGCTCTATCCCTTGGTCATCCATAGTTGGTAGAACTACCTCCAAACAAAGAGAGTGTTGGTGAGAGACTTCATCATGTACAACTCCTCAGGCTTCAACCACAGTGCTATCGGAAAAGTCTTGCTAAGTACATAGATCACCACCACATCTGTAAGTACATATAGATAGTACTTATCATCTGCATCTGTAGCCACTCTCAGGTCCTTTCCTCTAAGGTATCCGGCTTCTTTTCATTTAAGAGAGCATCGATCAATCCATGTTGGATAAGCACGTCCTTCACCCTCACTTGCCATAAGAAGAAATTGCTCTTTCCATCGAACTGGCTGATCTCTATCTTGATTATACTTGTCTTCTCCATCTTTTTTGATCTCAATCAATACCGTCATAATCTAGGCAACTAATACCAATTATTGGAATATCAACTCACTTTGATATAAATTATTATGGAGTCTGGTCAGGACACCATGACCACAGGACCTTCTTGATACTACTTGTATTGCACTCGATCATGTATGGATACTGCAAAAGAAAGAAAGAAGAATATAAAATAAGGAGTACACAGTCAAGTATACATGGATTAGACCAAGGTCTACCTTTATAGGGCATGCAAACTTCACTATGAGAGAATGAAAAAACAAATAATACAAGAGGAACTTACTACTCAACCCTTACATATTAGTCTCTCAATAAGAAGTCTCAAAATTCTCACAAAAATTCTCTGAAACCTCTTAAGAAGACTCTCAGCACCTCTAAGACATCACTAGCTCTCTAACATAATAAATAATTTGTTAATCAGAGTTATATAGACTCCAAAAATTCAAAAATAGTATTTTAGTAGAAAGTCTAGTTCCAAACACATCCAAAAATAATTTTTGGCCATCCGATCATGAGCGGCTCCCTCCTGAGCCATCAGATCATATACAGCTTTTTGATCAATTTTGGATTACTTCTTAGCCATCTGATCATGACCAAAAGCTCTCTTAGCCATCGAATCATGCATAATAGCACCATATACCGCCTAATCAAGTTAGATCGCGTTGCAGCCATCTGATCCTAATCGGCTCGAACCAAATCCATTGGATCATGATTGGTCCATGGAATAGTATCGTGGAATACATGAAATGTCTTAGGAATCGATGAGATGGTCTATGCAGGGCTTTGTGAGCTAGCGGTCCATGTTGGACAATGCTTCATCACCTGGGCTGAGCTATTATGCAGCTTGTGCCCATGCACGCTCGCATGCCTGGACTGGCCCAATGCACTGCTAGCCCAGCATCACCGCGCTCTACCAGTTTGGGCCATGTTGCCACTAGCCACCACCACCTATGGGCCCCTCCGACTAGCCTGAGGGTTAGTTGCTTGTCTCGACCTTTATTTGCACATAACTTCTCTATCTGGACTCCGTTTGGACTGTTCTAGAGCTTATTGGACTCTGTTCGTCATCTTGGACCTTATTCTAGGCTTATTATGGATCGAATCTCAAGATATTTTTCTTAATAATAGGCCTGCTGGCAAGTTCTGGGCTATGCTGGTAGATTCTAGGCAATCAAATTCTGAGCTTTGTTACTGCATCAGCATGGCATCACCTAGCTCTGATATCAAGTGTTGGAACAATCAATATTGATTTGATACCAATTATTATATCTATGGCTACTTGAAACTACAGTCGTAGATCCGATCTCTTACACAAACCTAGGTGTTAATCCAAAAATATGAAGAAAAGTAAAAAAAATTGATGGCAGCACCTAAGGCTTGGCGTTGGAACCAGAGAAAAAAGAGAGAAGAGAGTTAGGAAGAAAAGTTATAAATTGATTCCTCCCTCTTGTAAAGATTACAATACCTAGGTTTATATACCTTAGAATTTCTATTATACCACATGAACTCTAATAAATCCAAACTCCAACTAAAAAACTCTCCTAGGCTAAACGAATCATGAAAGAACTCATCAAGCCCATGTACACCCATATCTCCCATGCTCTCACCCTCTAGATCTAAACCCAACCCATACATGTGTTAGCCATCTTAAGATCTTATTGGATCAGGCCTTAAGACCCTAAATAGAAAACCCCCATCTAGTTCTATTAGCTACTATCGAGCTAGCTCTATCAGGAGCCAAGCTGGCTCGACTGTGTATTGCCCGAATCCTATCTTCTGCCTACCTGAGATAGCAGGCTCGACTACACCCCGAGTCGACTTGGTCTCAGCTTGAGCTGGCTCGACCATGTATCTAAGCCAGCTCGCCTATGTGTCAGCCCCTTGTCTTGGCTGACTCTTCTCCTGGCTTTGGTCCTTTGCTCCATCTTATGTCCTAGGTCTTCGGAGCACCTACTAAGCCCCCCTCAAGGTCCTCACACCTGAACCTCGAGTCCGTGTAGGGCTACACACCGCCTTCATCCCTAGGATAACTCCTATCCTAGCCCTAGGATCATACCCATCCTAGTCTTTCGGAGCCAACACCCTGGCTCCTCCCGTGCCCCCTAATGCTTGGGAGCACCACCCCAGATCCTACAATCTCCACCTTGGTGCGCCCAAGCCTTGGTACACCTAGCAATGTTCTCCTGCACGATCTCGCTGTCGATGCATGCGCTGACAGCTACTTGTGCATACCTTGCCACTGCCATCTTTCTTCAGTGGTTGAGCTCTATTTGAGGCTTTTGGGATGACTGCCTTGACTGCTGAAGACCTTGGCTTGTACCTATGCACCACCCTTGGAGTTGTAGACATCCTTTTGCTTGGCAGCCACATTATATATCCTGAACTTTCATGAAGAATCTGCAGCAATCTTATGCCAATTCCTGCTACATACCCTGACATGATCTCCTAAAAAATTTATTGGAAATATGCACTCTTCCCACACGGATTGACGTGGCCACTGGTGATTAGCCAAGAAATAAGAAAGTACTTCTTAGAGATTTCTACGAAAGCACGATCAAATAAATCAAGGAATAAAGAAGAAGAGAAGAGATTTCCAGGAGAAAAGAGCTTTTATTCAGTATATTTCAGCACACTTATAACCTTGACCTATTTTCAGTATATATACTTTACAAAGGGTCAATTCCAAGCTTATAGAAAAACTTTCCAAACTAAAACAACCCACATATACAAAATAATAATCCGCAAAAACTGAGCCGGCCCAGTTTCAGATCGAGCCAGCTAACCTGCGATTGGGTCGGCTCAGTCCCAGACTGAGCCAACCCAGTTGTCTACCATGCCAATAGTTCAAAAATATTATTTTTTGTCTGAATTTTTCTCTAAGTCCTAGCCGACCTAGTCCTGGACTGAGTTGACCCAGTTTCCAACTGAGCTAGCTCAGTCTCAGAGTCAGCCGACCTAATTTTTGAACTTTACTATTGAGAATGATTCTTTTTCTGGCATGGTCCCATTTTCCCATGACCTATTTTCTCATGCTTTCAAGACTTGGGAGTGCCACTTTTGAGCTCACATTCTCCACCTTGGTACTTCCAAGTCCTTGTGAACTCATCTCTTCTCAATAGATCCATCCATGCCACACATCTCTAAAAGCTGTCTCTGGGTGTACTTTCATGTGTGCATCAGACTTATTCTCCTTGGTATGGACCTTCATCAATTCCACTTCACCTTCCTCCACCAGCTCTCTAATCCTATGGTATCTCACGTCTATATGCTTTGTGCGTGCATGATAGACTGGGTTCTGTGCCAATAATAGAGCACTCTGACTATCACTAAATAGTGTAACCTTGCTCTGCTCCACTCCCAACTCATCAATCAGCCTTCTAAGCCAAAGGACTTTCTTTGTAGCCTCCGTTATCCCAATGTACTCGACTTTTATGGTAGACAAGGCCATGATTGGCTGAAGGATTGATCTCCAAGATACCGGTCCACCATATATGCAGAAGATGTATCTAGTAGTAGACCTCCTTGTATCAAGATCACCAGCACAATTTGCATCAACAAACTCTTCCAGAGGACCTAAATCTTTACAAATCTTCACAGATTATTCTCCAAATCCTCCTGACTGCCCATCAAACACCAAACCATAATCCCTTGTTCCATGCAGATATCTCAATATCCATTTTAATGCTTTTCAGTGTTCCTTCCCAGGGTTAGTCATGTATCTACTAACCGTGCTCATAGCATGTGCTATATCTGGTCTATAGCATACCATAGTGTACATGACACTGCCTACAGCATTTGCATAAGGGACTCGTTCCATGTTTTCTCTCTTCTCTTTTGATTGGGGACACTGTAACTTGGAGAGAGACATATGGCTCTGCAATGGCATCTCTGTAGGTTTGGCCTTCTCCATTCCAAACCTCTTCAGAACCTTCTGGACATACTTTTCTTGTGACTAATGGAGCACTCCTTTGCACCTATCTCTGTAAATCTCCATTCCAAAGATTTTCTTAGCTGGATCCAAATCTTTCATCTAAAATTCAGATGATAATGCCCTTTTCAACCTTTTCACAGCATCCATGCTTTTACTGGCTATGAGCATATCATTTACATACAATAATAGGTACAGGACATCTTCCTCATCTACATCCTTGACGTAGACACAATAATCAAGTTCACATTTACTGAAATTCAGGCTCAAGACAAAGCTATCAAACCTTCGATACCACTTACGAGGAGATTGTTTCAAGCCATATAAAGACTTTCTAAGTAAACACATCTTTTCTTCCTATCCCATCGCCATGAAACCATCTGGCTACTTCATGTAGATTCTTTCCTCCACAGTTCCATGAAGGAAGGCATCTTCATGTTCATCTATTCTAATTCCATATTATGCTATGCCACCAGTGACAGCAAAACTTGAATAGATGTATGACGCACCACATGAGAGAAAATTTCTGTGTTGTCAATCTCTTCCCTTTGTGAGTATCCCTTGGCTACCAGCCTTGCTTTGAATCTGACTCCACCTTGTTCTGAAGGTGCTTCTTTCTTTGTGAACACCCACTTTGGGCCAATAGGTCAAGCACCCTCTAGAAGATCCACCAGCTGCCATGTCTAATTCTTCTCAAGTGATTTCATCTCTTTCATCATGGCCTACATTCATGAATCATGATCCTCACTCTCCATGGCCTCTACATAATTCTTTGGATCTCCATTAGCAGTGATGAGTACATAGGAGATAACCTCATCAATACCATATCTAACCGATCTTCTAATAGTACGCTGGGGCTTATGCAAAGCCACTCCCACTGGCATATCTTTGTCTGATGTCTATGGCTGCTTCTGCACATCTATTTGAACTGCCGACCCTTCATGCTGATTTTCAATCTGAGATAATACTTTTCTACCTAGCTCCACCTCAATAGGAACATTCCTGTAAGTGGATGTAACCAGCATGCTATCATTCTCTGATTGGCCACCGCTGTTCACCTTTATTTTCCTAGTTTCATCTATCCTAGACCTCCTCAAGATGCTCTTCTCATCAAAGATAACATCGCTGCTGATCACTGACTTCTATGCCTGAGAGTCCCACAGTAGGTACCCCTTGACTCCTTGTGGATATCCTATGAATGTAATCTCTTGAGATTTTGGGTCCAATTTGCTCCTCTCGGTTGCCTCCACATGTGCATAGGCTGTGCAATCGAAGACTTTTAAGTGGCCAAGCTCCACCATCTTTCCACTCCAGATCTCTTCTGGAATGATTCCATTCAGCGTATAATGAGAGGACCTGTTCATAAGAAAATAAGAAAAAGTTAGAGCATCATCCCAAAAGAACTTTGAGAGTGATGTCTGCAGCCTCAAACTCTGCGCCTTCTCGGTCAGTGTTCGATTCATCCTCTCCACGACACCATTCCGATGGGGAGTCATCCTCACCATGTAGTGGCATTTGATGCCATTTTCCTCACAGTACCTCCTGAACTCCAGACTAGTATACTCCACTCCATTGTCCGACCTCTGATACATTATCTGTCTCCCTGACTCCTTCTCTACTTCAGCTCTCCAAGCTCTGAACTGGGCAAACACCTCTGATTTTTTTCTGATCAGATAAACCCACACATTCCTTAAGAAATTATCAATGAAAGTAACAAAGTATTTTGCCCCACCTCTAACTGATACAGGAGCTGGTCCACACACATCCGAGTGCACTAAATCCAGCAGTCCCTCGCTCCGCTTGGTACTTCTGGCAAACTTCACCCTATACTGTTTGCCAAAGATACATGACTCACAAAAATCTATGCCCTCCTTTAGGGATGGGATCATATCTCTTCTACTTAGTTCTATGAGCCCACAGTCACTCATATGACACATCCGATAGTGCCATAGTCGATATAAAATCTGCTCCTCCTGTGCCGCTGCTAGCACCTCTGTACTATCATTTACCACTAAGCCTTTCATTCTGTAAAGATTGTTGCTCAATCTTCTACCTCTCATCACCACCAAAGTTTTTTTGAAAATTTTCAGACATCCACTCCCTTCCTGGCTACTAAAAGCATAATCCTGCTCCTCTAAGTAACCGAAAGAAATCAAATTCTTTTTCAACTCTGATACATGCCTGATATTTGATAATATATGAATGATCCCATCATACATCCTCATCCTGATAGAGCCAATTTCAGCTACTTTGCATGGGTGATCATCTCCAAGACTGACACTTCCACCATCGGTCTTCTGGTAGGTAGCAAACCACTTTCGATGAGAAGTGTAGTGGTGCAAGCATGCTGAATCTAATATCCACATAGTATCATACTCTGTGGATCCATCTGATACAACTAGTAAGTCTTCTCCACTGCTCACAGAAGCTATATCATCTTCGTTGCTGGTCTTTTCTTTTCTTGATCTCAAAATGGGACAATCTCTCCTCAGGTGTCTAGGCTAATGACATTTATAACATTTCAATGTCATCTTCCTCTGATCGTGAGACTTTGACCTGCCCTTGGATTTCTCTCTTATCTTTTTCTTTAATCTTTCCTATCTTTCATTCACAGCCAAGATCTAAGACTTAGGGTCTCCCTTGCAGATCTTCTTCTTTTGCTCATTTGATCTGAGCACACCAACAAGCTCTTCATAGTTTAGGATCTCCTTTCCATAAACTAAAGTTGTTATGAGACCATCATACGAACCTGAGAGAGAATACAATAGCAGCAATGCCCGATCCTCCTTATCGATCTTCACATCTAAACTCATCACCTCAGAATACACCTGATTGAACCTTTGGATATATGCAACAAGATCTCCACCTTCGGGCATCCTCAGACTATACAGCTGTTTCTTCAACCACAGCTTATTCATCATGTTCTTCCCCATATATGTGTTCTCCAGTCTCTCCTAGAGCCCCTTTGCCATAGTCTCTATGCAAACCTTGGACAAAACCTGATCGACCGGGCACATTCGGATTATGTTAAAAGTAATTTCCTCCAATTTTTTCCAATCCTCAGCATTGATCTTTTCTGGCCTTTCTTTTGTCAAGATCTTGTAGATCCTCTGCTAAACCAATAAGTCCTTTATTCTTTACTGCCATAGGATAAAGTTTCTCTTACCGTTGAACTTCTCAAAATTCACTTTGAATCCACTTGATCCCATGACTTCAAACAAGTCAAGAACATATCACTAACACCCTTCACGATCACACACCTACAAAACTATCCTAGATAGAAAATCTAACTAGCCCTAGATCCTCTTTCCAAACTTCTGTATCACTGTTCCTCTGTGTAAACAATCTCCACCTCAATCTAAAGACAACCAAAGAGCAAACTAGAAGTTTTTAGGATAAAACCTAGTGCAACAGATTTGGATGTAGTAAAGCCTAGGTGTCTTCCTTCCACGAAACACCGCTCAGATACCAAATGTTGGGAATATGCACTCTTCTTACATGGATTAACATGGCCACTGATGATTAGCCAAGCAACAAGAAAGTACTTCTTAGAGATTTCTATGGAAGCATGATCAAATAAATTAAGAAATAGAGAAGAAGAGAAGAAGAGATTTTCGAGAGAAAAGAGCTTTTATTTAGTATATTTTAGTACACCTACAACCTTGACCTATTTTTAGTATATATACTTTACAAAGGGTCAAGTCCAAGCTCGTAGAAAAACTTTTCAAACCCAAATAATCCACATATATAAAATAATAATCCATGAAAACTGAGCCACCCAATTTTAGACTGAGCCAACTAACCTACGACTGGGTTGGCTCAATCCCAAACTGAGCCGATGTAGTTGTCTATTATGCCAACAGCCTAAAAATGCTGCTTTCTATCTGAATTTTTTCTAAGACCTAGTCAATCGAGTCCTGAACTGAGTCGATCCAATTTCTAACTTAGCCAGCTTAGTCTCAGAGTGAGCCAGCCTAGTTTCTAAACTTTACTATTGAGATTGATTCTTCTTCCGACTCGCTTCCATCTTCCCATGACCTATCTTCTCATATTTCTAAGACTTGGGAGCACCACTTCTGAGCTTACAAAATTTGCCTATCCTTTCGTACGTGCTGCTCCACCTAGAACTGTGCATCTCCAATGTTGGTGCTAGGATTTTGATCCTCCTGCACTCTTTCACTCTAAACTCATGCTAGAACTCTCTCCACTTAAGAAGCCACCTCTGTTCGATGCTCCATCTAAAATTGAAGTCCTCCTGATGCCGTAGAAGCTGACTCTATAATCGAGTCCCTCGAAGCCAACTACTTCAATGCTGCACTACTGAGCCTGCCGCTGCATCTCGAACACAGTCTCTTGCTCCTTCGGATCCTCCATACTCCACAGACCCCTCCGAAACTATCTCAGATACACTGCATCCTAAAGGCTCCTCTCGAAACCACTAAGAGCTAATTCCGACTCTTCACTTTTAGTGACTGAAATGATGGAATCTGACTTTTCTCCTCCTTTGCACTTCTTCCAAAGTAGATATTCTTGCTTAAATTGTCCTGCTTCACCATACTTGAAGCACTTCTTGGATCCCTTGTTGTCCCTTTGCTGACCCTTCTTCTTCCCTTGCCTGGGTCTCTCTAACACCATGGGACCCTCCTGGAAGACCTTCCTCTTTGTCATCCATTTTCGCTGCTCGTTGGACCTTAGCACTGATACGATCTTCTCGTACTCTAATGTCTCCTTACCATATAGCAGTATGGTTACCAATGGATCAAAGCTCCTGAGTAGCGAACATTGCAGCAATAAATTCTTGTCCTCCTCTTCGTGCTCCACCCCATTGTTGAGCAAGTTCATGCTCATTCCGTCAAAATGTTGAATATGTCTTGCAACATCCTCATCCTCTTGCATCCGAAGGATATATAGTTGCTTCTTCAGCACCAACTTATTGCACATGTTCTTCCCCATGTACAATTGATATAACCTCGATCATAAATCCTTTGGGTGTCCTTCTCCTCCAATATGTCATACAGCATATCTTATCTGTCAGACAAGCCCTAATCATGGCACATGCCCTTTTCTCCAAGGACTTTCACTTCCTTGTCTGTCATCTTCTCCAGTCCTATCCTCCAAGGTCGAATCTTAGTCTCATCTGAATCAACAGATCCTCTACCCTAACCTTCCACATTGTGAAACTATCCTTTCTATCAAACTTTTCAAATCCAACCTTCAACCCACTGTTCTTCATGATCAAACCAAATAAAAAACAACCAACAGGTAGATCTGAAAATTACCTTGACTAGGGATGATGGACAATAATCCCTTAGATCACTTTCTTCCCTACGAAGTCTTGGAGAAAACCTTAGATCTGAACCTCACTACTGAGCTCTACTAAAACTTGATCTTCTTTCTCCTTCACACTCAGTCGGGCTCTGATACCAAGTGATAGCACATCACCATGGCATCACCTAGCTCTGATACCAAATGTTGGAACAATCGGTACTGATTTGATACTAATTATTATGCCTACGATTGCTCGGAATCATATTCATAGATCTGATCTCTTATGCAAACCTAGGTGTTAATCCAAAAATATGAGGAAGAGAAATAAAAATTGATGACAGCACATAGGGCTTGGCATTGGAATCAGAGAGAAAAGAGAGAAGAGAGTTGGAGAGAAAAGCTGTATATTGATTTCATTCTCTTATAAAGATTACAATACCTGAATTTATATACCTTAGAATTTTTACTATGCCACATGAATCCTAATAAATCCAAACTCCAACTAAAAAACTCTCCTAGGCTAACCCAATACATGAAAGCACTCATCGAGTCCATGTACACCCATGTCTCCCATGCTCTTACCCTCTGGATCTAAACTCGACCCATACATATGTTAGCCACCTTAAGATCTTATTGGATCAGACCTTAAGACCTCAAACAGAAAACCCCCATTCAGTTCTATTCGCCACCATCACGCCAGCTCTGTTAGGAGTCGAGCTGGCTAGATTGCATATTGTCCAAACCTTATCTTCTATCTGCCTAAGACAGTCGACTTGACTACACCCTGAGTCGGCTTGGTCTCAGCCCGAGCCAGCTCGACTACATATTCGAGCCAGCTCGTCTGTGTGTCAGCTCCTCTTGGCTGATTCTGCTCCTAGCTTTGATCCTTTGCTCCACCTTATATCCTAGGTCTTTGAAGCACCTACCAAGCCTCTCTCAAGATCCTCACACTTGAACTTCGAGTCCGTGCAGAGCTACACGCCACCTTCATCCTAGGACAACTTCAGTCTTAGCCCTAGGACCACACACATCCTAGTCTTCCGAAGCCAACACCCTGGCTCCTCTCGTAGCCTTCCAAGGCTCGGGAGCACCACACCAGATCCTACAGGCTGTGCCTCAGGTCACAGCTGGCATCCAAGGCATCTAGCCCTCGCATGTCCTTTACGCTCAAGCCGATGGAAGATGCTGGACGGTATTAATTATGTATTAATTTTAATAAAATTTACATTGCATGGTGATAGATCTATTTGTTAATTGATGTACATATTCTAATATATCCATACATTTATTTATTTTTATATGGATTGAAGAATTATGTATATTGGTCAATTCATTATGCACCATGGATAGTTTGAAAAATGCAAATAATTCTATAGGTCATTACAGTAATCAAACGATATGCTGAGGGTTTGAAAAAAATTTTGGACAGCATTTCTTCTTATTCTCCCTACACTGAAGAACTAAGAAAAAATGCTACTAAAATTTCTTATTTTAGTTGATGATAGGATATATTTGTTACATATCTAATAATGATATTTAATGAATTTTAGGTTTCTTCAAATATTTATTTATAATGCATGCAATATTTGGTTAGTCCTTCTCAACTTGTCATGATTGAAACAACATTTTTATTTGCCTATATAATGATGTTATGAACTCTAACCATTAGTATACGTGCATAAATTATGAACAATTACTACCAAATTATCTTAATATTATTCTATTATGTCTCATTTTTACATATGATTTAATTATAGTATCACTATTTTTATAATGGATAAGGGGTAGTTGAAGTTGAGTAGACTCTCACTCGAATATGAGGCTAGACTTCAAAAGTTTCTTGATTTTATTATAGAGAAATTCAGGAGACTATGGACTTATCCAATATTCTTGTAAGAAGTGTATGAGTGGGCTTTGGCTATCTTGTCAAGATGTAAATGGTCACTTCATCATTTATGGCTTTAAATCTAGTTATAAAATTTATCAGGATCAACATAGTGAGTGCAGGCCGTAAGGAGGCGACCAACATGATGAGGGAGTGGAACAAATGGTTCATGATATCTTCCTATTTATTGGTCAAAATGATGGTGCATCTATATCAATGCCTGATATTATGGTTGGTGGAATGACAAATAGTGAGAATGTGGAGAAGGTCCGCAAGTTGATGGAAGATGCTAATATTTTGTTATATCTCAAGTGTGAAAAGATGGTGAAGCTTGAGTTCTTAATTTGGTTGTATCATGCAAAATGCTTGAATGGATTCAGTAATAATTAAGTGAACTGTATACTAGAGCTTTTGGGGGACATTCTTCCGAACAATGTACAAATTTTGAAGAATAATTATGAGGCATTGAAGATTGTTGAATAGTTGGATTTTACTTACACCAAGATATATGCATGCCCTAATGATTGCATGCTCTGTTGGAAGGGGTTGCCAACCAAAATAAGTGTATGAGGTGCGGTGTATCAAGATGAAAATAGAATAAAGATGGCACATCGATCCATATTTTTTAAAAGTTGATATGGCACTTTTTTTTTATACCAAGACTATAAAAGTTATTTATGTCAGCAAGGACATCGAAGGACATAAGATGGCATGAAGAGAAGCGAACAAAAGATGATGTATTGAGGCATCCCGCCGATTGATTAGTATGACAAAAATTTAATGAAATATATCCCAACTTCATAGAAGAGATTTGCAATATGAGGTTAGGCTTGTCATAGCATAGAGTTTTTTGAGTGGTTCAAAGATCATGTAAGCGAGTATATATTCTTATCTTGGACACTCTATTTGAATATGTTTATTAATTTGGTATCATCTTCTTAGGTATGGAGATTACCACTCGATGATATGAGTCATGAAATGCGTGCTCTTTCAATGGTACTAAATCGTACCATGTGTGAGTATAAATAGCTCGTCATTAACGACTATAGATTCAAATTTCACAGCCAAGCTTAAAATATGACAACATAAAATAGTGGCATAATGTTGAGTGCCATAACTGGTATTATGCTAGCTCGAGGAATTCACAGCCTCATATGAAAGATCTGAACTATTATGGGTATTGGGGATAAATCCCGCTCTCGCCGAAGTCCAGTCTGATGCTTAGCCTAATGTAACTGATAATCATAGAAGAGCTTTGATCAAAAATTCTCGTTCAGTCTGGACTTCTCTTTCGATCGGATTCCTCCAGCAGCTGAACTCCTTCCAAACTTCTCCTCCATTCGAATTTCTCTAGCAGCCAAACTCCTTTCGAACTTCTCCTTCAGTCGAATTTCTTCAGGAGTCCAGGACTCCTTTCAGACTTCTTCTTTAGTCGGATTCCTCCAGGAGTCGGACTCCTTTCGGACCTCTCCTTCAATTAGATTCCTTCAGGAGTCAGACTCCTTCTGGACCTCTCCTTCAGTCAGATTCTTTGAGGAGCCGAACTTCTTTTAGACATCTCCTTTAGTTAGATTCCTTAAGGAGCCAAACTTCTTTCGAACATCTCCTTCAGTCGGATTCCTCGATGAGCCAAACTCCTTCCGAACTTCTCCTTCAATTAGATTCCTACAGAAGCCAAACTCCTTTCGAACCTCTCCTTCAGTTCGATTCCTCCAAGAGCCGGACTCCTTCTGGACTTCTTCTTCAGTCGAATTCCTCCAGGAGTCGAACTCCTTCCAGACCTCTTCTTCAATCAAATTCCTCTAGGAGTCGACTCCTTCCAGACTTCTCTTGCAATCGAATTCCTCCAGAAGTCGAACTCCTTCTGGACTTCTCCATCAATCGAACTCCATCCGGATTTCTTCAGTGGATTACTTTCAGATTTCAAGTAGTTTTCCTCCTAGGTGATCTCCTTTAGCAATATTTTTTTTAGGAGTCCAAACTTCTCTGAAATTGATATATGTCAAAAACTCTTCACCAACTGATGTCTGCTTCCTCTGGACTTCGACTATTAAATCTCAACAAATGGGCACATCACGATAATGGACACCTCTCTCCATAACAAACTCCATATGGTCCCGAGCAGCCCACTATCGGATAGTTACAATTATCATTTATCAGTCTGCTACAAGCAATCCCACTATCAGATGGTTACGACTATCATTTATCAGTCTGCTATAGGCGACCCTACTACTGGATGGTTACGACTGTCATTTATCAGTCTACTATAGGCGACCCCACTATTGGATGGTTATAATTGTCACTATCAATCTGCTCTGAACTCCATCTATAAAAGAGATCCTCCAAATACATTTTATCTAAGCTCTCTTCTTCTTCTAAAAACTCTACTGAATTCTTTCCTGAGCACTCCATTTCTATTGGCCAGAAGAGCTGACTTGATCGTCTGAGGGTCCTGCCGGAGCCACCACCACCAACTTTGGATGAGACTTTATTTTGCAGGTCACCGATGGTGACCTCTTCTTCTCCAACTCTAGCTCGATCCTACGTCAACCAAATTCTGCACCAACAAGATTAGCGCTAGAAGGAGGGCCCTCTATTCCTAAAGTTTTCTTATTCTTAAAGAAGTGCTCAGCAGCGATCTCTCTTCTTCCTCTCTAGAATTCTTTCCAGAAAAAATGCCTTCTAGGAAAGCTTCAATCCGATGATCAACAGCCTCTATAGCCAAATCCCATCCAAATTTATCTACTCCCACTTCAGCTTCGGTAACTCAAGCACCACCTACAGCCATGGTGGATGTAGGGCAGTTCAACCTACTGGTCCAGCAGGTTTGCAATCTCATAGAGGCGATGTAGGCCATACATCATCAGGCTCCGATGCCAATTCCATTGGAGCAGACTTCTCCGAAGCCCCATGATCTGATCCTGGGATAGCCGACTTGGGCTAGCCAGTCGGTGACCTCCGAAAAGGAGAAGCAGAGGGTGGAGAGCCCTTGCTCGGATCATGACTCAACCCAAGAGGGAGCTTTGCCTCCATCCCATCAGAAAATCCTAGAGATCAACGATCGTGAAGATCTCCTGAATCAAAGGCTCTAAAAAATGAGTTGATGAATCAAAGAGCTCCATCATACTCCCTCCTCACATGGTAATAATATTTGCACTGACTCTTCTTTTTCTCAGAGGATTATGTAGGAGCCTATTCCATCAAACTTCAAGCTCTCCCAATTTAAAAGCTACGATGGAACCTCTGATCCGATAAAGGTCTTTCAGACCATGATGCTGCTCCATGGCATACTAGACGCCATCTTATACCGAGCTTTTTTATCTACCTTAAAGAAAACAGCAAGAAACTGGTACTCGATATTGAAGTCGGGTACGATCTTCTCCTTCGATCAGATGAGCCATCAGTTTGTGGCTCACTTCATCAGCAGTCGACGTCTGTGCCGAGGTTTGAATTTCCTAATGAATATCAAGCAGAAGGAAGAAGAATCTATCCGAACTTATGTCACCTAATATAATGCTATTGCATTGGAGGTCCAGAACTAAGACCAGTCTGTTGTAATGGCCACACTCAAAAGCGGCCTTCAGAAGAATGATTTGTTGTTCTCCTTGGAGAAGAAGTATCCTAGGGATTTTATCGATCTGCTTGCTCGGGCTGAAGGATATGCCCGAGCAGAGAAAACCTTCAAATTGAAGGATGAGGAAGCCATAGAAGAGCGGCAGACGGGCGAGTCTAATAAACCCATGACAGATGGAGGGCCGAATGAAGTTCGATCGCGCTCACGGACTCCCCCAAAGCGCAAGCGAGCCTGAACTCTTCCTCTAGCTCATCGTCAAAGAAGCTCCAATAGAAGGACATGAAGAAGTTCTCCCTCCAGAAGGTTTCATAACTATGCCCCCCATAATGCTCAAAAAATGCAAGTATTGATGGAGATCAAGGAGCAAATATCGAGGCCTGAAAGGATGCACACTCATCCTGGCAAGTGCAATCCTAGCAAATACTATCTTTACCATCGTGACCATATTCCATGATACTGAAGAATGCATTCAGCTCCAAGACAAGATCGAAAAGCTCATCAGGAGAGGCCGACTGGGTCGATTCCTCAGACGCTGGCCTAAAGCAAGAGAAGATCGACCAAGGGCACTGCCACAGTCAGAACCACCAAGGAGAGAGGAGCAATAAGGAGATCGACCACCTCTCGACATCATCAACACTATCTCTGGGGGACTTCGGTAAGAAGAGGCCAGTAGATCTTGGAAGATCAATGAAAAGATGGAGGGTTGAAGAATGCATAACCTTCACTGAGGTAGATGCACGGGAAAGTACAATTTTTGCATAATGATGCGGTTGTAATCTCTTTAAATATAATGGACTAAGATGTACATCGCATTCTAGTTGATAATGAAAGTTCGGCTGACGTCTTATTTTATGATGCTTTCTCCAAAATATCAATATCTAATAGTCAGCTTGGATCAATAAACTCTCTCCTAGTAGGCTTCGTTGGTGCTGTAGTATCAGTTGAAGGTGTAATGACTCTAGCAGTGACTGTCGGGCAATATCCAAAATAATTCAAAGCATAGGTGGATTTTCTAGTAGTAAAGGCTCCCTCCACTTACAATGCAATTCTCGATCGACCTAGTTTAAATGCACTTCGGGCGGTTGTGTCCACTTATTATTTGAAAATGAAGTTTTCAACAAGTTACAGGATCGAAAAAGTCAGGGGAGATCAAGCTCTGGTAAGGCACTACTACCCAATTACCCTACGAAAGGAAGAACAGTTCGACCCTTGTCCTGTTGATGAGGCTAGATGCTCGGGATGACCTCATGGAAGAAAGGGGAGAACTGATAGAAAATCTTATGACCATCCTCCTGAATGATGGAAACATGGAGCATACGGTGTAAATTGGCTCCAATCTGGAAGATAAAGTTCGGGAGCAGCTCATCACTTTTTTACGGAGGAATGCCGACGTCTTTGCCTGGGTTTTGGTGGATATGCCTAAGACTGACGCTGAGGTTATGGAACATCGGCTAGCTGTTGATCCCAAGCATCGACTAGTGAAAGAAAGAGTTCGAGGCCATGCACTAGAAAGGCAGAAGGTAATAGCAGAAGAAGTCGACATGCTTTGCCAGATTTATCCAAGAAGTCAGCTATCCGACTTGGGTCTCTAACATGGTCCTAGTCAAGAAAGCCAATGTCAAGTGAAGGATGTGCATCGACTTTAAGAAGCTTCACAAGACCTACCCAAAAGATAGCTACCTTTGCCCAGAATCGATCAATTGGTGGATGTGACTTCAGGCTACGAGCTCTTCACCTTTATAGATGCCTTCTCTAGCTACAACCAAATTCGGATGGTACCAGAGGATGAGAAGAATACTGCTTTTATACTAACCACGATCTTTACTGTTACAGGGCCATGCCCTTGGGGCTTAAAAATGCAGGCACGACTTATCAATGCTTGGTCAATAAAATTTTCAAGAAGCAGATCGAGTGCAATATGGAGGTTTACATCGACGACATGCTGGTCAAAAGTCGAAAGATAGTTGATAAGTGCTAAAAATATACTAATAAAAGTATTAAATTATAAAATAAATTAAAATATTTTATTAAAAATTGATACTTTTATTAATCTTATGTAGGAAAGAAGGCCACCAATGTGAAGATCTCATTTTTTTGATTCAGATGAAAAAAATTTCAGGCAAGACGGACTTCAAACGAGCCCAGAATCGAATTTCAAAAAAAAAAAAAAAAAAATCGCCGACGCAACGCTGACGTCAGCATTTTTCGCGGCGCACGGTGGACCATCTAAAGAGTAATTCGGGAATTTCACAGTAAGAGGCACGCGCTGATTGGTTGAAGAACGCGGTGGTCCATGCAACATCAGGCTCGCGCACGGTCCACGGAGGGCAATTTGGGAATTCTGGCTGATCTAACGGGCGGTTTTCACTGAAGCTTGATCGGACGGATGAGAAGAAGGCGCTGATGGACGGCATCCGCAGCTCCCGATCGAGATCCAACGGCCGAGATTCATCCCGACGTAAAACTAAAGGTCTGAAGGCTTATTTCAATGCGATCGGACGGCCCAGATTCGATCCAATGGATGATCCAACGGCTGATATTAAATCCGACTTGATCTGGGTTATTTTAAGGGGTTTTTGAGTGGTTTTTGGACCGTTTGATCAAGATCTAACGGGCAGAATTACCCAGATCTTAATTTGAGTTGATTTAGGAGTCCTAAACCTAATTTTTGATGAATTTTGGGGGGAATAAAACTCTTTACCTATAAAAAAAAAAGCCTGTTGCCGTGAAATAAAAAAAAAAAGAAAAAAGGGAGAGAGACAAAGAGAGAGACGGGGAGAAAGAGAGAGAGGGAGAAAGAGAGAGAGAAAGAGAGAGGAGAGAGATAAAAAAAAGTGATTTGTGAGAAAATCAAAAAGTTTTTTTTTGATTTTTCTTCGACGATCAAGACATCAAGGAGCCTCTTCTTCTTCGCCAAGTTCTCCACATCAAGAGCAGCAGACAATCAATTTCAGCAATCAAACAGTCTAATTTCTTCATGCTTTTTATTTTATTTGCTATTTTTGAATTTGTTATCATGAACTAAATTTTATTTTACTAAGGCTAAGGTGTAGCCACTCTTTTGATGCAATATTCAGTATGATTTATTTTTAAATTTTATTCATGAGGAGTATATAAATCTGATCTTAATGCTTTTAGATTACTGGCCATCTTCTAATTGATCTGATGAACATAGATGTTACGGACCAAGTACATCTATGTTAATGCTTCTTGATTATATACCTTGTATTATGAATCAAATTAGAATTCATATGCATGCGGGAATTTTAGTGCGCTTTGGACGCAGCGTATTTTAATTAGAGGGTTTCACAAAACCTAATGCATTAATATTTATTTAAATTACACCTGGACCAAAGGATAATTAATAAATATTAATAGTTTTGCTATGCCTGGACCAAAGGATAGTGAATAAATTAGGAGACTCCACCGTCACATGAAATAAAATTAATCTAAAAATCTGAATATTGTATTGACTGAGTTGGTGAACCGATTGCCTTAGTAATCCATTGCTCTTGAATTTAAAATCCCTAATAATTTACACTCTCTCTATTTAATTAAAAACTTTTAATTATTTTTTTTTATTTTTTTTAATTTCTTATTCTCATAAATCGATCTTCTAAATAAAGCATAGGAAAGAGCTTTTCAGTACTTATTTTCCAATCCTCTAGGGACGATACTCTACTCATTCACTTTATTACTTGATCGACTGGTGCACTTGCCATAGCTATAAATTAGCACGCATCAAGTTTTTGGCGCCGTTGCCGGGGATTGTGTCTAAAATAATATTAAAATTTTGATCCTAGCTTTACTTTAGAAATTTATTTTTAATTTTTATTATTAAAAAAAAAAAATTTAGTGCATGACACGTACTGGACATAGTAACTTACTACCTTTAGATCCAGAAATTGAAAGAACTATTAGAAGACTACAACAAGAGAGAAACATGGCAGCTGAAGATCCTAACGACATCAATCTAGGATTGGATATGGCGACTGAAGGACAGCATGAAGCTATTCGACCAGTACATCATCCATTAAATGATTACATCACACCATCTATAGCCGATGCAGCTTCGAGCATCAGGAGACCGCCTGTACGAGCAAACAACTTCGAAATAAAGCCGATGATGATCCAGATGATTCAATCAACTGTCCAATTCAGTGGACACATGCATGATGATCCGAATGCCCATATTTCTAATTTTCTTGAACTTTGCGATACTTTTAAAATTAATGGGGTGTCGGATGATGCTATTAGATTAAGGTTATTTCCTTTCTCTTTATGGGATAAAGCTAAAAATTGGCTTCATTCTCTTCCTGCAGGTTCTATCACAACTTGGGATGTCCTAGCCCAAAAATTCTTAGCCAAGTACTTTCCACCTTCCAAGAACTGCTAAGATGCGCAACGATATCACTTCTTTTATGCAGATGGACATGGAGACACTATATGAGGCTTGGGAGCATTTCAAGGAACTGCTGAGGAGATGTCCACATCATCAACTATCCCGTATGGCTTCAGGTACAAACTTTCTATAATGGTTTATCTCCTACTAATCGATTCTATGATTGATGCAGCAGCAGGAGGAACCATTAATCGAAAAAATGGAGGAAGAAGCCTTCGATCTGATCGATGAGATGGCATCAAATAGCTATCAATGGCAGACAGAGCGCATGATGCCAAAAAGACTAGCAGCTGTGCAGGGAGTAGATTGCGTGCCAACTTTACTAGCTGAAATTGCAGCCCTTAGAGCCGAAGTCAACAACTTAAAGGGAATAGCTATGCATGTTCAGAGCATTACTTGTGACCTATGTGGAGGAGGACATGATACGAGCAATTGCCAGACAGGTAATCCTTTTGCTAAAACAACTGATACAGCTAATTATATTGGTAATTTTTTCAGGCCGCAACAAAACAATCCCTACTCCAACACATACAATCAAGGGTGGAGGCAGCACCCAAATTTCTCATGGAGCAATCAAAATGCAGCACAACAGCCACCCCCGGGATTCCAAGTACCTGAAAAGAAGTCCAACATGGAAGAGCTGATGGTCAAATTTATGCAAAACCAAGAAGCAACTATAAAAAATTTGGAAGCCAAACTTAGGCAAGGACCAAACAGCAGCAATTCGAAACTTGGAGATGCAAATAGGTCAAATGGCTAAGATAATCTCCGAGAGACCTCAAGGATCCTTGCCAAGCAATACGGAGACAAATCCAAGGGAGCAAGTCAATGCTATCACCTTAAGAAGTGGTACAAAGCTGGAGGAGCCACATCAGAAGAATGAGACTGAAGAGCCAACTACAAATAAGGAACCATCAACTCAAAATTCGTCAGTCACCAAAACAACCAGCAGATGGATGGTCTCCAGGTATACGATTTGCTGATCCAAATGTGAAGCCCTACGTGCCGCCACTACCATTCCCAGAGAGACAAATACAGCATCCAGATAAGGAATTTTCTAACTTTTTCAAAATTTTAAAGAATTTACATATTAATATTCCTTTTGTAGATGCTATTACTCAAATGCCCAGGTATGCCAAGTTTCTCAAAGAAATCTTAACAAATAAGAAAAAGCTGAAGGAGCATGAGAGAATAAATTTGAATGAAGAATGCTCAGCAATACTTCAAAATAAATTACCACAGAAGCTTAAAAGATCCAGGGAGTTTTACTATCCCCTGCATTATTGGTGATTGTAGTTTTGATAAAGTTTTATGTGATTTAGGAGCAAGCATTAATCTCATGCCTTTTTCTATTTTCAGGAAGCTGGGTCTAGGAGAACCAAAGCCTACCACTATTACTCTTCAATTAGCCGATAGATCCATTAAATATCCAAGAGGTATAGTGGAGGATGTCTTGGTAAAGGTAAACAAGTTTATTTTCCCTGTTGATTTTATTGTTCTTGATATGGAAGAAGATTATGATGTACCCCTTATTTTAGGGAGACCCTTTTTAGCTACTGGAGGAGCTTTAATAGATGTTCAACAAGAAAAATTAATTCTTAGAGTCCAAGATGAACAAGTTACTTTTAATGTTTTCAAAGATACTAAACATCCTGATGATAATCAAACTTATTTTCTAATTGATATTATTGACAATCCATTATATGAGAATTCTGTAGGAAAATAGGTTTGAGACTATAAAAGCAAGCAATGTCAAATTGAAAGAAGATTCGATCAAACATGAAAGTATTCCAATTGAAGTGGCACCGGATTGATCCACTTTAGAACTTAAAGAAAGTCAAGCTGAAGACTATAAATCAGAACTACTAGATAGGTTGTTTCTTTTCTTTTTAGTTTTGATCATTTTTCTTTTCTTTTATTTTTTAGTAATTTATTGTTGCTCTTTTACTGCTCTGGTGTGTATTTTCAATTTTGCAGAAAAATCAATGAGAACTCAAGCAAAATTTCAAAGCTCCAAAGAACCAGACTGAACCAAAATCAGGTGTATTCCTTCCTATCCTTTATTACATCCTTTATTTTTCTTTCTCCTTTAAGACAATGTAGAACAAGTTAATTAAAAAAAAAAAAAAAAAAAAAATCATGTGTCAAGAAGAAAATCTTGAGCAAGATAAACTGGATAAGTGATAAAAGATAGAATTATTTGCTAATGAATGTAATGAGTTAAAGAAGTAGATTAGTTGGTCAACTTTTAGCAGCCTACTTAGGTCATTAAAAGATTATTAGCACTTTTTATTGCACATGCACACTAACAAGGCAAAGTAGGTATTGATTATAAGGTCCAACTGAGGATTCAATTATCACTAAAAATTGGTAATTAATATACATTCTAATCAAAGAAACTTGAATTTAAGGAAAGAGCTACCTGCCTATAAATAAAGTGCAAAAGATAGAGTATATGTGGATTGCCCAAAGCCTAGTAACTGGGTCTCTGCACCTAGGTCAAGTGTGAAAATTCACGTAAAATGGTGAAGGAAAGGCCAGGATGCTCAGCACAGTAAAAAAAAAAAAAAAAAAAAAAAAAGAAAAGAAAAGGCAGTGTGAAAGCTACCTTAATTCATGAGTATAAAATTGAGAATGTATAGAAAATTGACCAAAATAGGTGATAAGAGAGGATACTTTTGTTCTTTTAATTTAATACTGAAATGCTAAAGTTAGTCATCACGAACACAAGTGCTATAGATCTTTGATGTACTCTAAGAAAGTTTTTAATTGTATTGACTGAAAAATTTGCTTCTGAAGCTCAATGCTTAGTTAGCAGTATTTTCTAAACTTTTTGACCTTTAATCCTAGATTTTATCTTTGTGATGGATAATCTTATTGAAATATGGTATTAAATAAAACATTGCTAAGGGACTAGCAATGACTAAGTTGGGGGGTGTGATAAGTGGTAAAAATATACTAATAAAAGTATTAAATTATAAAATAAATTAATCTATTTTATTAGAAATTGATACTTTTATTAATCTTATGTAGGAAAGAAGGCCACCAATGTGAAGATCTTATTTTTCTGGTTCAGATGAAAAAAATTTCAGGCAAAACGGACTTCAAACGAGCCCAGAATCGAATTTCAAAAAAAAAAAAAAAAAATCGCCGACGCAACGCTGACGTCAGGATGACGTCAGCATTTTTCGCGGCGCACGGTGGACCATCTGAAGGGTAATTCGAGAATTTCACAGCATAAAGAGCGCGCTGATTGGTTGAAGAACGCGGCGGTCCATGCAACACCGGGCTCGCGCACGGTCCACGGAGGGCAATTTGGGAATTCTGGCTTGATCCAACGGGCGGTTTTCACTGAAGCTTGATCGGACGGACGAGAAGAAGGCGCTGATGGATGGCATCCGCAGCTCCCGATCGAGATCCAACGGCTGAGATTCATCCCGACGTAAAACTAAAGATCTGAAGGCTTCTTTCAACGCGATCGGACGGCCCAGATTCGATCCAATGGATGATCCAACGGCTGATATTAAATCCGACTTGATCTGGGTTATTTTAAGGGGTTTTTGAGTGGTTTTTGGACCGTTTGATCAAGATCTAATGGGCAGAATTACCCAGATCTTAATTTGAGTTGATTTAGGAGTCCTAAACCTAATTTTTGATGAATTTTGGGGGAAATAAAACTCTTTACCTATAAAAAAAAGCCTATTGCCGTGAAAAAAAAAAAAAAGAAAAGAGAGACAAAGAGAGAGACGGGGAGAAAGAGAGAGAGGAGAAAGAGAGAGAGAAAGAGAGAGGAGAGAGATAAAAAAAAGTGATTTGTGAGAAAATCAAAAAGGATTTTTTTTTTTTTTTCTTCGACGATCAAGACATCAAAGGAGCCTCTTCTTCTTCGCCAAGTTCTCCACATCAAGAGCAGCAGACAATCAATTTCAGCAATCAAACAGTCTAATTTCTTCATGCTTTTTATTTTATTTGCTATTTTTGAATTTGTTATCATGAACTAAATTTTATTTTACTAAGGCTAAGGTGTAGCCACTCTTTTGATGCAATATTCAGTATGATTTATTTTTAAATTTTATTCATGAGGAGTATATAAATCTGATCTTAATGCTTTTAGATTACTGGCCATCTTCTAATTGATCTGATGAACATAGATGTTACGGACCAAGTACATCTATGTTAATGCTTCTTGATTATATACCTTGTATTATGAATCAAATTAGAATTCATATGCATGCGGGAATTTTAGTGCGCTTTGGACGCAGCGTATTTTAATTAGAGGGTTTCACAAAACCTAATGCATTAATATTTATTTAAATTACACCTGGACCAAAGGATAATTAATAAATATTAATAGTTTTGCTATGCCTGGACCAAAGGATAGTGAATAAATTAGGAGACTCCACCGTCACATGAAATAAAATTAATCTAAAAATCTGAATATTGTATTGACTGAGTTGGTGAACCGATTGCCTTAGTAATCCATTGCTCTTGAATTTAAAACCCTAATAATTTACACTCTCTCTATTTAATTAAAAACTTTTAATTATTTTTTATTTTTTATTTTTTTTAATTTCTTATTCTCATAAATTGATCTTCTAAATAAAGCATAGGAAAGAGCTTTTCAGTACTTATTTTCCAATCCTCTAGGGATGATACTTTACTCATTCACTTTATTACTTGATCGACTGGTGCACTTGCCATAGCTATAAATTAGCATGCATCAATAGTCAATCATGTCGCAACTTGAAGACGCTTTTGATGTGCTCAAGAAATATAAGATAAAGCTGAATTCAACCAAGTGCGCCTTTGGGTGCCTCGAAAGATTTTTGGATCATTCTGAGATGAGGATCAGGAAAATCCGAAGAAAATTTGAGCTATCCAGGAGATGACCACTCCAAAGTCCATCAAGAAAGTTCAGTGCCTGATCGAAAAGATGGCATCTTTGAATCATTTTATCTCGAGGTTAGCCGAATGCTGCATGCCCTTCTTCCAAATCCTCAAAAAATTGAAAGATTATTACTAAACTCAGGAATGCCAAAAGGCATTCGACGAGCTCAAGAACTACCTCGGCTCACCCCCTACTGACCAAACCCGAATCTAGAGAGGAGCTATTTTTCTACCTCACGATCTTCCCTGCAGTGCTAGCAGTAGTCCTGGTCAAAGAAGAGATAAAAGTATAATGACCAGTCTACTACATAAGCTGGATCCTAAGGGATGCTGAGACTAGCTATACAAAGTTGAAAAAATTGACTTATGCTCTTCTGATTGCAGCAAGAAGATTTTGATCTTACTTTTAGAGACATGCGATAATGCTCCTCACTGACCAACCGATCAGAGCAATCCTTCATCAAATGGATGCTTCTAGAAGAATTACAAAATGGGCCATTGAATTAACGAAATTTGACATCAACTACCAACCTCGCCCAGCAATCAAGGCTCAAGCATTGACCGACTTCATAGTTGAGTGTACCATTTCAGATGAAGCCAAGCTTGAGCAGAACGAGATCGACATCTCGTGGTTACAATCGAGCCTCTCTAAAGAAACTATCGATCTTTTCAAAGGATTTTGGGCCCTGTACGTGGATGGTTCATCCAACTCCACTGGAGCAGGTGCGGGGTTAGTCTTAGTCAACCTTGAGGAAGTCATCATCGAGTACGCACTATGCTTCAAATTTTCTATAACTAATAATGGGCCGAATATGAAGTGCTGATCGCTGGATTAAAAATAGTAAGAGAATTAAAAGTAGATCGACTTCAAATCCACAGTGATTTTCAATTAGTGGTCGGCCAAGTTAGTGGCAACTATGAAGCACGAAAGGAAAGTATGATGAAATACCTTGAGAAAGTAAAGAATTTGACTCTGCCCTTCAATAGTTTTGGCATTTGATAAATTTTGAGGGCAGAAAATATAAGAGCCGACCTTCTCTCCAAATTGGCCACTTCAGCCCTAGCCGAACTATCCAAAGAAGTATTTTTTGAAACTCTAAAATATCCAAGCTTAAAGGAATCACAGCTTGTTATGCAGATGGGGCTCAAGCAGAGCTGGATTGACCCATTAGTTGCCTATCTCAAAGAGGAAGTTCTTTCTCATGATCCGAAAGAAGCTCGAAAACTTAGGAATCAAGCCTTTCGGTACATTTTGTATGAGGACAAGTTGTATAAAAGATCATATTCGCTACCGCTATTGAGATGTCTCGGACCTTTAGAGGTCGACTTCGCATTATGGGAAATGCACGAGAAAATTTATGAAAGTCATGTAGGAGCCAGATCCTTATCATAAAAACTACTTCGGTAAGGGTACTATTGGCCAACCTTGTACCATAATTCTATAGAGTATGTCAAGAAATATGATAGCTATCATAGAAATGTAAACATACAAAGATAGCCGACCTTCGAGCTTACTCCATTAAGTGCACCTTGGCCATTTGTGCAGTGGGGAATGGATATACTTGGCCCTTTCCCAGTGGTATCTAGACAACGAAAGTTCCTTCCGGTTGCGATCGACTACTTTACCAAATGTGTCGAAGCCGAACCACTAGAAAAAATTATCGAGGCCAAGGTATAGAACTTCATCTGGATGTCAATCGTCTGTTGGTTTGCTCTACCCCAAACTCTCATAACAGATAATGGGTGACAGTTCCCTAGGATGAGGTTTATTGAGTTCTACGAAAATCTAAACATCTCTCATCACTTCACGTCAGTAGCTCACCCACAGGCAAATGGGGAAGCTGAAGTGACCAACCAGATTCTTTTGCAAGGCATCAAGATAAGGCTCGACAGAGCAAAGAAAGCCTAGGCGGACGAACTCTACCACATCCTCTGGGTGTACAAAACTACTCAAAGGCTACCAATTGGGGAAACACCATTCGTCTTGGCCTTCGGAATAGAGGCAGTCATCCAAATCGAGCATAAACTCCTATCAGCATGGATCATGGCCTTCAATGAGCAGTGTAAGTCACAGGACCTCAGAGTCAACCTCGATCTACTTGGAAGATAAAAGAGAA
This sequence comes from Cocos nucifera, assembly GCA_006176705.1. Classification (NCBI taxonomy): domain Eukaryota; kingdom Viridiplantae; phylum Streptophyta; class Magnoliopsida; order Arecales; family Arecaceae; genus Cocos; species Cocos nucifera. The sequence goes on along the minus strand of QRFJ01003016.1, from coordinate 43,246 downwards.
GAAGCCCAAGTTTGTATGGTGACCTACAAACGAAGGATGGCTCAATATTATAACTCTAGAGTCAGAGGTAAAATATTCAGAATGGGGGCCTTAGTACTTCGGTGAGTTGCCATCTCTCAGCCTTAGAGCCGGAGAAGCTTGCCCCAAATTGGAAAGGACCCTATGAGGTCACGGAAGTCATCCAACTCCGGGACGTACTACTTGAAGGAACTCGAGGGGGCAGACCTGCCTCGACCATATAATTTGAAAAATTTATAAATGTATTATCGATAATTTGATTACAATGAAATCTTTCTACTTCAATACCCTAATCTTTGTTGTGCACTGATGAAAAAGAAGGATGACCCCACGAACTTAATTTCACGAAAAATACAA
>QRFJ01003016.1:0-41871 GCA_006176705.1 Cocos nucifera | reverse complement strand
AGATTCAAACAACTACAAGCAGATAGCTGGTGATAGAATTCTAAAGGTCATGCATGGCAATATAATTATTCTAGAGGAAAAAAAGAAGATGAAAAAATATTACTATCTAATAGGAAGCCAAGTGTGAGGTGGAGCTTCAGGAGCTAAAGGGAGCTTAGTACAAGATGGAGCTCCAGGTAGAAATGGATTGTGCATGAGATACGAGACTCAAGAGGATGAGAGACGACATCGTAGAATGAAGTTTCTATTGCTATAGGAGACATTCGAAGCAGGTCTTTGATCAGAGTGGACATAGCCATTGATGGAGGTGGGATCGAGCAGCTTGACTCGACTCCTAGTTTGCCTATCCATGAGACAACAGACGTGCACCAAGGCATGGGGGCGAAATGGATCACAAGCTCTTAGAGATAGATAGAGGCTGAATATCGAGTCAAGATGAAGATTATTGAGAAAAATATCTTAAGATTCAGCCTATAATAAGCTTAAAACAAGGTCCAAGATGATGAATAGAGTGCAACGAGCCTAAAAACATTCCAAATAGAGTCCAGATTGAGAAATTATGCGCAAATGAAGGTCAGGGCAAGGTAGCTGGCCCTCGGGCCCACTGGAGGGGCCCACAAGAGGCACCGACCAGTGGCACCATGGCCTAGACTAGCAGTGTGGGATGGTGTTGGGCCAGCCATGAGCTGGGCTGGCTCAAGCATGAGAGCATAGGTGGGGGCACGCACGAGCCACACGAGAGCTCAGCCCAGGTGATGGAGTGCGCTCCACCATGGACCGCTAGCTCATAAAGCCCTGTATAGACCATCTCACCAATTTTTAGGCTATTTCATGTAGTCCATGGTATTGTTCCATGAATCGATCATGATCTGATAGATCTGGTTCAAGCCAGTCATGATCGAACAGCTGAAATGCGATCTGGCTTGATTAAGCAGTATCGAATGCTGTTTTGCATGATCTGACAGCCAGGAGAGTTCTCGATCACAATCAGATACTTGAGAAGCAATCCAAGATTGATCAGGAGGCTGTGTGCATGATCTGACAACCCAAGAGGGAGCCGATCATGATCGGACAGCCAAAAATGTATCTCTAATGTGTTTGGGACTGAGTTTCCTACTGAAACATTGTTTTTGGATTTTTGGAGTCTATATAACTCTGATTGACGAACTATTTATTGCATTAGAGAGCTGGTGATATTTTAGAGATACTGAGAGGCTTCTTGAGAGTTTTTGTGAGGGTTTTGGAGCTTTTTATTGAGAAACTCTTGTACAAGGGTTGACTGGTAAGTTTTTCTTATATTATTTATTTTTTCTTTCTCTCATAGTGATGTTTGCATGTCCCGTGAAGGTAGATCTTGATCTAATCCATATATACTTAATTATGTGCTCTATTATCTTGTATTCTTCTTTCTTTCTCTTATGGTATCCACATGTGATCGAGTATAATGCAAGTGGTATCAAGAAGGTCCTGTGGTCATGGTGTCTTTGCCAGACTACAATAATTGATATCAAAGTGAGTTCATATCCTAACACTCACAACCATTGATATGGCCTAGAACTCATCGATGGGGGTTCTCTTTAAAAATTAAAAAAAATTAAAAAAATAAAAATAAAAAGGAGGCTTAGATTTACCATTTAATCATGTATTGCAATGTTACTTTTGGTATCTTCTACAACTCAACCAAGTCAGTTGTGAACAATTGCTCACTATATAGCTGCAGGCCATCCAAGATCGCCTTATCCTTTGGAATTGTTAAAATATTTATAGAAGAAGAGAAAAAAATAGAGAGAAATATCACTAAATTATACTAAGAATTAATCATCACAGCCTCTTTATAAAAAAAAGAAAGAAATAAAAGAAAAATAATTTTTCAAAATAGGAAAACATGATACGTAGATGTAGAAAATAATAAAATAAAAAATGATATAAACTAGACCGAAGAGATGAGTTTGATCGATCCCACATCTTCAAATCCTAATTAGGATGAACCAAAATTGGAGTGATGAGGATCCAACCCCATAACCTTTTGACTCTTACTTCATTATCTTGAACCAATGGAACTAGGTATATTAATATGAGAATATTAATCTAAGAAAATTAACATCAAGCTTTAACCAGATGTATGATAGGAAATCAAAATGCACGGACAAAATTTGGTCCCACATAGTTGATTTCTAGCAATCTAAAGAATAGTTATTGCTTAAAATTTAGATAAAAGTGCATACACTAACTTAATTCAACAACACTATAGATAGATTCTTATTTTTTCATAAAAGATCGAGATTATCTTGTGTAGAAAAAAATGGATGTTCCATCCCCCTGAATCATTGTAAAGACACATCTAAATACTCAGTATTAAAATATCTCTTGTGGCAATCTGCCTCTTTTATCATCAAAAGGAAAAAGAGTGTGAAATTTAAGGCTAAGAGAACAAACAAAGAAACCTAATTTACCATCAAAAGGAAAAAGAGTGTAGAATGGTTTAGCAACTAATTGAAATTATGCTGGTTGAACTTGGAACCATTTGTGGGAATAAAAATATAATTGAATTGCTGAAATTCTTGATGTATATGTTGAGGTCTAGTCAAACCTAAACTAAGGTAAGTAGATAGAACAGAAGTAAGGCGTAGAAAGGCTAAAGAATAAGAAGGAAAGCAAAGCATGCATAATTATGTTTGTGAATCTGGTAGTATGATGTTAATATATGTGTATCACTTTTATAGAAGAGAAGGAAAGCCCGAGGGGTGCTTTGGATAAGTCAAGCACCAAGGTAGTGTAGTAGTTATTTTGAGGTGAGTGGCTTCTCCATCTAACTTTAGAATGCGTTCATTGTATTTTTCCTATGAAAAAGGTTATCTTTGGCTTACTATCAGAAGATACATATTGTTATATAAATATGGAACAACATGCATATATGTTGTGTAAATTTTTTTGATAGCACAGTATCCATTTTGAATTGAAAGGTTTAAGTCAGCTTATTAATGTTTGAGCTTCTATTAAACATTTGTTTCATTAAAAGTGACATATAGGAGTGATCAACCTATAGAGTGTGGTCATAGTATCACTTTTTACATAGCAGCACCATAATAGCAGAAAATTAGCAGCAATATAAGTAGCATGTCCAGTGGGGCAATATAAATAGTATGCCAATGGGGCAATATAAACAATATGCCCAATGGGGCAATATAAACAGTATGCCCAGTGAAGCAATATAAATAATATGCCCAGTGGGGCTCAGCAGTATCATTTGTTTCATATCAGCTGCCCATGGGAGTGGTACCCTATGGTGTAATCAAGAATAGTCTAGCAGTTTTTGCTTAAAATGCTCTTTTAGATGGCTTTATTTTTATTTAGCTTATATAAGACTTAGAAATGTATTAATAGTATGTGCTATGTGCTATATGGAGGATTTAAACTAAGCTTTTCCATTATTTTCACTATTAGATGTATTATCCATTCACTGGGACTTGGGTCTTATTATTTTTCCTATTGTGTTTTTTCTTTGCAGACCCTCAGTGTTATAGCTCTGTATAGAAGTTGCATCATCATCAGCATCTACTTCAACATTCATACTATAAGAGGTTGGTCATACTTTATAGTGTGGGAAACTCATGTTGGTTGAGTTTGTTAGTAAGGAGAGAACATTTTGGGGTATGTTGTATATGTGGTTTGAGTAAATCTGAACATGTTACTAAGTTATACTTTAAAACTTTATGTATCCAATCATAGCATAATGAATGAAAACTCAAGCTTATTTTTGCATAATATTGAGCTAAATAGAGAAGATTATACTACCAAGTTAAGAATTTGTACATAAGTCGATTTGTAGCAGATTATGATAGATGAACAGGATTTAACAGTATCTTATGAACCGCATCATAAGATATTGGCAAACTCTACTCAGCTATCATGCCCTCTAGCTTGCTCTATCTAGGGGGTGGGGTGTGACAATCAAAATGCTCCATCTTGCTAGATGTTGTGCCAAAAACAAGTGTCTTTCACTCCAAAGCAAATGCAATTCGTGCATGGTGCTACCAACATGATGATGCCATCCAATTACATATAAACATTTTCAAGATTTATGCACTATCCCAATATTTATCTACATAGGTGGCTGATTGACTCTAAAATAAAATTGATGGTGTGTTTGGTCCATGATCAGAATTGGAGTCGGAATGATAATGAATTGGGACGAGAATTAGAATAGCCATATCTTCTAATTCATTTGGTTCAAAATCGAAATTGGAATCAAAATGATATTTAAATACTAGAAAAAAATATAGATATTGGAATTTGAAATATTAGAGTATTCCCACTCCCTTCAAAATTAAAATCGAAATAGGGCTCCCGCCAATCAAATGGCTGAAATGTGAGTCACTTATTTCTATTCTCATTTTAGAGTCCAACTCTCCCCAACCAAATATATTTTGAGATATTGATAAGCATCAATATTTAGTGGAATAGAAAGTTAGAGATATGAAAAAGAAAAACCAGAAGTTTATAGTCTCTTGACCTACATGAGTTAATTGAGATATCAAAATTAGTTGATAGAGTAAATATATAAATAACTATCATTTTTAGGTCTTATTTTTAATATTTATTCATAGCAATTTTAATATACTTCCATGCAGACAAATATGTGCTAACATAAAACTCTAGGATTTTAACTTCTAAAAAAGCATCTAAAACATCCATAATCCTACTTGTTTATTATGTTCATTCATTTTCCTACTTTTAGAAACTATCAATTAAAATTTCACATATATATTTTAAACAAAGAATAATGGTCAAACATTTCAAATTGATTTAATAAATTTAAAACTTTGTTCTTCATTTGACCCTTTGACTTTAATTTTAATAATTAGTGCTTAAGCAATTAAATATTTGAAGTTTAATCCTTTTACACAAAGTTAGGCTTGATCTAAATAAAAGTCTTTCTTTTAAGAAAAAAAGTTTTATTTGATTAAGTTGTGGACTCAATATAACACAATCATCAAAATCCAAGGCCATGAACAAGTTAAATTGCAGTTATCCAGAGGAAAGCTCTCATTTTTTGTTTTTTTTTGTTTTTACTAACATGTGAGAGAGAGAGAGAGAGAGAGAGAGAGAGAGAGAGAGAGAGAGAGAGAGAATTTCAACCAAATATATTAATTTATTAGTCAAGTTACAAGTCTGCATAAGCCAATTATAGAACTAGTAACATGAGAATGGTATTGCAACAACCCATGCAAACTATTCTCCTATAAATAAAACAAGAGCCACACTACTTTCCTTACTCATTAAAATCCCAAACAGATCTGAACCTTTATTGGTTATTATCATCAATTCAAACACTTGGTGCAGGTGAAATTTCTCTAGTTGGTTTTGATGAAGTCTTTGCAGCACAGTAAGTCTCAAGGAGGGGAGGGAATAGAGAGCCATAGAGGGGGTTAGAGGAGAATAAATCATCAAAGCACTTTTTGCTGAGGCTATTGATAGCGTTGCAACACTCAGGGGTCAGCTGGAAGCGCCAGGTGAGCAAGGAAGACAAGATGCTAGGGGTGCACCCTTTGACTACAGTAAGGGGTTTCGAACAATCTTTAAACTTGGGGTCGATCACCACAAAGGAAATCCTCTCTTCTTGTTCTAAGCTCCAGACTACTCTTGTGGTCATTGTCAAGGCGACGATCATAAGGAGGAGCATGTTTGATGAGTTAGCCATGGTGGTGGTGGTGGTGGTGGTGAACTGGTGATAAAGGTGGTGGATATGCTGGAAAGAGAATGAGTATGGAGGGGATTTATAGAGAAGGGGATGGGAGTTTAGTGAATGTGTTTTGGAAAGAGTCAGGTTTTGATTTTAATTGCATGTTATTTGCTAGAGTTTTTGGTTTGAGTTGCACCATTATTTATTGGGATGTTAATATATGTTACCATACGTTGGTTTTTATCTTATATGCTTAACTATATATCCTTGCTACGTTATGGCTTTATTCTTGCTTTTTTTTTTTGGACATTATGGCTTTCTACGTTATAGCATTCCACAATATGACAATAGAGACATTTGGAGCAAGGAGAATGCAGCACAAAATAGAGCATACTAAACTAATTATATTTCTTTAAAAAACTTAAATACCTATATTTTTCATGGTATAGAAATTTTTTAGAAGAATTTTCTAGAGATGTAATTAACCCGATGAGATTGACCTACAAGAAATTTTTTGACTTGAATTGAGCTAATCTTGATTGGACTTAGATTGGTTTTTAAGTCATTTTCTAGTTCGAATTTTGAGGTTAAGCTAAGTTAATCTATTATATATATATATAAAATAATACTCTATGTAGAAGTATTATGGTGTTGCCACCTTAGCATCTCAGATAATTTTAGTTATGCTACGTGGATTATTATTTTATTATTATTAATAATTTTAAATATTACTTTTAAATAATAATATATGATATTTTAAAAAATTTAAAAAATAATATTTTAAAAATAAAAATAGAAAAAAATAAGTGATGAAAAATATTTTTAAAAAATTATTATTTTAAAAAATAAAATATTATTAAAATAATAATATTATTTTAAAAACATTAATTTATTATTATTTTAAAAATATAACATATCATTTGTTTAATCTTAAAAATGATAACATACTAATTTATTTTTCTAAAAATAATATTTTTATCAAGCATATCAGATGATTTTAATTATGTCATATGGATTATTATTTTATTATTAATAATAATTTAAAATATTATTTTTAAATGATAATAAAGTAGACTCTATAGAGGAGTATTATAGTATTGCCATCACAGCATCTTAGATAATTCTAGTTATACCATATGGATTATTATTTTATTATTATTAATAATATATAATATTATTTTTAAATAATAATAAAAATAATATTTTAAAAATTAAAAATAATAATAATTTAAACATAAAAATAATAAAAAGGTAAGAGATGAAAAATATTTTAAAAAATTATTATTTTTAAAAAATAAAATATTATAAAATAATAATATTATTTTTAAATATTAATTTATTATTATTTTAAAAAGATAACATATCACTTTTTAATCTTAAAAATAATAACATGCTAATTTATTTCTTTTAAATAATATTTTTATTAGCATATTAGATGATTTTAGTCATGCCATGTGGATTATTATTTTACTTTTAATAATAATTAAAATATTACTTTTAAATAATAGTAAAGTAGTCTCTATGTAAGAGTATTGTGGTGTTGCCACCTCAGCATCTTAGATGATTTAAGTTATACCATGTAGATTATTATTTTATTATTAATAATAATTTAAAATATTATTTTTAAATAATAATAAAATAGTATTCTAAAAAATAAAAAAATATTTTAAAAGAAAAAGGAAATATATAAGAGATAAAAAATATTTTAAAATTATTATTTTTAAAAAATAAAATATTATAAAAATAGTAATAATATTTTTAAAAACTATTAATTTATTATTATTTTAAAAAGATAACATATCATTTTTTAATCTTAAAAATAATAACATACTAATTTATATTTCTAAAAATAATATTTTTATCAACATCTTAAATGATTTTAATTATGCCATATGAATTATTATTTTATTATTAATAATAACTTAAAATATTATTTTTAAATAATAAAAAAATTATATTTTAAAAAATTAAAAAAATAATATTTTAAAAATAAAAATATGAAAGGGATAAGAGATGAAAAATATTTTTAAAAGTTTTATTATTTATAAAAATAAATATTATAAGATTAATAATTTTTTTAAAAAAATATTATTTATTATTATTTTAAAAAGATAACATATCACTTTTTAATTTTAAAAATAATAATATCCTAATTTTTTAAAAAAAATTATTATTTTTTAAAAATAATATATTTTAAGATTTAAATTGATCCATTGGATCAAATTAGATCAAACCTAATAAATTATCTATAAATAGAGCATAATATTTCATCAATTTGGAAGCCAAATCTCTATATTTAATAGCCTCCAAAAGTTTGAAGAAGGTATGAGAAGTGAGGGGATGGGGGTGCGATCAAGATCGACATTTATCGAGAGAGAAGAGGAGCCATGGTGGGACGGTAGGGGGATGGGATGGCACTGGATAGGCATGGAGAAAGTATGAGAATAGAAAAAAAAAAATAATAATAATAAAATATTATTTTATAAAAAAAGAAAAAAAAAAGAAAAAAAGAAAGAAAAGAAGAGAGAAAGAGTTTCTCTCTCTTCCTTCAGTGGTGGTGCCAGGAGCGGTAGTACCAACAGGGATGTCGAAGGGTGCAATCAGGATTGATGTTTGTCGAGAGAGAAGGAGAGCAATAGTGGGCCGACAGTGAAGGTGGGGCGACATCGGTGGGCGTGGAGAAGGTATAAGAAGAAGAAGAAAAGATGGAGATACGATCAGGATCGATATTTATCGAGAGAGAAAGAGAGCTGTGGTGAGGCAATAGAGGGGTGTAGCGGTACCGACGGGCACATAGAAGATATGAGAATAAGAAAAAAAATTAAAATAAAATATTATTTTATAAAATAATAAAAAAATTATTATATATAAATAATAAATAAAATAAAATATAAAAATACTAAAAATATTTATTATGAATGTTTATTATTAAAAAAAATTAATAATTATAGACTATAATTATCCATCCTATGCAATGCATGGGTCCTCGACTAGTTTATTTAATAAAGCTTAAGTGAGCTCAATATTGAAATAAGTCCAATCAACTCAACGTCTCAAACTAAGTAGAAATCAGCTTCTGCTGGCATCAAGATTGCATAAAGGCATTCAACCTTCAGAGCTTAGCTGAAGCTTGAATCAATGTATAATTGATTTGCATAGTTACTTTAGACAACAACTATTAATTAGTTATGAAATATAATTTTTAATAAAATATTAAATAAATAACTTAGATCGATAGAGTAAGATGAGGCACCTATTCAAATCTAAATCAGCCAAAATAACATCCATTTGATTGTGAGCCAAAGAATGCATTCTACATCCAAATCTAACCAAATTATAAATTTTCAAACCAAAGTACATCATGTATTGATTATGTTAGTACGGATTTGGTGCATTAGTAATTTGAGAATAATTTGACCTATATCTATAGGCTCAACATTAAAATTTAGGTCATTTTGTATTAGGTTATGCGCTTATCATGAAAATGCAATTGTTGGCTTTTGAAATTGAATTTGAAATTTGAAGGAGGGGAGGAAAAAAAAAAGGTGATGATCGAAGTCCTCGAGCTCGACCTCAGCTTTCTGGAGGAGGAGGAAGACGACATGGATGCAGGACCATCTAATGTTGTAGTCAACCTTTCCTTCGACGAGCTCGCTTCTGGCCCATCTGAACCTACCGCAGAGGTGCTCGAACCAGTTTGGAGAACCTGAGGCTCATTTTTCTCTCTATCATCTTCTTATGAAATGCTCGTTGTGGACGTCGAGCTCGTTGTGGACGTCGGGCTTGTTGTGGATGTCAAACTAGGATCTTTTCTGCAAATCAGAATAAGGTTCTACGTTTTGCATTTGGCATAGTCAGGTTGTCGTAAAAAAATACGTGTAAGGATTCTCCATCGAGCTTCTTCCTTCTCCACATCTTTGGAATACGAGGTTCCAACTTTTGCTCATGTTGGAACGAGGCTTTCCTTCTGTTCTTATCATGGCTTACGGGGGTGCATTAAGGGCATCGGTAGGATCTCTCCCTCCATCCTATCTTATATTGACGAGGTCGTCAGCTTTGGTCATGTTAGGATGAGGTTCTCCTACTCCTAACATGGCTTGTGGGGGCAAATTTGGACCATTGATAGGGCCTATTCCCTCACCTCGTCTAAAATGAATGAGGCCTTCGACTGTGCTCGTGTTAGGATGAGGTTCTCCTATTCCGAATGGACTATAGGGGCACCTTAGGACCGTTATTGGAGCCTCTCCCCACATTCCGTCTAAAATGAATAAGGCCTTCGACTTTGCTCTCATTAGGATGAGGTCTCCTCTTATTCCTAACGGGCTGTAGGGGTACCTTAGGGCCATTGTCAGGACCTCTCCCCTCATCTCATCTAAAATGAATGAGTCCTTCAACTTTGCTCTCGTTAGGACGAGGTTCTCCTTCTGTTCCTAATGTGCTATAGGGACACCTTAGGGCTATTGTCAGGACCTCTCCCTCATCTCATCTAAAATGAATGAGCCATTGTCAGGGCCTCTCTCCTCTTCTCGTCTAAAATGAATGAGGCCTTCGACTTTGCTCTCGTTAGGATGAGGTTCTCCTCCTATTCCTAATGGGCTGTAGGGCCACCTTAGGGCCATTGTTAGGGCCTCTCCCCTCAACTCGTCTAAAATGAACGAGGCCTTCGACTTTACTCTTGGTAGGATGAGGTTCTCTTCCTATTTCTAATGGACTGTAGGGGCACATTAGGGCCATTGTCAGGGCTTCTGTCCTCATCTCATCTAAAATGAATGAGGTCTTCGACTTTGCTCATGTTAGGATGAGGTTCTCCTCCTGCTCCTAATGGGTTGTATTTATCGTGAAATTAAGTTCGTGGGGTAGTCCCCCTTTTTCATCGGTACACAATAAAGATTAGGATATTGGAGTAGGAAGATTTCATTGTAATCAAATTATCGATAATACATTTGTAGATTTTTCAAATTCCATGGTCGAGGTAGGTCTGCCCCCTTGAGTTCCTTCAAGTAGTACATCTAGGGTTGGACGACCTCGGTGACCTCGTAGGATCCTTCCCAGTTTGGGGCAAGCTTCTCCTGGCTCTAAGGCTGAGAGATAGCAGCTCACCGAAGTACTAAAGCCCCCACTCTGAATATTTTACCTCTGACTCTAGAGTTATAATATTGGGCCACCCTTCGCCTGTAGGCCACCATCCGAACTTGGGCTTTTTCTCTTTTTCCTTCCAGTAGATCAAGGTTGACTCTAAGGTCCTGCGACTTACATTGGTCATTGAAGGCCACAATCCATGCTGATGGGAGTTTAAGCTCGATTGGGATGACTGCCTCCATTCCAAAGGTCAAGATGAATGGTGTTTCCCCAATCGATAGCCTTTGAGTAGTTTGGTACACCTAGAGGATGTGGTAGAGTTCGTCTGCCCAGGCTCCCTTTGCTCTATCGAGCCTTATCTTGATGCCTTGCAAAAGGATCTGGTTGGTCACTTCAGCTTCCCCATTTGCTTGTGGATGAGCTACCATTGTGAGGTGATAGGAGATGTTTAGATCTTCGCAGAACTCAATGAACCTCATCCTAGGGAATTGTTACCTATTATCTATTATGAGAGTTCAGGGCAGACCAAACCAACAGACGATTGACATAAGACGAAGTCCTATACCTTGGACCTCAGTAATTTTTGCTAGTGGTTCGGCTTCGACCCATTTGGAAAAGTAGTCGATCGCAACTAGGAGGAACTTTCATTGTCCAGATGCCACTAGAAAAGGGCCAAGTATATCCATTCCCCACTGTGCAAATTACCAAGGTGCACTTAGTGGAGTAAGCTCGGAGGTCGGCTATCTTTGTATGTTTACATTTCTCTGACAGCTGTCATATTTCTTGGCATACTCTATAAAATCGTGGTACAAGGTCGGCCAATAGTACCCTTATCAAAGTAGTTTTTCTGACAGGGATTTGGCTCCTACATGACTTCCACAAATTTCCTCGTGCACTTTCCATAATGCGAAGTTGACCTCTATAGGTCGGAGACATCTCAACAGCGGTAGCAAATACGATCTTTTATACAACTTGCCCTCCTACAAAATGTACCGAAAGGCTTAATTCCTGAGTTTTCGTGCTTCTTTTGGATCATGAGGAAGAACTTCCTCTTTGAGATAGATAACTAACAAATCAATCTAGCTCAGCTCGAGCCCCATCTGCATAACGAGCTACGATTCCTCTGAGCTTGGGCATTTTAGAGTTTCAAAAAATACTTCTTTGGATAGTTCGGCTAGGGCTGAAGTAGCCAATTTGGAGAGAAGGTCGGCTCTTGTATTTTCTGTCCTTGAAATTTATCAAATACCAAAACTATCGAAGGCCAGAGTCAAATCCTTTACTTTCTCAAGGAATTTCATCATACTTTCCTTTCGTGCTTTATAGTTGATACTAACATGACCGACCACTAATTGGAAATCACTGTAGACTTGAAGTCGATCTACTTTTAACTCTCTTGCTATTTTTAATCCAGCGATCAGCGCTTCATATTCGACCCATTATTTGTTACAGGAAATTTGAAGCATAGCGCATACTCGATGATGACTTCCTCAAGGTTGATTAAGACTAACCCCACACCTGCTCTAGTGGAGTTGGACGAACCATCCACGTACAGGGCCCAAAAACCTTCAAAAAGATCGGTACTTTCTTTGGGGAGGCTCAGTTGCAACCATGGGATGTCGGTCTCATTTTGCTCAAGCTCGACTTCATCTAGAATAGTACACTCAATTATGAAGTTGGCCAATGCTTGAGACTTGATTGCTGGCTGAGGTCGGTAGTTGATGTCAAATTTCGTTAATTCAATGGCCCATTTTGTAATTCTTCTGGAAGTATCTATTTGATGAAGGATTGCTTTGATTGGCTGGTCAGTGAGGAGTGTTATAGCATGTCTCTGAAAGTAAAGTCGAAGTCTTCTTACTGCAATCAGAAGAGCATAAGTCAATTTTTTCAAATTTGTATACCTGGTCTCAGCATCCCTTAGGATCCGGCTTATGTAGTAGACTGATCGTTGTACTTTTATCTCTTCTTTGATCAGGACTGCCACTAGCACCATAGGAAAGATCGCGAGGTAGAAAAATAGCACCTCTCTAGATTCGAGTTTGGCCAATAGGGGGGCGAGCTGAGGTAGTTCTTGAGCTCATCGAATGCCTTTTGGCATTCCTGAGTCTAGTGAAAATCTTTCGATTTTTTGAGAATTTGGAAGAAGAGCATGTAGCATTTGGCTGATCTCGAGACAAAATGATTCAAAGATGCCACCTTTTTGGTCAGACATCGAACTTTCTTGATGGACTTCAGAGTGGTCATCTCCTGGATAGCTCGAATTTTCTTCGGGTTGGCTTCGATCCCTCATCTCGAGACCATGAATCCCAAAAATCTTTCTGCGGCTATCCCAAAGGCGCACTTGGTTGGGTTCAGCTTCATCTTGTATTTCTTGAGCACATCAAAAGCTTCTTCAAGGTCAGCGACATGATTGACTGTCTTTCGACTTTTGATCGGTATGTCGTCGACGTAAACCTCCATATTGCACCCAATCTACTTCTTGAAGATTTTATTGATCAAGCATTGATAAGTCGTGCCTGCATTTTTAAGCCCAAAGGGCATGACCCTGTAACAGTAAAGATCATGGTTAGTAATAAAAGTAGTCTTCTCCTCATCCTCCAATGCCATCCGAATTTGGTTGTAGCTGGAGAAGGCATCCATGAAGGCGAAGAGCTCGTAGCCTGAAGCCGCATCCACCAATTGGTCGATTCTGGGCAAAGATAGCTATCTTTTGGATAGGCCTTTTTAAGCTTCTTAAAGTCGATGCACATCCTCCACTTGACATTGGCTTTCTTGACCAGAACCACGTTAGAGACCCAAGTTGGATAGCGGACTTCTTGGATAAATTCGACGTTGAAAAGCTTGTCGACTTCTTCTGCTAGAAAGCAGAGTCAAGCACCCAACTAGATGAGAAAGAGTTGGAGGAAATTACTTTTAACACAATTCGGATGTGCTTGATCGATCAGATTTTGTCCGAGGTTTGCACAGAGACTACGGCAAAGGGGCGCTAGGAGAGACTGAAGAACACATATATGAGAAAGAACATGATGAACAAGCTATGGTTGAAGAAATAGCTGTATAGTTTGAGGATGCTCGAAGGTGGAGATCTTGTTGCATATATCCAAAGGTTTAATCAGGTGTGTTCTGAGGTGATGAGTTTGGATGTGAAGATCGACGAGAAGGATCGGGCATTGCTGCTACTATGTTCTCTCTCAGATTCGTATGATGGTCTCATGACAACTTTAGTTAATGGGAAGGAGATCTTAAACTATGAAGAGGTTGTTGGTGTGCTCAGATCAAATGAGCAAAGAAAGAAGATCTGCAAGGGAGACCCTAAGTCTGAGATCTTGGCAGTGAATGAAAGACAGGGAAGATCAAAGAAAAAGACAAGAGAGAAATCCAAGGGCAGGTCAAAGTCTTACGATGAGAGGAAGATGATATTGAAATATTATAAATGTCATTAGCCTAGACACCTAAGGAGAGATTGTCCCCTTTTGAGATCAAAAAATGGAAAGACCAGCAAGAAAGATGATATAGCTTCTGTGAGCAGTGGAGAAGACTTGCTAGTTGTATCAGATGGATCCACAGAGTATGATACTATATAGATATTAGATTCAGCATGCTCGCACCACTACACTTCTCATCAAAAGTGGTTCGCTACCTACCAGAAGGCCGATCGTGGAAATGTCAGCCTTGGAGATGATCACCCATGCAAAGTAACTGGAATTGGCTCTATCAGGATGAGGATGTACGATGGGATCATTCATACATTATCAAATGTTAGGCATGTACCAGAGTTGAAAAAGAATTTAATTTCTTTGGGCTACTTGGAGGAGCAGGATTATGCTTTTAGTACCCAGGATGGGAGTGGATGTCTAAAAATTTCTAAGAGAGCTTTGATGGTGAGGAAAGGTAGAAGACTGAGCAACAATCTTTACAGAATGGAAGGCTCATGGGTAAATGATAGTACAGAGGTGATAGCAGCGGCACAGGAGGAGCAAATTTTATATCGACTGTGGCACTATCGGATGTGTCATATGAGTGATCATGGGCTCATAGAAATAAGTAGAAGAGGTATGATCCCAGTCCTAAAGAAGGAGGGCATAGATCTTTGTGAGTCATATATCTTTGGCAAACAGCATAGGATGAAATTTGCCAGAAGTACCAAGCACAGTGAGGGAGTGCTGGATTTAGTGCACTCGGATGTGTGGGGACCAGCTCCTATATCAGCTAGAGGTGGGGCAAAATATTCTGTTACTTTCATTGATGATTTCTCAAGGAAGGTGTGGGTTTATCTGATCAGAAAAAATCAAAGGTGTTTGCCCAGTTTAGAGCTTGAAGAGCTGAAGTAGAGAAGGAGTCAGGGAGATAGGTAATGTATCTGAGGTCGGACAATGGAGAGGAGTATACTAGCCTAGAGTTTAGGAGGTACTGTCAGGAAAATGGCATCAAATGCCACTACATGGTGAGGATGACTCCCCAGCAGAATGGTGCCATAGAGAGGATGAACTGGACACTACCGAGAAGGCACGGAGTTTGAGGCTGTAGACATCACTCCTAATGTTCTTTTGGGATGATGTTCTAACCTTTTCTTATTTTCTTATGAACAAGTCCCCTCATTATAAGCTGAATGGAGGCATTCTAGAAGAGGTCTGGAGTGAAAAGAAGGTGGAGCTTGGCCACCTAAAAGTCTTCGGTTGCACAACCTATGCACATGTGGAGGCAACTAAGAGGAGAAAATTGGATCCAAAATCTCAAGAGATGACATTCATAGGGTATCCACAAGGAGTCAAGGGGTACCTACTGTGGGACTCTCAGGCACAGAAGTCAGTGATCAGCAAGGACGTTATCTTTGATAAGAAGAGCATCTTGAGGAGGTCTAGGATAGATGGAACTGGAGAAACAAAGGTGAACAGCGGTGGCCAGTCAGAGAATGATGGCATGTAGGTTACATCCACTTATAGGAGTGTTCCTGTTGAGGTGGATCTGGGCTGAAAAGTATTGTCTCAGATTCAAAATCAGCATGAAAAGCCATCAGTTCAGATAGATGTGCAGGAGTAGCCACAGACATCGGGCAAAGATATACCAGTGGGAGTGGCTTTGCATAAGCCCCAGTGTACTATTAGAAGACCGATCAGATATGGCATTGATGAGGTTATCTCCTTTGCACTCATCACTGCTAATGGAGATCTAGAAAATTATGTAGAGGCCATGGAGAGTGAGGATCATGATTCATGGATGCAGACCATGATGAAGGAGGTGGAATCACTTGAGAAGAATCAGACATGGCAGTTGGTGGATCTTCTAAAGGGTGCTCGATCTATTGGCACAAAGTGGGTGTTCACAAAGAAAAAAGCACCTTCAAAATAAGCTGGAGTCAGATTCAAAGCAAGACTGGTAGGAAAGGGATACTCACAAAGGGAAGAGATTGACTACATAGAAATTTTCTCTCATGTGGTGCGTCATACATCTATTTGAGTTTTGCTGTCACTGGTGGCACAGCATAATATGGAATTGGAATAAATGAACATGAAGACAGCCTTCCTTCATGGAACTTTGGAGGAAAGAATCTACATGAAGCAGTAAGATGGTTTCATGGAGATGGGATAGGAAGAAAAAGTGTGTTTACTCAGAAATTCTTTATATGGTTTGAAACAATCCCCTCATAAATGGTGTTGAAGGTTTGATAGCTTTATCTTGAGCTTGGATTTCAACAGATGTGAATATGATTGTTGTGTCTACATCAAGGATGTAGATTAAAGATGTCCTGTACCTATTATTATATGTAAATGATATGCTCATAGCCAGTAAAAGCATGGATGCCGTGAAAAGGTTGAAAAGGACATTATCATCTGAATTTTAGATGAAAGATTTGGATCCAGCTAAGAAAATTCTTGGAATGAAGATTTGCAGAGATAGGTGCAAAGGAGTGCTCCATTTGTCATAAGAAAAGTATGTCCAGAAGATTCTGAAGAGATTTGGGATGGAGAAGGCCAAACCTGCAGAGACGCCATTACAGAGTCATATGTCTCTCTCCAAGTTACAGTATCCCCAGTCAGAAGAGATGAGAGAAAATATGGAATGAGTCTCTTATGCAAATGCTGTAGGCAGTGTGATGTACACTATGGTGTACTGTAGACCAGATATAGCACATGCTATGAGCACGATTAGTAGATATATGACTAACCCTGGGAAGGAACACTGGAAAGCATTGAAATGGATATTGAGATATCTACATGGACCAAGGAATTATGGTTTGGTGTTTGGTGGGCAGCTAGGAGGATTTGGAGAGTAATCTATGAAGATGTGTAAAGGTTTAGGTCCTCTGGAAGAGTTTGTTGATGCAAATTATGCTGGTGATTTTGATACAAGGAGGTCTACTACTAGATACATCTTCTGCGTATATGGTGGACCGATGTCTTGGAGATCAACCCTTCAGCCAATCATGGCCTTGTCTACCACAGAGGTCGAGTACATTGGGATAACGGAGGCTGCAAAGAAAGTCCTTTGGCTTAGAAGGTTGATTGATGAGTTGGGGGTGGAGCAGAGCAAGGTTGCACTATTTAGTGATAGTCAGAGTGCTCTGTTATTATTACAGAACTCAGTCTATCATGCGCGCACAAAGCATATAGACGTGAGGTACCATAAGATTAGAGAGCTGGTGGAGGAAGGTGAAGTGAAACTAATGAAGGTCCATACCAAGAAGAATCAGTCTGATGCACTCATGAAAGTACTCTCCAAAGTTGGCTTTCAGAGATGTGTGGCATGGATGGATCTATCGAGAAGAGATGAGTTCATAAGGACTTGGAAGTACCAAGGTGGAGAATGTGAGCTCAAAAGTGGCACTCCCAAGTCTTGAAAAAATGAAAAAATAGGTCATGGAAAGACGGAACCATGTCAGAAGAAGAATTAGTCTCAATAGTAAAGTTCAGAAACTGGGTTGGCTCACTCTGAGACTAAGCTAGCTCTGTTGGAAACTGGATCGGCTCAGTCCAGGACTGGGTCGGCTAGGTCTTAGAGCAAAATTCAGATAAAAAATAATATTTTTGGACTGTTGGCATGATAGACAATTGGGTCGGCTTAGTCTGGGACTGAGCCGACCCCATCGCAGGTTAGCCGGCTTAGTCGGAAACTAGGCTGGCTCAATTTTTGTGGGTTATTATTTTGTATATGTGGGTTGTTTTGGTTTGAGAAGTTTTTCTATGAGCTTGAGATTGACCCTTCGTAAAGTATATATACTGGAAACAGGTCAAGGTTGTAAATGTGCTGAAATATATTAAATAAAAGCTCTTTTCTCTTAGAAATCTCTTCTCTTCTTTTTTATTTCTTGATTTATTCGATCATGCTTCCGTAAAAATCTCTAAGAAGTACTTTCTTGTTGCTTGGCTAATCACCAGTGGCCACATCGATCCGTGTGGAAAGAGTGCATATTTCCAACAAATTTTTTAGGAGATCGTGTCAGGGTATGCAGCGGGAATTGGCATAAGATTGCTGCAGATTCTCCATGAAAGTTCAGGATATATAATGTGGCTGCCAAGCAAAAGGATGTCTACAACTCCAAGGATGGTGCATAGGTGCAAGCCAAGGTCTTCAGTAATGGAGGCAGTCATCACAAAAGCCTCAAATAGAGCTCAGCCACTGAAGAAAGATGGCAGTGGCAAAGTATGCACAAGTAGCTGTCAATGCATGCATTAACAGTGAGATCGTGCAGGGGAACATTGCTAGGTGTACCAAGGCTTGGGCGCACCAAGGTGGAGATTGTAGGATCTGGTTTGATGCTCCCAAGCATTGAGGGGGCATGGGAGGAGCCAGGGTGTTAGCTCCGAAAGACTAAGATGGGTATGGTCCTAGGGCCAGGACAGAAGTTATCCTAGGGTGAAGACGGCATGTAGCCCTGCATGGACTCAAGATTCAGGTGTGAGGACCTTGAGGAGGGCTTGGTAGGTGCTCCAAAGACCTAGGATATAAGGTGGAGTAAAGGACCAAAGCCAGGAGAAGAATCAACCAAGACAAGGGGCTGATACATAGGGGAGCTGGCTTAGATATGCAGTCGAGCTAGCTCAAGCTGAGGCCAAGCCGACTCGGGGTGCAATCGAGCCTGCTATCTTAGGTAGGCAGAATATAGGATTCGGGCAATACACAGTCGAGCCAGCTCGGCTCCTGATAGAGCTGGCTCGATAGTAGCAAATAGAACTAGATGGGGGTTTTCTATTTAGGGTCTTAAGGCCTAATCCAATAAGGTCTTAAGGTGGCTAACACATGTATGGGTCGGGTTTAGATCTAGAGGATGAGAGCATGGAAGACATGGGTGTACATGGGCTCGATGAGTGCTTTTATGATTGGGTTAGCCTAGGAGAGCCTTTTAGTTGGAGTTTGGATTTATTAGAGTTCATTTGGCATAATAGAAATCCTAAGGTATATAAACCCAGGTATTGTAATCTTTACAAGAGGGAGGAATCAATTTATAACTTTTCTTCCTAACTCTCTTCTCTCTTTTTTCTCTGGTTCCAATGCCAAGCCTTAGGTGTTGCCATCAATTTTTTTTACTTTTCTTCATATTTTTGGATTAACACCTAGGTTTGCATAAGAGATTAGATCTACGATTGTAGTTTCAAGTAGCCATAGATATAATAATTGGTATCAAATCAGTACTGATTGTTCCAACACTTGGTATCAGAGCTAGGTGATGCCATGGTGATGCGGTAATGAAGCTCAGAATTTGATTGCCTAGAATCTACCGACATAGCCCAGAACTTGCCAGCAGGCCTATTATTAAGAAAAATATCTTGAGATTCGATCCATAATAAGTCTAGAATAAGATCCAAGATGACGAACAGAGTCCAATGAGCCCTAGAATAGTCCAAATGGAGTCTGGATAGAGAAGTTATGTGCAAATGAAGGTCGTAACAAGCAACTAACCCTCAGGCCAATCGGAGGGGCCCTATAGGTGGTGGTGGCTAGTGGCAACATGGCCCAAACTAGTAGAGTGCACGGTGATGTTGGGCCAGTAGTGCACTAGGCCAGTCCAGGCATGCGAGCGCGCGTGGGCACAAGCTGCATAATAGCTCAGCCCAGGTGATGAAGCGCTGTCCAACATGGACCGCTAGCTCACAAAGCCCTACATAGACCATCTCATCAATTCCTAAGACATTTCATGTAGTCCATAATACTATTCCATGGACCAATCATGATCCAATGGATTTGGTTTGAGTCGATCAGGATCGGATGGCTGCAATGCGATCTGACTTGATTAGGCGATATATGGTGCTATTATGCACGATTCGATGGCTAGGAGAGCTTTTGGTCATGATCGGATGGCTAAGAAGTAATCCAAAATTGATCAGAAAGCTGTGTATGATTTGATGGCTCAGGAGGGAGCCGCTCATGATCGAATGGCCAAAAATTGATCTTGGATGTGTTTGGAACTAGACTTTCTACTAAAATACTATTTTTGGGTTTCTGGAGTCTATATAACTCTGATTAACAAATTATTTATTATGTCAAAGAGCTAGTGATTTCTTAGAGGTGCTGAGAGTCTTCTTAAGAGGTTTCAGAGAATTTTTGTGAGAATTTTGAGACTTCTTATTGAGAGACTAATATATAAGGATTGAGTAGTAAGTTTCTCTTGTATTGTTTGTTTTTTTATTCTCTCATAGTGAAGTTTGCACGTCCTATAGAGGTAGACCTTGGTCTAATCCATGTATACTTGATTGTGTGCTTTCTTGTTTTATATTCTTCTTTCTTTCTTTTGCAGTATCCATACATGATCGAGTGCAATGCAAGTAGTATCAAGAAGATCCTATGGTCATGGTGTCCTGACCAGACTCCATAACAATTGATATCAAAGTGAGTTGATATTCCAATAATTGGTATTAGAGCCAGGCAATACTAGCATACGTTGTTGCCTAGATTATGACGGCACTGATTGAGATCAAAGAAGATGGAGAAGACAAGCATAATCAAGATGGAGATCAGCCAGTTCGATGGAAAGAGCAATTTCTCCTTATGGGAAGCGAGGGTGAGGGATGTGCTTATCCAACATAGATTGATCGATGCTCTCTTAAATGAAAAGAAGTTGGATACCTTAGAGGATAGGACCTGAGAGTGGCTACAGATGCAGATGATGAGAAGTATCTGTATGTACCTATAGATGTGGTGGTGATCTATGTACATAGCAAGGCTTTTCCGATAGCACTGTGGTTGAAGCTTGAGGAGTTGTATATGATGAAGTCTCTCACCAGCACTCTCTTTGTTTGGAGGTAGTTCTACTAAGTATGGATGACCAAGGGATAGAGCATGCAAGAGCATCTCAATCACTTTCAAAAGATTCTCACCGATCTTCTCGGTGTAGGTAAGAAGGTTGAGAAGAAAATAAGCGCATTGGTCTTGCTAGAATCGCTTTTTCCTTCATATAAGTCCTTGGTGACTGCTCTTCTAGTGAAAAAAAGCACCATCAAGATGGATAAGGTTACTGTGGCGATTCTTTAGAACGAGATTCTCAGGAGAGAACCCAGCTTCGAACTTAAATGGTGGCAGCTCAACTTTAGTAGTTCTGGAGGAGCAAATGGCAACAAACAAAGTGGCAAATGATTGCGAGGAGGATGATCCAAGTCCAAGATAAGGGACCTCAGCAAGATCAGATGCTATCGATGTGATGAGTTAGGGCATCATGTTAAAGATTGCCCATAGCTCAAGGATCGGATGAGGGCTACTATAGTAATGGCCAGTAGCAAGTCAAAGGATGATGTTCTGGTGATATTTTTGATGAGGTATCTACTTCTTCTCAATAATGGATTTTAGATTTTTTATGCACATATCATGTTTATTGCAAAGAGAAGCAATTTGACTCTATGGAGAGCAATGAGGTGTTCATCTGCCAGATGGATCGAGCTGTGCAATCAAAGATATTGAGATGGTTAGCTGGAGGACATATGATAGTACAATGAGAAGATTGGGGGAGGTCCGATACATACCAAATTTCAGACGAAATCTTATCTTACTGAGCAGACTGAATTCAAACAATTACAAGCGGATAGCTGGTGATAGAATCCTAAAGGTCATGCATGGTAATAGAATTATTCTAGAGGAAAAAAAGAAGATGAAAAAATATTACTATCTAATAGGAAGACTAGTGTGAGGTGGAGCTTCAAGAGCTAGAGGGAGCTTAGTACAAGATGGAGCTCTAGGTAGAGATGGATTGGGCATGAGATACGAGACTCGAAAGGACGAAAGATGACATCATAGAATGAAGTTTCTATTGCTATAGGAGACATTCGAAGCAGGTCTTTGATCAGAGTGGACATAGCCATTGATGGAGGTGGGATCGAGTGGCTTCACTCGACTCCTAGTTTGCCTATCCATGAGACAGCAGACGTGCACCAAGGCATGGGGGCGAGATGGATCACAAGCTCTTAGAGATAGATAGAGATTGAATATCGAGTCAAGATGGAAATTGTTTAGAAAAATATCTTAAGATTCAGTCTATTATAAGCTCAAAACAAGGTCCAGGATGATGAATAGAGTGCAACGAGCCTAAAAACTTTCCAAACAGAGTTCAGATGGAGAAATTACGTGCAAATGAAGGTCAGGGCAAGGTAGCTGGCCCTCGAGCCCACTAAAGGGGCCCATAAGAGGCACCGACCAGTGGCATCATGGCCTAGACTAGCAGTGTGGGATGGTGTTGGGCCAGCCATGAGCTGGGCTGGCTCAGACATGAAATCTGTGTATCCCTGGACTTGGAGTTCTCCATTACCAAAGACCAACTTTATATCCTTAGTTCTTCTCAAGTACTTAAGGATACATTTCACAGAAGTCCAATGTTCTTCACCTGGATTTGACTGATATCTGCTTGTGACACTCACAGCATGGGCTATATCAGGTCGTGTACATAGCATGGCATACATGAGGCTCCCTATTGCAGAAGCATAAGGGATCTTGCTCATGCGTTCTATTTCCTCAGGTGTGCTAGGGCACATCTTCTTGGAAAGATGAATACCATGTCTGAAGGGATATTAATCCCCTCTTAGAGTTTTCCATACTAAACCTCTTTAGTACTTTCTCTATGTACATCTTCTGTGAAAGTCCTAGCATCCTATTCGGTCTATCCCTATAGACCTTAATTCCTAGAATAAAGGATGCTTCACCTAGGTCTTTCATGGAGAATTCCTTGGACAACCACATTTTGACTATCGTCAACATGGGAATATCATTCCCAATAAGGAGGATGTCATCCACGTACAATACGAGGAAGACAACAGCGCTCCCACTGACCTTTTTGAAAACACATGGTTCCTCTTCATTTTTGATGAAACCAAACTTTTTGATCACATCATTGAAACGAGTGTTCCAGCTCCGAGATGCTTGCTTAAGTCCATATATGGACCTTTGCAGCTTGCAAACCTTGTGATCAGTATCACTGGATGTGAAACCTAGCGGCTGTTCCATATAGATATCTTCCTCAAGATATCCATTTAAGAATGCCGTTTTCACATCCATTTGCCATATTTCATAATCGAAATAGGCTGCAATGGCAAGCAATGTGCGGATGGATTTTAGCATAGCCTACTGGAAGAAAAGGTATCCTGATAGTCAATGCCTTCGCGTTGACTATAACCTTTTGCCACTAGTCTAGCCTTGAATGTCTCCACATTCCCATCTGCACCAATCTTTCTCTTGAAGATCCATTTACATCCAATAGGTACTATACCTTCTGGTGGATCTACCAAGGTCCAGACTTGGTTTGAGTGCATCGAGTCAATTTCTGACTGCATTGCCTCTAGCCATTTCTCGGAGTCGATATCTGATATCGCCTCGTTGTAGGTTTTGGGATCATCACCATGAGCACCATTACCTACGAGGAACATTTCCTCTACTTCCTCTGAAATAATACCTAAGTATCTTCTCAGGGGGATGGGAAAACTCTTTCCGATCTACGAGGTGGAGGAGGTAGTGTTCTTATTGGCTCAACCTGATTTGGTTCCAATTGGTCCTTAGCTCGTTCTACTTGTGAGACTTTCTCATCAAGCTTGATCTATTTTCCAATGCCGCTATCTTGAATAAACTATTTTTTTAAGAAAGATGGCATGTCGACTCACAATCACATTGTGGTCTTCTGGAATGTAGAAATAGTATCCTAATGACTCTTTAGGATATCCTATGAATCGAGCTCTAAAGGACCTAAACTCTAACTTGTCCGCTTGTTGTCTTTTGACATGAGCCGGACAACCCCAAATTCTGAGATGACTCAGACTTGGTTTCTTACCGTGCCATATCTCATACGGTGTGGTAGGAACGGTTTTAGAGGAACCCTATTCAGTAGATAGATTGAAGTTAACAATGAGTGTCCCCAAAGAAAATCAGGGAGGTCTGTGAAGCTCATCATGGATCGAACCATATCCAATAGAGTTCGATTTCTCCATTCTGAAACCCCGTTGAGTTGAGGTGTTCCTGGTGGAGTCCATTGAGAGACTATGCCATTTTCCTTTAGATAGTCTAGGAATTCTCGGCTAAGGTATTCACCTCCTCGATCTGATCGAAGAACTCTTAATGGATTTTTTAGTTTGTTTTTCTACTTCATGTCTGAATTCTTTGAACTTTTCAAAAGCTTCAGACTTATGTCTCATAAGATACACATACCCATACCTAGACAGATCATCGGTAAAGGTAATGAAGTAGACAAAATTGCCTCTAGCCGGCACATCAAATGGGCCGCACACATCAGTATGTACTAGGGCAAGGAGATCTGTGGCCCTCTCCCCATGTCCAACAAAAGGGAGTTTAGTCATTTTGCCTTGAAGACAAGATTCACAAGTTGGATATGACTCGAAAGTCAATGGACTCAATAGCCCATTTTTCTCCAATTTGTTGATCCTATCTTCTGCTATATGACCTAATCTCAGGTGCCATAGATATATCTGTCGTTTGGCAAAACTATCCTTCCCAGGGCAACTCGTTTGGCATCATGTCTCATCCCTCAGCCTCCTGCTTCCTCAAGCTCGAATGAATAGAACCAGAGTCAAGCACCCAACTGGATGCAGAAGAAACGTAAGGTTAGACTCAATAACGAGCATACCTCCAGAAGGACCTTCCTTCTTGTTCTTCAGGGTGGCCAGGTAAGTAGGGCAGTTCCGCTTCCAATGGCCGTCGCTGTTGCAATGGAAACACTTTTCCTTTGACATCGGCCTTTCTTCTTCGGCTCTGCCTTCTTCTTCTTTGATCCTTCCACCTTTTGCTTTTTCACAGACTTCTTTTTCTTTCCATAAGACTTTCTTTTGGAAGAAGTCCGTTCCATAGCAAGAACTGAGCCTTTAGAACCTTTCATAGAAAGCTCAGCGGTAACCAGCATATTCATTAATTCGGCCAAGGAATTCTGAAGTTTATGCATGTGGTAATTCATGATGAATTGCCCATATGCATCAGTCAAGGATTGCAGAATAATATCATTCTGCAGGATCCAAGTCTAACTTCACACCGAGCTTCTCAAGCTCTTCCATGTCCTTGATCATTGTCAGACAGTGATCTTGGACTGACTGCCCATCATGCATCTTAGCCTTAAAAAGTCATTTCGTGACTTGATATTTGGCTGCGCGACTCTGTTCACCAAACATCTCCTGCAGGTGAGCCAACATTTGGCGAGCAGTCCCGATATCCTTCATGTTGGCGCTGGAGCTCATCAGACATCGAGCCCAACATGTAATATCTGGCCTTATTATCTTCGTCTATCCATTTCTCTAGAGATGCTCTCTGTTCAATAGATGGACGGGCTGGTAAGGTGGGAGGGTCCTGGTCCAGTACATGGGTTAACTTCTCAGAACCCAAAACTATTTTGTAGTTCCTGAGCCAATCTTTATAATTGGGTCCAGTCAGTCTATGTGTGTCCAGGATACGTGCCAATGGGTTGGACGCAGACATTTTCCTGTAGAGAGTCAAAGATTCTAGTTAGATACTGTAATTTTGACTTGACCAATTTATTTAAAAATTTTATTTTTAAATAAATTAGCTCCCACTATTTTCTTGGATCCCTACACTCCCTCTGTAGAGATGCAAAAATCTCCATGATTAATGATTTCTAGTGGGTGGTGCGGTCTCACCAACTGACTCATCACCTCACCTAACAGTTATTGGTGATGGGTTAGCCAATGAGTGAACAACTCTTGTTCAATGATTCTCTAATCATGGTGCACCCAAACTTGGTCTCTAATTCATGAATCTCACCGTATCCGAAATATTGATCCACTCCTTAGTTAAGTCAGACCCACCATTTGCATAGACTGGGTTCCTAATTGAGTCTCTCACCGTATCCGAAATATTGAGCCCAACTCATCCTCCAGCCCATAGCATCCAATGCCTAATAGACATGGTTGCATCTTTCGGTGCAACTGAGCCACTGTATCCAGCCGAGAACAATCAACCCCGGGAAGGGCCCGCACATCTACAATGGTGGAAGACCTCAGACTTAATCTTTTCTTAGGGAGAATTGATTCAGGTCTCATTAAACTAGACTTGGCTTAGTCATAACAATTATGACTAACCTAGTGGCATGGGTTAGCTCGGATTATTGACCACCTCAGATCAGAACTGTGTCAACAGATATGGCCAGGTAAGTGAGATCGGTGGAAGGAATATGCCATTAACTCGTACAAGAATGCATTCAGGTCGAGTAGCTTCCAATTAAAAATCAGTCGGTCGTATGTGCCAAACTTACCTTAGACACCAAATTGTTGAGCCAGAACCAATTGGGTTAGCCTACAATCCAGACTCTAACCTCTGAGCCTAATTAGGTCTTGCTTGATCGTGACTCGATCTTGACCCAGACTTAATCCTATTAGGCTGGTCAATTTAAGCATTGTTGATCCCATCTAACCAACTCTTGATTCGGTTTGATCAACCGCTTAGACCTAATTGAGCTACCCAAGCCCGAACCCAGTATTATGAATATGTCTTAGATCTAAAATTCTCAATTTTAGACCTAATTAATATTCCATAATCTTAATTTTTAATTAAGTAGGGTTCATAAACAAAATATGCACAATAAATCCTAGGGTTTCAGGATCTAGGGTTTTGCAGAAAGTAAGTTTTGGGTTTCTGATTAAGGACGAACACGCAGCACCCCTACACATCATAAGAACACCCCATCGAATGGAGAAGAGAGGGCCTTTTAAACCCTTCTTCGTTCTTATGATCGGACGGCCAAGAGGAATGCCTTAATCAGGAACATGCAATACTACAAAACAGTTTTAGATCTATATCATATATCTCATATATAAATCAGATCTAATTATGGCATATTTTGCATACATCTCATGTATCAAATCATGCATATTTTTAGATCTAAATTATCTCATAATAATCTAAAAATTAGATTTAAATTGATCTTATCAAAATAAACCCTAATCTAGATAATTATGTAGAACTATTCTACAACTAGTCTAGACATGCATCAATCATATCTCATATGATATTCAAATTAAATAATTTTTATTTACTATTTTTTAGATGTTATTATAACACTTATAATATCAAAAAATAGTAAATAAAAGGATCTAAAATATGATTTAATCAGATTAAATCAAAAACATGCAAGACTATTCTATAGAACTATTCTATTCTAGAACTAGTCATGCATATCTTCTAATCTTAGATCCAAATCATTTAATTTTAATTTTTTCTGATTTCAGATCTGATCACATCTCATGTGACATCTAAAATCAATTATTTTTCTAATTAAAATAAATTTAAAATTAGATCTAAATCACTTTTAGAACCATGGCTCTGATACCAGTTGAAGGGAAATCCTGATTTTTTCGGATCCAGGTTCGTTCAGATCTGATCAGATCAAGAGATATATTTCAAAAATTTTTCTCTTGATCTATATCATATCTGAGATATTTTAGATCTAATTCTTATTATTTTAATGATTAAAATAAATTTAGATAAATTAAATCAAATTTAACTTACCTTGAATCGGGTAATCCTATTACCCGTTGATGATCCTGTATGCAGCGGAAGGTTCTGGATCTAGCCATGCAAGCGCCTGGCCTCTACCGATATCCACTCAGGCTAGATCTAGAGATCCTCTTCTTCTCTATCACATCTCCAAAAATTAGATCTGGATCTGATCTGGAGGATCTTCAAAACTCCTTTTGAAGATCAGCAGTCGTCCTTTGCAGTAGTGCAGCCTTCTTGCTTTTGATCGCCTTTCTTTGATCTGGATCGCACCAACCAAGCTCCAAAACTATTTTGGACGTGGAGAGGAGAGGGAGAAGAAGCTTTGGCATGGAGGAGGAGAGGAGAAAAGGCCTTGGGCATATGGAAACTCTGATCTCAATCAATCTTTGAGTTGGGCGCAGGGTCTTATTTATAGACTAACTGTGATCCAACTCCTCTTCTTCCCAACCAATCACAACCCTTTGTGAAATCAGATCTAAATCTGATTGGTGGGAATAGAGTCCCCTGGATTCCTCCTTAGAGGGTGCCTAAGACCAGTCAAAGTTGGTTCTTAGAAGAACTCTAATTGGAATCCAAAAAGGAGATGGAGTCCTTGTCCAACAAGGACTCCTAGGCGCCTCCAGCTTGGGCACACGCCTAGGGTGGCGTGCGCCCTCCTCCTTGCCAGGTTCTGGCAGGGGGACAAGCCCCCACCAGCTCTCCAATAGGTGCATGACATGTGGTCAAAAGTCAAAGTGTCAATGGTCAACATTTGACCAGTCAAAGGTAGACTTTTGACCAAAGTCAAAGAACAAGAAATGGCAGGTGACCAAAAATGGCAGGTAATGTCTTACAAAATAAGACAACCTTTTCTGACTTGGACAACCTCCAGTCAGACCATATGAAGGCCTCTGATTGAGCACAAACTCCTTTGGCTCAGACAGGACAACTTATTTATGATAGTAAAAGAAGAACGTTAGGTTCAATCGAGTGCTAGCACGATTTTCTTGAACCTAATTGAATCTCATTCAGATCAATTGAACTAGATCAGTTCAATTGATGATCACCAGATTCAAACCCTTGTTTGTGTGACCCAGTTAGGTTCAGTTCTGTATGGTAATGGGATATGTCATGATCTCTATCATCGACATCATCGAAACTCCTTTCGATGGATCAGAACTCTTCTGATTCGAACAGCTAGAATGATCGATCATCTAAATCATTCTAATTGCTCCCAAAATCCACCAGTGACACCTAGCAGTATATGGTGGCAACCCATCAGAGCTGAATGCGAACCTCTTGGTGCAGCTACCTATGTGATTAAGTTCTTCTATCTTGAGCCCCGATCAGATTAGGGTTAAGGTGAACTCGTCAAACCCTAGTCTCTGTCATATGATGTAATCATTCGATTCGAGTCCAATGTGAAAATCTAAATAGAAACTCTTTCTATTATTTCACTCTGCCATGGCCATGGACTTCTGGACTTGATTCTCATGATTATCATAGGGCTGCTCCTCTACCACCGAGGTAGATAGATTCCATCTTGATGCCATCCAGTTCCTACAATGAACATGCTATAGCCAACATACACCTCAGGGTTCCATATGGCTAGGAGACCGAGTAATGGTGTAGTCAAACTATAACACCCTCAAGGTGAACTGTCGATGCACCTCAGGTCAAAGAACCAGACACACTACTGCAGCATCGAGTCAGTCATTGACGAGAAGGTAGACTCCCTAATGACTACTCGAGGTGGTCACGCTCAGTGCCCTCGTTCTCTAACGAGTACCTGTACTCTCGCTCCGGTGTCTCCACACCGTAGACTCAAGACTCATCTACTAAAGAGAAGCGATTGTACACCAACCTTCTGGATCAATCACCATCCTCATGATGATCTTATGGTCTGGAGCATTTTATGAGTTAACAATGATTATTCATGTCTTAAATTTTTAACTCTTGAAAATATGAATTATCATTACCATTAACCCAAAGGATGTATCACAGACACTAAATATACATATATGATAAAAAAATAACCCATTTTATTGATATTAGTCAAAATTATAATTTTGCCCTTAGAAGTGTATTACAAGTGTCAGCCAATTCTGACTTCTAGGTCACATATATCTAACAATAGCTCCATATAGAAGTCGCATCATCATCAGCATCTACTTCAACATTCATACTATAAGAGGTTGGTCATACTTTATAGTGTGGGAAACTCATGTTGGTTGAGTTTGTTAGCAAGGAGAGAATATTTTGGGGTATGTTGTATATGTGGTTTGAGTAAATCTGAACATGTTACTAAGTTATACTTTAAAGCTTTATGTATCCAATCATAGCATAATGAATGAAAACTCAAGCTTATTTTTGCATAATATTGAGTTAAATAGAGAAGATTATACTATCAAGTTAAGAATTTGTACATAAGTCGATTTGTAGCAAATTATGATAGATGAATAGGATTTAACAGTATCTTATGAACTGCATCATAAGATATTGGCAAACTCTACTCAGCTATCATGCCCTCTAGCTTGCTCTATCTAGAAGGTGGGGTGTGATAATCAAAATGCTCCATCTTGCTAGATGTTGTGCCAAAAACAAGTGTCTTTCACTCCAAAGCAAATGCAATTCGTGCATGGTGCTACCAACATGATGATGCCATCCAATTACATATAAACATTTTAAAGATTTATGCACTATCCCAATATTTATCTACATAGGTGGCTGATTGACTCTAAAATAAAATTGATGGTGTGTTTGCTCCATGATCAGAATTGGAGTCAGAATGATAATGAATTGGGACGAGAATTAGAATAGCCATATCTTCTAATTCATTTGGTTCAAAATTGAAATTGGAATCAAAATGATATTTAAATACTAGAAAAAAAATATAGATATTGGAATTTGAAATATTAGAGTATTCCCACTCCCTTCAAAATTAAAATCGAAATAGGGCTCCTGCCAATCAAATGGCTAAAATGTGAGTCACTTATTTCTATTCTCATTTTAGAGTCCAACTCTCCCCAACCAAATATGTTTTGAGATATTGATAAGCATCAATATTTAGTAGAATAGAAAGTTAGAGATATGAAAAAGAAAAACCAGAAGTTTATAGTCTCTTGACCTACATGAGTTAATTGAGATATCAAAATTAGTTGATAGAGTAAATATATAAATAACTATCATTTTTAGGTGTTATTTTTAATATTTATTCATAGCAATTTTAATATACTTCCATGCAGACAAATATGTGCTAACATAAAACTCTAGGATTTTAACTTCTAAAAAAGCATCTAAAACATCCATAATCCTACTTGTTTATTATGTTCATTCATTTTCCTACTTTTAGAAACTATCAATTAAAATTTCACATATATATTTTAAACAAAGAATAATGGTCAAACATTTCAAATTGATTTAATAAATTTAAAACTTTGTTCTTCATTTGACCCTTTGACTTTTATTTTAATAATTAGTGCTTAAGCAATTAAATATTTGAAGTTTAATCCTTTCACACAAAGTTAGGCTTGATCTAAATAAAAGTCTTTATTTTAAGAAAAAAAGTTTTATTTGATTAAGTTGAGGACTCAATATAACACAATCATCAAAATCCAAGGCCATGAACAAGTTAAATTACAGTTATCCAAAGGAAAGCTCTCATTTTTTGTTTTTTTTGTTTTTACTAACATGTGTGTGTGTGTGAGAGAGAGAGAGAGAGAAAGAGAGAGAGAATTTCAACCAAATATATCAATTTATTAGTCAAGTTACAAGTCTACATAAGCCAATTATAGAACTAGTAACATGAGAATGGTATTGCAACAACCCATGCAAACTATTCTCCTATAAATAAAATAAGAGCTGCACTACTTTCCTTACTCATTAAAATCCCAAACAGATCGGAACCTTTATTGGTTATTATCATCAATTCAAACACTTGGTGTAGGTGAAATTTCTCTGGTTGGTTTTGATGAAGTCTTTGCAGCACAGTAAGTCTCAAGGAGGGGAGGGAATAGAGAGCCATAGAGGGGGTTAGAGGAGAATAAATCATCAAAGCACTTTTCGCTGAGGCTATTGATAGCGTTGCAGCACTCGGGGGTCAGCTGGAAGCGCCAGATGAGCAAGGAAGACAAGATGCTCGGGGTGCACCCTTTGACTACAGTAAGGGGTTTCGAACAATCTTTAAACTTGGGGTCGATCACTACAAAGGGAATTCTCTCTTCTTGTTCTAAGCTCTAGACTACTCTTGTGGTCATTGTCAAGGTGACGATCATAAGGAGGAGCATGTTTGATGAGTTAGCCATGGTGGTGGTGGTGGTGGTGGTGAACTAATGATAAAGGTGGTGGATATGCTGAAAAGAGAATGAGTATGGAGGGGATTTACAGAGAAGGGGATGGGAGTTTAGTGAATGTGTTTTGGAAAGAGTCAGGTTTTGGTTTTAATTGCATGTTATTTGCTAGAGTTTTTGGTTTAAGTTGCACCATTATTTATTGGGATGTTAATATATGTTACCATACATTGGTTTTTATCTTATATGCTTAGCTATATATCCTTGCTACGTTATGGCCTTATTCTTGCTTTTTTTTTTGGACATTATGGCTTTCTACGTTATAGCATTCCACAATATGACAATAGAGACATTTGGAGCAAGGAGAATGCAGCACAAAATAGAGCATACTAAACTAATTTTATTTATTTAAAAAACTTAAATACCTATATTTTTCATGGTATAGAAATTTTTAGAAGAATTTTCTAGAGATGTAATTGACCCGATGAGCTAGACCTACAAAAAATTTTTTGACCTGAATTGAGCTAATCTTGATTGGACTTAGATTGGTTTTTAAGTCATTTTCAAGTTCAAATTTTGAGGTTAAGCTAAGTTAATCTATTATATAGATATAAAATAATACTCTATGAAGAAGTATTGTGGTGTTGCCACCTTAGCATCTCAGATAATTTTAGTTATGCCATATGGATTATTATTTTATTATTATTAATAATTTTAAATATTACTTTTAAATAATAATATATAATATTTTAAAAAAAATTTAAAAATAATATTTTAAAAATAAAAATAAAAAAAGAATAAATGATGAAAAATATTTTTAAAAAATTTTTATTTTAAAAAATAAAATATTATTAAAATAATATTATTATTTTAAAAAATATTAATTTATTATTATTTTAAAAATATAACACATCATTTATTTAATCTTAAAAATGATAACATACTAATTTATTTTTCTAAAAATAATATTTATTAACATATCAAATGATTTTAATTATGTCATGTGGATTATTATTTTATTATTAATAATAATTTAAAATATTATTTTTAAATGATAATAAAGTAGACTCTATAGAGGAGTATTATGGTGTTTCCATCTCAATATCTAAGATAATTTTAGTTATACCATAGAGATTATTATTTTATTATTAATAATAATACATAATATTATTTTTAAATAATAATAAAATAATATTTTAAAAATTAAAAATAATAATATTTTGAAAATAAAAATAATAAAGGGATAAGAGATGAAAAATATTTTAAAAAATTATTATTTTTAAAAAATAAAATAATACAAAATAATAATATTATTTTTAAATATTAATTTATTATTATTTTAAAAAGATAACATATCACTTTTTAATCTTAAAAATAATAACATTCTAATTTATTTCTTTTAAATAATATTTTTATTAGCATATTAGATGATTTTAGTCATGCCATGTGGATTATTATTTTACTTTTAATAATAATTAAAATATTACTTTTAAATAATAGTAAAGTAGTCTCTATGTAAGTATATTATAGTGTTGCCACCTCAGCATCTTAGATGATTTAAGTTATACTTTTTAGATTATTATTTTATTATTAATAATAATTTAAAATATTATTTTTAAATAATAATAAAATAATATTTTAAAAAATAAAAAAATATTTTAAAAGGAAAAGTAGAAAATATATAAGAGATAAAAAATATTTTAAAATTATTATTTTTAAAAAATAAAATATTATAAAAATAATAATAATATTTTTAAAAACTATTAATTCATTATTATTTTAAAAAGATAACATATCATTTTTTAATCTTAAAAATAATAACACACTAATTTATATTTCTAAAAGTAATATTTTATCAACATCTTAAATGATTTTAATTATGCCATATGAATTATTATTTTATTATTAATAATAATTTAAAATATTATTTTTAAATAATAAAAAAATTATATTTTAAAAAATAAAAAATAATAATATTTTGAAAATAAAAATATGAAAGGGATAAGAGATGAAAAATATTTTTAAAAGTTTTATTATTTATAAAAATAAATATTATAAGATTAATAATTTTTTTTAAAAAAATATTATGTATTATTATTTTAAAAAGATAACATATCACTTTTTAATTTTAAAAATAATAACATCCTAATTTTTTTAAAAAAATTATTATTTTTTAAAAAAAATATATTTAAGATCTAAATTGATTCATTGGATCAAATTAGATCAAATCTAATAAATTATCTATAAATAGAGCATAATATTTTATCAATTTGGAAGCCAAATCTCTGCATTTAATAATCTCCAAAAGTTTAGAGAAAGTATGAGAAGTGAGGGGATGGGGTTGCGATCGAGATCGATATTTATCGAGAGAGAAGAGGAGCCATGGTGGGGCGGTAGGGGGATGGGATGGCACTGGTAGGCATGGAGAAAGTATGAGAATAGAAAGAAAAAAAAAAAATAATAAAATATTATTTTATTAAAAAAAAAGAAAAGAAGAGAGAAAGAGTTTCTCTCTCTTCCTTTAGTGGTGGTGCCAGGAGCGATAGTACCAATAGGGATGTCAAAGGGTGCAAGCAGGATTGATGTTTGTCGAGAGAGAAGGAGAGCAATAGTGGGCCGACAATGAAGGTGGGGTGACATTGGTGGGCATGGAGAAGGTATAAGAAGAAGAGAAAAGATGGAGATACGATCAGGATCGATATTTAGCGAGAGAGAAAGAGAGCTATGGTGGGGCAATAGAGGGGTGTAGCGGTACCGACGGGCACATAGAAGATATAAGAATAAGAAAATAAAATAAAATAAAATATTACTTTATAAAATAATAAAAAAGTTATTATATATAAATAATAAATAAAATAAAATATAAAAATACTAAAAATATTTATTATGAATGTTTATTATTAAAAAAATTAATAATTATAGACTGTAATTATCCATCCTATGCAATGCATGGGTCGTCGACTAGTTTATTTAATAAAGCTTAAGTGAGCTCAATATTGAAATAAGTCTAATCAACTCATCTTCTCAAACTAAGTAGAAATCAGCTCCAGCTGGTATCAAGATTGCATAAAGGCATTCAACCTTCAGAGCTTAGCTGAAGCTTGAATCAATGTATAATTGATTCACATAGTTACTTTAGATAACAACTATTAATTAGTTATGAAATATAATTTTTAATAAAATATTAAATAAATAACTTAGATCGATAGAGTAAGATGAGGCACCTATTCAAATCTAAATTGGCCAATATAACATCCATCCTGATCGTGAGCCAAAGAATGCATTCTACATCCAAATCTAATCAAATTATAATTTTTCAACCCAAAGTACATCGTGTATTGTTTATGTTAGTACGGATTGTTAGATATATGTGCCCTAGAAGTCAGAATTGGCTGACACTTATAATACACCTCTAGGGGCAAAATTATAATTTTGACTAATATCAATAAAATGGGTTATTTTCAATCACATATGTGTATTTAGTGTTTGTGATACATCCTTTGAGTTAATGGTAATGATAATTCATATTTTCAAGAGTTGAAAATTTAAGACATGAATAATCATTGTTAACTCATAAAATGCTTCCGACCATAGGATCATCACGAGGATGGTGATTGATCCGAAAGGTTGGTGTACAATCGCTTTTCTTTAGTAGATGAATCTTGAGTCTACGGTGTGGAGACACCGGAGCAAGAGTACAGGTACTCGTTAGAGAACGAGGGCACTGAGCATGACCACCTCGAGTAGTATTAGGGAGTCTACCTTCTCATCAATGATTGACTCGATGCTGCAGTAGTGTGTCTGGTTCTTTGACTTGAGGTGCATCGGTAGTTCATCTTGAGGGTGTTATAGTTTGACATACACCATTACTCGGTCTCCTAGCCATATGGAACCCTGAGGTGTATGTTGGCTATAGCATGTTCATTGTAGGAACTGGATTGCATCAAGATGGAATCTATCTACCTCGATGGTAGAGGAGCAACCCTATGATAATCATGAGAATCAAGTCAGAAGTCCATGGCCATGATAGAGTGAAATAATAGAAAGAGTTTCTATTTAGATTTTCACATTGGACTCAATCGAATGATTACATCATATGACAAGACTAGGGTTTGAGAGTTTACCTTAACCCTAATCTGATCGGGGCTCAAGATAGAAGACTGAATCACATAGGTAGCTGCACCAAGAGGTTCACATTCAGTCTGATGGTTGCCACCATATACTGCTAGGTGTCACTGGTGGATTTTGGGAGCAATTAGAATGATTTAGATGATCGATCATTCTAGCTGTTCGAATCAGAAGAGTTCTGATCCATCGAAAAGAGTTTCGATGATGTCGATGATAGAGATCATGACATATCCTATTACCATACAGAACTGAACCTAACTGGGTCACACAAACAAGGGTTTGAATCTGGTAATCATCAATTGAACTGATCTAGTTCAATTGATCTGAATGAGATTCAATTAGGTTCAAGAAAATCGTGCTAGCACTCGATTGAACCTAACGTTCTTCTTTTACTATCATAAATAAGTTGTCTTGTCTGAGCCAAAGGAGTTTGTGCTTAATTAGACGCCTTCATATGGTCTGACTGGAGGTTGTCCAAGTCAGAAAAGGTTGTCTTATTTTGTAAGACATTACCTGCCATTTTTGGTCACCTACCATTTCTTGTTCTTTGACTTTGGTCAAAAGTTACCTTTGACTGGTCAAACATTGACCATTGACACTTTGACTTTTGACCACATGTCATGCAACCTATTGGGAGAGCTGGTGGGGGCTCTCCCTAGGCAAACCTAACAAGAGAGGAGCGCAGCCATCCTAGGCGGTACCAAGCTGGAGGCGCCTAGGAGTCCTTGTTGGACAAGGACTCCATGTCTTTTTGGATTCAATTAGAGTTCTTCTAAGAACCAACTTTGACTGTCTTAGCACCCTTAAGGAGGAATCCAGGGGACTCTATTCCCACCAATCAGATTTAGATCTGATTCATCAAAGGTTGTGATTGGTTGGAAGAAGAGGAGTTGGATCAAGTAGTCTTATAAATACCCTGTACCCAACTCAAAGAGGCTAAGAGTTTCCATACCCCAAAGGCTTTTCTCCACTCCTCCTCCATGCCAAAGCTTCTTCTCCCTCTCTCTCCACATCCAAAATAGTTTTGGAGCTTGGTTGGTGCGATCCAGAGATCGAAGAAAGGCCCAAGAGGCTGCACTACTCAAGGACAACTACTGATCTTCAAAAGGAGTTTGAAGATCCTCCAGATCAAGATCCAGATCTATTTTTGGAGAGTGATAGAGAAGAAGAGGATCTCAGATCTAGCCTGAGTGGATATTGGTAGAGGTTAGGCGCTTGCATGGCTAGATCCAGAACCTTCTGTTGCATACAGGATTATCAACGGGTAATAGGATTACCCGATTCAAGGTAAGTTAAATTTGATTTAATTTATCTGAATTTATTTTAATCATTAAAATAATAAGAATCAAATCTAAAATATCTCAAATCTGATATAGATCAAAGAAAAATTTTTTGAAATATATCTCTTGATCTGATCAGATCTGAACGAACCTGGATCGGAAAATCAGGATTTCCCTTCAACTGGTATCAGAGCCATGGTTCTAAAAGTATTTAGATCTTAATTTTAAATTTATTTTAATCAAAAAATAATTGATTTTAGATGTCACATGAGATGTGATCAGATCTGAAATCAGAAAAAATTAAAATTAAATAATTTGGATCTAAGATTAGAAGATATGCATGACTAGTTCTAGAATAGAATAGTTCTATAGAATAGTCTTGCATGTTTTGATTAATCTATTAAATCATATTTTAGATTCTTTTATTTACTATTTTTTGATATTTAAGTGTTATAATAACATCTGAAAAAATAGTAAATAAAATATTTAATTTGAATATCATATGAGATATGATTGATGCATATCTAGACTAGTTGTAGAATAGTTCTACATAATTATCTAGATTAGGATTTATTTTGATTAGATCAATTTAAATCTAATTTTTTAGATTATTATGAGATAATTTAAATCTAAAATATTCATAATTTGATACATGAGGTATGCAAAATATGCCATAAATTAGATCTGATTTATATATGAGATATATGATATAGATCTAAAACTGTTTTATAGTATTGCATGTTCCTGATTAAGGCTTCCTCTTGGCCGTTCGATCATAAGAATGAAGAAGGGTTAAAAGTCCTCTCTTTCATTTGATGGGGTGTTCTTATGATGTGTAGGGTGCTGTGTGTTCGTCCTTAATCAGAAACCAAAACTTTACTTTCGTAAAACCCTAGATCCTGAAACCCTAGGATTTATTGTGCATATTTGTTTATGAACCCTATTAATTAAAATTAAGATTATGGAATATTAATTAGATCTAAAATTGAAAATTTTAGATCTAAGACATATTCATAATACTGGGTTCAGGGCTTGGTAGCTCAATTAGGTCTAAGCGGTTGATCAAACCGAATCAAGAGTTGGTTAGAGGGATCAACAATGCTAAATTGACCAGCCTAATAGGATTAAGTCTGGGTCAAGATCGAGTCAATGATCAAGCAAGACCTAATTAGGCTCAGAGGTTAGAGTCTGGATTGTAGGCAAACCCAATTGTTCTGGCTCAACAATTTGGTGTCTAAGGTAAGTTTGGCATATACGGCCGACTGATTTTTAATTGGAAGCTACTCGACCTGAATGCATTCTTATACGAGTTAATGGCATATTCCTTCCACCGATCTCACTTACCTGGCCATATCTATTGACATAGTTTGATTTGAGGTGGTCAATAATCGAGCTAACCCATGCCACTAGGTTAGTCATAATTGATGAACTAAGCCAAGTCTAGTTTAATAGACACTGAATCAATTCTCCCTAAGAAAAGATTAAGTCTGAGGTCTTCCACCATTGTAGATGTGCGGGCCCATTCCTGGTTGATTGTTCTCGCTGATACAGTGGCTTAGTTGCACTCGAAAGATGCAACCATATCTATTAGGCATTGGATGCTATGGGCTGGAGGATGAGTTGGGCTAATATTCGAATACGGTAAGGACTCAATTAGAACCAGATCTATGCAAATGTGGGTCTGACTTAACTAAGGAGTGGATCAATATTCTAGTACGGTGAGATTCATGAAATTAGAGACCAAGTTTGGGTGCACCAATGGTTAGAGAATCATTGAACAGAGTTGTTCACTCATTGGCTAACCATCACCAATAATGTTAGGTGAGGTGATGAGTCAGTTGGTGAGACCGCACACCACTAGAAATCATTAATCATGGAGATTTTTGCATCTCTACAGAGGAGTGTAGGGATCCAAGAAAATAGTGGGAGCTAATTTATTTAAAAATAAAATTCCCTAAATAAATTGGTCAAGTCAAAATTTATAGTATCTAACTAGAATCTTTGACTCTCTACAGGAAAATATCTGCGTCCAACCCAATGGCACATATCCTGGACACACATAGACTGACTGGACCCAATTATAAAGATTGGCTCAGGAACTACAAAATAATTTTGGGTTCCAAAAAGTTAACCCATGTACTGGACCAGGACCCTCCCACCTTACCAGCCCGTCCATCTATTGAACAGAGAGCGTCTCTAGAGAAATGGATAGACGAAGACAATAAGGCCAGATATTACATGTTGGGCTCGATGTCTGATGAGCTCCAGCACCAACATGAGGATATCGGGACTGCTCGCCAAATGTTGGCTCACCTGCAGGGGATGTTTGGTGAACAGAGTCGTGCAGCCAAATATCAAGTCACAAAATGACTTTTTAAGACTAAGATGCATGATGGGCAGTTAGTGCAAGATCAATGTCTGACAATGATCAAGGACATGGAAGAGCCTGAGAAGCTCGATGTGAAGTTAGACTTGGACCTGTAGAATAATATTATTCTGCAATCCTTGACTGATGCATATGGGCAATTCATCATGAATTACCACATGCATAAACTTCAGAATTTCTTGGCTGAATTAATGAATATGCTGGTTACCGCTGAGCTTTCTATGAAAGGTTCTAAAGGCTCAGTTCTTGCTATGGAACGGACTTCTTCCAAAAGAAAGTCTTATGAAAAGAAAACGAAGTCTATGAAAAAGCAAAAGGTGGAATGATCAAAGAAGAAGAAGGCAGAGCCGAAGAAGAAGACCGATGTCAAAGGAAAGTGTTTCCATTGCAACAACGACGACCATTGGAAGTGGAACTGCCCTACTTACCTGGCCACCCTGAAGAACAAGAAGGAAGGTCCTTCTAGAGGTATGCTCATTATTGAGTTTAACCCTACGATTTCTTCTGCATCCAGTTGGGTGCTTGACTCTGGTTCTAGTGCTCATCTATGCACTTCTATGCAGGGTCTTGAGGATAGCAGGAGGCTGAGGGATGGAGACATAATCCTATGCATCGGTAATGGAGCAAGAGTTGCTGGCAGTAGCCGTGAGAACATACCTCTTCGAATTACCACTCGATTTTGACTTAGTTTTGAAAGAGTTATTTTGTGCCTGCAACAGCAGGAAATTGATTTTGTTTCATGCTTAGACAAGAAGGTTATGGATCACCTTCTTTAGGACCATTATAACATTCTTTATGAAAAGAATAAAATTGCAAAATGGTTTCCTTATTAATGGTCTTTATCAGCTACATATTGATAGTACCTATTCTAACTATCGAGCAAAACGATGAATGCCAAACGACCTAGGGATAGTCCAAACGACAGATATCTATGACACATTGAGATTAGGTCATATAGCAGAAGATAGGATCAACAAATTGGAGAAAACGGGCTATTGAGTCCATTGACTTTCGAGTCATATCCAACTTGTGATCTTGTCTTCAAGGCAAATGATAAACTTCCTTTTGAGGACATGGGGAGAGGGCCACAGATCTCCTTGCCCTAGTACATACTGATGTGTGTGGCCCATTTGATGTGCCGGCTAGAGGCAGTTTTGTCTACTTCATTACCTTTACCGATGATCTGTCTAGGTATGGGTATGTGTATCTTATGACATACAAGTCTGAAGCTTTTGAAAAGTTCAAAGAATTCAGACATGAAGTAGAAAAAACAAATTAAAAAACCCATTAAGGTTCTTTGATCAGATCAAGGAGGTGAATACCTTAGCCGAGAATTCCTAGACTATCTAAAAGGAAATGACATAGTCTCTCAATGGACTCCACCAGGAACACTCAACTCAACGGGTATTTTAGATGGAGAAATCAGACTCTATTGGATATGGTTCGCGATCCATGATGAGCTTCATAGACCTCCTGATTTCCTTTGGGACACTCATTGTTAACTTCATCTATCTACTGATCGGGTTCCCTCTAACACGTTCTACCATACCGTATGAATAATGGCACGGTAAGAAACCAAGTCTGAGTCATCTCAAGAATTTGGGGTGTGTCCACGTCATGTCAAAAGATACAAGCGACAAAGTTAGAGTTTAGGTGCCTTTAGAGCCGATTATAGGATATCCTAAGAGTCATTAGATACTATTTCTACATTCTAGAAGACCACAATGTGATTGTGAGTCGACATGCCATTTCTTAAAAAAATAGTTTATTCAAGACAGACAGGCATTGGAAAGTAGATCAAGCTTGATGAGAAAGTCTGCACAAGTAGAACGAGCTAAGGACCAAATTGGAACACAATCAGGTTGAGCCAATAAAGAACACTACCTCCTCCACTCGTAGATCGAAAAGAAGTTTTCCATCTCCTGAGAGATACTTAGGTATTATTTCAGAGGAAGTAGAGGAAATGTTCCTCGTAGTAATGGTGCTCATGGTGATGATCCCAAAAACCTAAATAAGACAATATCTGATATCGACTCCGAAGAAATGGCTAGAGGCCAATACAGTCAGAAATTGACCTCGATGCAACTCAAACCAAGTCTGAACCTTGGTAGATCCACCAGAAGG
>QRFJ01003015.1:92377-111635 GCA_006176705.1 Cocos nucifera | reverse complement strand
TATATGGCTACTGGACCAGCAAACTCTTGCTCCATTAATCGATGCAATAGGAATCATGTCTCCATCCCTCAGCTCCTACTATCCCAAGATCCTACATGAAAGTGCACAGACGAGCACTAGAACCAGAGTCAAGCACCCAACTGGATGTAGAAGAATCGTAAGGTTAGACGCAATAACGAGCATATCTCCAGAAGGACCTTCCTTCTTGTTCTTCAGGTGGCCAGGTAAGTAGGCAGTTTTTGCTTTCAATAGGGCCGTCACTGTTTGCGCAATGGAACACTTTCCATTGACTCATTGGCATTGTTCTTCGGCTCTGCCTTCTTCTTCTTTGCTCCTTCACCTTCTAACTTTTTACAGACTTTTTTTTCTCTTTCCATAAGACTTTCTTTTGGAAGAAAGTCCATTTCATAGCAAAGACTGAGCTATTAGAAACTTTCACACTAGAAAGGCTCAGCGGTACCAGCATATTCATTAATATCGGTCCAAAGGAAATTTTGAAGTTTCCAATGCTGTGGTAATTCATGATCGAATTTGCCACATATGCATCAGCGTCAAGGATTGCAGAACTAATATCGTTCTGCTAAGGTCCAAAGTACTAACTTCACACAGCTTTCTCAAGCTCTTTCATGTCCTTGATCATGTTCAGCAAAATGTGATCTTGGACTGACTGCCATCATGCATCTTAGTCTCTTAAACAGTCATTCGTGCTTGATATTTGGCTGCGTGACTCCTGTTCACCCAACTCTTCTGCATCTGAGCAACATTGTTGGCGAGCAGTCCCGTATCCTCATCGTTTGGCGCTGGAGCTCATCAGACATCGAGCCCAACATGTATATAAATCTGCCCTTATTATCTTCGTCCTATCCATTTTTCTAGAGATGCGTCTCGTGTTCAACTAGATGACGGACTTGGTAAGGTGGGAGGGTCTGGTTCGTATTAGTTAAACTTCTAACCCAAAACTAATTTTATATGTCTCCGTAAGCCAATCCCATAATAAAATGGCGCAGTCAGGGCGTGATGGTTGTCTAGGATACGTGCCAATGGGTTGGATGCATGAACATTTTCTGTAGAGAGTCAAAAGATTTAGTTAGATACTTTGATAATTATCGACTTGACCAATTATTTAGAAGATTTCAATTTTTAAAATAAAATTAGCTTCCACTATTTCTCAGATCCCTACACATCCCTGCTATGAGAGATACGAAATCTTCACGATTATAATATTTTAGTGGGATGCGGATCTCCACCGAACTGACTCATCACTTTACCCTAATAGTTATTGGTGAATGGGTTAGCAATTGAAGTGAACAACTCACTTGTTCAAATGATCTCTAAGTCATGGTGCACCCAAACTTAATCTCTAATTCATGAATGCTACCAGTATTACGGAATAACTTGATCCAACTCCTTAGTAAGTAGACCCACCATTGCATAGACTGGATTCCTAATTAGTCTCTCACCGTATCTAGAATATTGAGCCCAACTCATCCTCATCGCCATAGCATCCCAATGCTAATTTTGACATGGTTGACTATCTTTTTTCGGCTGCAATTGAGCCACTGTATCCAATTCGAGAACAATCAAATCCATGAGAAGAGCGCCGCACATCTAAATGGTGGAAGACCTCAGACTAATTTTTCTTAGTGGAGAAATTGATTCAGATCTACATTAAACTAGACTGATTCATAGTTCATAACAATTAATGAATAACCTAAGTGGCATGGGTTAGCTACGGATTATTGACGCAACCTCAAGAGTCAGAGACGAATGTGTCAACGAGACTTGGCAGGAAGTGAAATCGGTTGGAAGGAATATGCCATTAACCATACATAGAACGCTATTCAGAGTCGAGTTAGCTTTCAATTAGAACCAGTGCGTGTATGTGCCAAGCTTACCATAGACACCAAAATGTTGAGCCAGAATCAATTGAGTTTAGCCTACATCCCAGACTCTAAACTCTCTGAGT
Source organism: Cocos nucifera (assembly GCA_006176705.1). NCBI lineage: Eukaryota > Viridiplantae > Streptophyta > Magnoliopsida > Arecales > Arecaceae > Cocos > Cocos nucifera. Next base: position 109,669 of record QRFJ01003015.1, on the reverse strand, counting down.
CTAATGTAGGTCTTACTTAATCATCACTCAATTCTGGATCCCAGACTTGATCCATTCAAGCGGACTGGTCAAATTTAAACAATTGTGATACAACATCTAACAATCCTTGATGTTCAATTTGATCAACTGGCTTAGACTAAATGAAGCTAAGTCAAGCCCGAACCCACGTATTATGAATATCTTGTCTCTAAATCTGAATTCTTAATTTTTAGATCTAATTGGATATTCCATAATCTTAATTGTTAATTAAGTATAGGGTTCATAAATAAAAATATGCACAATAAATCCTAGGGTTTCAGGATCTAGGGTTTTGCAGAAAGTAAGCTTTGGGTTGCCCTGATTAGGCACGAACATGCAGCAGTACCCTACACATCATAAGAACACCCAATCGATTGGAAGAGAGGGCTATATAAACCCTTCTCATTCTTATGACTGGAGTAGAGAGGAATGCCTTAATCGAGGAACAATGCAATACTACAACAATGTTTTTAGATCATATATTATATATTCATATACAGCATTAGATTATACATGGCATATTTGCATACATCTCATGCTATCGAATCATGCTAATTTCATATCTAAATTAATCTCATAACAAAATTTAATAGATTAAATTGAATCTAATCAAATAAATTTTAATCTAGATAATTATGGTAGAACCTATTTCTACAACTAGGTCATAAGACCATGTATTATCATATTCTCATATGATATTTAAAATTAAATAATTTTTATTTAGCTATTTTTTAGATGTCATCTAACTATATAATATCAAAAAATAGTAAATAATAGATCTAAAATATGATTTAATCAGATTAATCAAAAATTGATAAAAGATAATCTATAGAACTATTTCTATTTAGACAACATATCATGACCATATTTATCTAATCTTAGACCAAATTATTCTCAATTAAATTTTTTTCTGATTTTAATCTAATCAATCTCATGTGGCATCTAATAATTTTATCTTTTATGTAATAAAATAAAAATTTTAAAATTAAGATCTAAAACAGCTATTTAAAACCTAGCTCTGATACCAGTTGAAGAAAAAGCTTGATTTTCCGGATCAAGTTCGTTCAGATCTGATCAGATCCAAGATGATATATTTTTAAAAAGTAAAAAAATATAATGTCTTGATAATCTCAACGCTTGAATATTTGTAGGAATTCTAATTATTATTATTTAAAAAATAAAATAAAAATTTAGATAAATTAAATCAAATTAATTTACCTTATATGGGAATCCTTATACCGTCGTTTGATATCCTGTATGCACGGAAGGTCTTTTTGGATCCAGCCATTCTCTCTCTTTTTTGGAACATACCCTCTTCGATTACCATCTGGTTTAGACTTAGTTTTGAAAGACTGTTATTATGTGCCTGCAGCTAGCAAGGAATTTGATTTCTATTTCTGCTTAGCACAAGAAGGTATGTGATTACCTTCTTTAAGGACCATTGTAACATTCTTTATGAAAGAAATAAAATTACAAATGATTTTCTTATTAATGATCTTTATTAGCTATATATTGATGTACCTATTCTAACTGTCGAGCAAAACGTGAATACCAAATGACCTAGGGATAGTCCAAACGACAGATATCTATGGCACCTTAGATTAGGTCATATAGCAGAAGATAGGATCAACAAATTAGAAAGAAATGGGCTATTGAGTCCATTGACTTCCGAGTCATATCCAACTTGTGAATCTTGTCTTCAGGGCAAAATGACCAAACTTCCTTTTGTTGGACATGGGGAGAGGGCCACCGATCTCCTTGCCCTAGTACATACTGATGTGTGCGACCCATTTGATGTGTCGACTAGAAGCAATTTTGTCTACTTTATTATCTTTACCGATGATCTATTTAGGTATGGGTATGTGTATCTTATGAGACACAAGTCTGAAGCTTTTGAAAAGTTCAAAGAATTCAGACATGAAGTAGAAAAATAAATTGGAAAACCCATTAAGATTCTTCGATCAGATCGAGGAGGTGAATACCTTAGTCGGGAATTCCTAGACTATCTAAGAAAAATGGCATAGTCTCTCAATGGACTCCACCAGGAACACCTCAACTCAATGGAATTTCAGAACGGAGAAATCGGACCCTATTAAATATGGTTCGATCCATGATGAGCTTCACAGACCTTCCCTGATTTTCTTTGGGGACACTCATTGTTGATTTTAATTTATCTACTGAATAGGGTTCCCTCTAAAATCGTTCCTACCACACCGTATGAGATATGGCATGGTAAGAAACCAAGTCTGAGTCATCTCAGAATTTGGGATTGTCCGGCTCATGTCAAAAGACAACAAGCGGACAAGTTAGAGTTTAGGTCCTTCAGAGTTCGATTCATAGGATATCCTAAAGAGTCATTAGGATACTATTTCTACATTCCAGAAGATCACAATGTGATTGTGAGTCGACATGCCATCTTTCTTGAAAAATAGTTTATTCAAGATAGCGGCATTGGAAGGCAAATCAAGCTTGATGAGAAAGTCTCACAAGTACAACGAGCTAAGGATCAATTGGAACCAAATCAGGTTGAGCCAATAAGAACACTACCTCCTCCACCTCGTAGATCGGAAAAGAGTTTTCCATCCCCCTGAAAGATACTTAGGTATTATTTCAGAGAAAGTAGAGAAAATGTTCCTCGTAGGCAATGGTGCTCATGCTGATGATCCCAAAACCTACAACGAGGCGATATCAGATATTCGACTCCGAGAAATGGCTAGAGGCAATGCAGTCAGAAATTGACTCGATGCACTCAAACCAAGTCTGGACCTTGGTAGATCCACTAGAAGGTATAGTACCTATTGGGTGTAAATGGATCTTCAAGAGAAAGATTGGTGCATATGAGAATGTGGAGACATTCAAGGCTAGACTAGTGGCAAAAGGTTATAGTCAATGCGAAGGCATTGACTATCAGGATATCTTTTCCCAGTGGCTATGCTAAAATCCTATCCTGCACATTGCTTGCCGTTGCAGCCTATTTCGATTATGAAATATGGCAAATTGGATGTGAAAATGGACGTTCCTTAAACGGATATCTTGAGGAAGATATCTATATGGAACAGCCGCTAGGTTTCACATCCAGTGATACTGATCACAAGGTTTGCAAGCTGCAAAGGTCCATATATGGACTTAAGCAAGCATCTCGGAGCTGGAACACTCATTTCAATGATGTGATCAAAAAGTTTGGTTTCATCAAAAATGAAGAGGAACCATGTGTTTTCAAAAATGGTCAGTGGGAGCGCTGTTGTCTTCCTCGTATTGTACATGGATGACATCCTCCTTATTGGGAATGATATTCCCATGTTGACAACAGTCAAAATATGGTTGTCCAAGGAATTCTCCATGAAAGACCTAGGTGAAGCATCCTTTATTCTAGGAATTAAGGTCTATAGGGATAGACCGAATAGGATGCTAGGACTTTCACAGAAGATGTACATAGAGAAAGTACTAAAGAGGTTTAGTATGGAAAACTCTAAGAGGGGATTAATACCCTTCAGACATGGTATTCATCTTTCTAAGAAGATGTGCCCCAGCATACCTGAGGAAATAGAACGCATGAGCAAGATCCCTTATGCTTCTGCAATAGGGAGCCTCATGTATGCCATGCTATGTACACGACCTGATATAGCCCATGCTGTGAGTGTCACAAGCAGATATCAGTCAAATCCAGGTGAAGAACACTGGACTTCTGTGAAATGTATCCTTAAGTACTTAAGAAGAACTAAGGATATGATGTTGGTCTTTGGTAACGGAGAACTCCAAGTTCAGGGATACATAGACTCGGATTTCATGTCCGATATAGATGATCGAAAGTCGACATCTGGGAGTCTGTTTGTGTGCAATGGTGGTGCTGTCAGCTGGAAGAGTTTCAAGCAAACGGTGATAGCAGATTCCACCATGGAAGTAGAATATATCGCTGCATCAGAGGCTGCGAAGGAAGCATTCTGGTACAAAAAGTTTGCTGCAGAAATTGGAGTAATGCCATCAGATGCCATTCCTCAATACTGCGACAATAATGGCGCCATAGCCCTTACTAAGGAGCCTGAGGTCTCACCAGAAATCCAAGCATATTGAGCGGCGATACCACCTCATCCGCGATTACCTCGAGAAGGGTTATGTCGAGGTCAAGAGAGTCAACTCCACAGATAATGTGGCAGACCTACTTACAAAGCCGTTGGGCCAGCAGAAGATCGAAGCCCACCTTGAGAAGATGGGACTTAGACTTGTAGCCAATTGGCTTTAGGACAAGTGGGAGATTGTTAGATATATGTGCCCTAGAAGCCAGAATTGGCTGACACTTGTAATACACTTCTAGGGGCAAAATTATAATTTTGACTAATATCAATAAAATGGATTATTTTCTATCACATATGTATATTTAGTGTCTGTGATACATCCTTTGAGTTAATGGTAATGATAATTCATATTTTCAAGAGTTGAAAATTTAAGACATGAATAATCATTATTAACTCATAAAATGCTCCCGACCATAGGATCATCACGAGGATGGTGATTGATCGGAAAGGTTGGTGTACAATCGCTTCTCTTTAGTAGATGAGTCTTGAGTCTATGGTGTGGAGACATCGGAGCGAGAGTATAGGTACTCGTTAGAGAATGAGGGCACTGAGCGTGACCACCTCGAGTAGTCATTAGGAAGTCTACCTTCTCATCGATGACTGACTCGATGCTGCAGTAGTGTGTCTGGTTCTTTGACCTGAGGTGCATCAACAGTTCACCTTGAGGGTGTTATAGTTTGACTACACCATTACTCGGTCTCCTAGCCATATGGAACCCTGAGGTGTATGTTGGCTATAGCATGTTCATTGTAGGAACTGGATAGCATCAAGATGGAATCTATCTACCTCGGTGGTAGAGGAGCAGCCCTATGATAATCATGAGAATCAAGTCCAGAAGTCCTATGGCCATGGTAGAGTGAAATAATAGAAAGAGTTTCTATTTAGATTTTCACATCGGACTCGAATCGAATGATTACATCATATGATAGAAACTAGGATTTGACGAGTTCACCTTAACCCTAATCTGATCAAGGCTCAAGATAGAAGAACTTAATCACACAAGTAGCTACACCAAGAGGTTCGCATTTAGCTCTGATGGGTTGCCACCATATACTGCTAGGTGTCACTGGTGGATTTTGGGAGCAATTAGAATGATTTAGATGATCGATCATTCTAGTTGTTCGAATTAGAAGAGTTTTGATCCATCGAAAGAAGTTTCGATGATATCGACGATAGAGATCATGACATATCCTATTACCATATAGAACTAAACCTAACTGGGTCACACAAACAAGGGTTTGAATCTGGTGATCATCTATTGAACTGATCCAGTTCAATTGATCTGAATGAGATTCAATTAGGTTCAAGAAAATCGTGCTAGCACTCGATTGAACCTAACGTTCTTCTTTTGCTATCATAAATTAGTTGTCCTGACTGAGCCAAAGGAGTTTGTGCTCAATCAGAGGCCTTCATATGGTCTGACTGGAGGTTGTCCAAGTTAGAAAAGGTTGTCTTATTTTGTAAGACATTACCTATCATTTTTGGTCACCTGCCATTTCTTGTTCTTTGACTTTGGTCAAAAGTCTACCTTTGATTGGTCAAATGTTGACCATTGACACTTTGACTTTTGACCACATGTCACGCACCTATTGGAGAGCTGGTGGGGGCCTATCCCCCTGCCAGAACCTGGCAAGGAAGAGGGCGCACGCCACCCTTGGCGTGTGCCCAAGTTGGAGGCACCTTAGGAGTCCCTATTGGACAGGGACTCCATCTCCTTTTTGGATTCCAATTAGAGTTCTCCTAAGAACCAACTTTGACTGGTCTTAGGCGCCCTCTAAGGAGGAATCCAGGGGACTCTATTCCCACCAATCAGATTTAGATCTGATTTCATAAAGAGTTATGATTGGTTGGGAAGAAGAGAAGTTGGATCACAGACAGTCTATAAATAAGACCCTGCGCCCAACCCAGATTGTGATTGAAAGTTTGAGAAATTCAAACCCCACGCCCCAAGGCTGCCTCTCCCCTCTTCCTTCATGCCAAACCCACCTTCTCCCTCTCCTCTCCACATCCAAAAGAGTTTTGAAGCTTGGTTGGTGCAATCCAGATCAAAGAAAGGCGAGTGAAAGCTAGAAGGCTGCACTGCTGCAAAGGACGACTGCTGATCTTCAAAAGGAGTTTTGAAGATCCTCCAGATCAGACCCAGATCTGATTTTTGGAGATGTGATAGAGAAGAAGAAGATCTCTAGATTCAGCCTAAGTGGATACCGATAGAGGTCAGGCACTTGCGTGGCTAGATCTAGAACCTTCCACTGCATACGGGATCATCAATGGGTAATAGGATTACCCATATCAAGGTAAATTAAATTTGATTTAATTTATCTAGATTTTATTTTATTTTTAAAATAATAATAATTAGATCTAAAACATCTCAAATTTGATTAGAATCAAAGAGAAAAAATTTTGAAATATATCTCTTGATCTGATCAGATCTGAACAAACCTGATCCGAAAAATTAGGATTTTCCTTCAGCTATGCATCCATTGCTTTTCTCTCTCATGGGCTGCACGTACTTGGTTCTTTGCCAAGCTCCTCTTGGTGGCTGCCTGAACCTCTCTGCATGCCTCTTATGCCACACATGCCACCACACTGCTCCACAGCACCTCAGCCCTTTAAATAGGATAAAAATCCTCTTCCAAGCAGTTCATAGAAGTCCTAACAGAGCTCTTTCTCCTAATATGAGTCGAACATAATCTTGATGGAGTCTTGAAATATTTTTCAATCTTTAGATTATGACCGCAACCCTCCATGACTACTAGATCCTATGGTCCACATGCAACTCCCATAGATCCTTTGGATTAATTACAATCCGAGTCCAAATAGAAAATCCCATCCTGTTCTATTTGTTTCCATCGAGCTGGTTCAGTTAGGAGTCAAGCTGGCTTGACTGCATCTCATCCAAACTCTTGCTTTCTATCTATCAGAGAGGGCCGACTCGATTGTGGTTCAAGCCAGCTCGATCTCAGCTCGAACCGGCTCAATCTCATATCCGAGCCAACTCGACTGTTTGCTGATACTGATTCTCCTCTATTGTGGATCGAATTCGAGGCATCAAATTCTAGCAATTTTCATCTTGACTCGACATTCGGCCTCCACCTGACTTGGAGTGCTTGTGATCCATCTTGCCCCTATGCTCTGAGGTATGCCTACTGATCATGGATGGGCATACATTGGAGTTGAGCCAGGCCGCTCGATCCTAGCTCCATCATAGGTTGTGTCCACTTTGACCAAAGACCTGCTCGGGAAAGTCTCCTACAGCAATAGGAACTTTACTCTACGATGTCACCTCTCATCCTCTTGAGTCTCCCATCTCGTGCCCAATTCACCTTCACCTGGAGCTCCACCTCGCACTGGGATTCCTCTGACTCCTGAAGCTCCACCTCGCACTGGACTCCCTGTCAGATAGTAATATCCTTTCATCTTCTTCTTTTCCTTCAATATCATCCTATCATCATGCATGACCTTTAGGATTCCATCATCAGCTATCCATCTATAGTTGTTTGAGTCCAGTCTGCCCAGTGAGATAAGATTTCATCTGAAATCGAGTATGTATCAGATCTTTTCTAATTTTTTCACTGCACCATCATGTGTCTTCCAACTGACCATCTCAATATCTTTGATCGCATAGCTTGATCTATCCGATAAATAAATAGTACCCTCACTACTCTCTAGGAAGTCAAACTGCTCTTCTCTGCAACAAACATGATATGTGCATGCAAAATCTAAAATCCACTATTAGAAAGAAGTAGATAGCTCATCAGATATCTCCAAGACATCATCCTCTGACTCACTACTGACTGTCGCTATAGTAGCCATCGTCCAATCCTTGAGTTATGGGCAACCCATGACTCGATGCCCTAACTCATTAGACCTGTAGCATCTAATCTTGCTTTGATCCCTTATCTTGGATCTAGATTGTCCTCCTCGTGATCCTTTGCCACTCCATCTACTATCTTCTACTCTCCTAGAAATCATCAAAGCTGAGCTAGCACAATCTGAGCTCGAAGCAGGATTCTCCCTCTTGAAAACCATATTCTGGAGTATCATTGCAGTGACCTCATCCATCTTGAAGGTACTCTTTTCTACTAGAAGAGCAGTCACCAAGAACTCATACGAAGGGGAAAGCAATGCTAGCAAGACCAACATCTTGATCTTCTCCTCAATTTTTTTGCCAATGCTAAGGAGATTGGTGAGGATCTTCTAAAAGTTGGATAGATGCTCCCGCATGCTCTGATCTTCGTCCATCCATAGCTGATAGAACTACCTCCAAAGGAATAGCATGTTGATGAGCGAATTCATCATGTACAACTTCTCGAGTTTCGACCATAGCACCATCAGAAAAATCTTATCAAGTACATGGATCATGACATCATCTACTAGGTACAAGCGGATTATGCTTATTGCCTGCATCTGGATCTGCTTTCAATCCTTTACCTCCATGATGACTGGCATCTCGTTGTTCAAGAGAGCATCGATCAACTCTTGTTGGATGAGGACATCCTTTATCCTTGCTGGCCATAAGGAGAAATTATCCTTTCCATCGAATCTATTGATCTCCATCTTGATTGTGCTTGTCTTTTTTATATTCTTCAATCTCTATCTACTGCTACAATCTATGCTCTGGTATAACCTGACTCTGATACTAATCTATTAGAATATCAGCTACTCTAATATCACTTGTTAAGGATCTAGTATCGGTGAATTATGATAGAAAGAAAGAAGAAAACAAAACAAGAAAAACAATCAAGTACGTGGATTAGTCCAAAGGCTCACCTCCATGGGGCATGCAAAGCTTTATTATGAAAGAAAAAAATAGGTATAAGAGGAGAACACACACTCTTAACTAACCATACATAAATCTCTTTCAACTAAAAGCTACCCTCACAAAAGCTCTCTCAGAATCCTAAGAAGACCCTTAGAAGCTACAAGATGCTTTGCTCTAATAGCTTTCTCACCAGATGCTATGCACCTATTGCTTCTCTTTCTCATAGGCTACACATACTCAACGCTCTGCCAAGCTTCTCTCGATAGCTGTCTAAGCCTGTCTACATGCCTCTCATACCACACGTGCCACCACACTGCTCTATAGTACCTCAACCCTTTAAATAGGATGAGAATCCTCTTCTTAGCGGTTCACAGGAGTCCTAATAGTGCTCTTTCTTCTAATATGAGTTGAATATGATCTTGATGGAATCTTGAAATATTTTTCAACCTTCAGATCATGATCCTAACCCTCCATGGCCACTGGATCCAGTGGTCTATGCGTAACTCCTATAGACCCTTTGGATTAATCACAATCTGAGTCCAAATAGAAAACCCCATTCTATTTTGTTCATTTTCATTGAGCCGGTTTGATCAGGAGTCGAGCTGGCTCGACTGTATCTCACCCAAACTCCTAATTTTTATTTGCCTGAGAGGGCTAGCTTGACTGTGGTTCAAGTTGGCTCAATCTCAGCCCAAGCTGGCTCAACCCCATATCTGAGCTAACTTGATTGCTTGCTGATACTGATTCTTCCCTACTATGGATCGAATTCAAGGCATCAAATTCTAACATATGGCACCTCAGGCTAGGTCACATAGTGGAAGATGGAATTAATAAATTAGAAAAATTTAGACTAATGGATCTATTGACTTCTAAGTCATATCCGATTTATGAGTCATGCCTTCAAGGCAAAATGACCTAGCTTTCTTTTGTAGGACATGGGAAAAGGGCCACGGACCTACTTGCCCTGGTACATATAGATGTGTATGATCTATTTAATATGCCAGTTAGAGGTAATTATGTCTACTTCATTATCTCTATCGATGATTTATCTCGATACGGATATGTGTACTTAGTGCGATATAAGTCTGAAGTCTTTGAAAAGTTCAAAAAATTTAGACATGAAGTAGAAAAATAAACCAAAATGCACATTAAAGTTCTTCAATCAAATCGAGGAGGTGAATATTTTAGTCAAAAATTTCTAGACCATCTTAAGAAAAATGGCATAGTCTCATAATGGACTTTGTCTAGAATGCCTCAACTCAACAGAATTTTGAAATGGAAAAATCGGATCCTATTAGATATGGTTCAATCCATGATGAGCTTCACAAACCTTTCTAAGTTTTTTTTCAGGCATAGTTTAATGATAACTATATACCTACTAATAGGGTTCTCTCTAAAATCATTTCTGCCATACCATATGAGATATGGCATGGCAAGAAGCCAAGTTTGAGTCATCTTAAAATTTGGGATTGTTTAGCTCATGTCAAGAGATAGCAGGCGGACAAATTAGAGTATAGATCCTTTAGAGCTTATTTTATTGGATATCCTAAAGACTCGTTAGGATATTATTTCTATTTTCTAGAAGAACATAATGTGATTTTGAGTCAATAGACCATTTTTCTTAAAAAATAGTTTGTTTAAGATGGTGGCATCGAGAGATAGATTAGACCTGAGGAGAAGGTCTCCAAAGAGCAACGAGCTAAGGAACCTCTAGATCCCAGTCAGACTGAGCCAATCCAAATACTACCCCCACCATCTCGTAGATCAAATAGAATTTTTCATCCTCCTGAAAGGTACTTAGGTACTATTCAAGAGGATGTAGAGAAAATATTTCTCACAAAAAATAGGATTCATGGTGATGATCCCAAAACCTATGAAGAGGCAATATAAGATATCAACTCTGAGAAATGGTTAGAGACAATGAAGTCAGAAATTAACTCAATGCACTCGAACCAAGTCAAGACCTTGGTAGATCCATCTCAAGATATTGTACCTATTGGGTGTAAATAGATCTTGAAGAGAAAGATAGGTGCCGATGGAAATGTAGAGACACTCAAGGCTAAGCAAGTAGCGAAAGGATATAGTCAGCACGAAGGCATTGACTATCAGATACTTTTTCACTAGTAGCTATGTTAAAATCCATCTGAACATTGCTTACTGTTGCAGCCTATTTCGATTATGAAATATGACAGATGGATGTAAAAATAATGTTCCTAAATGGATATCTTGAGAAAGATATCTATATGGAACAGTCGCTCGGTTTCACATCCAGTGATAGTGATCATAAGGTCTGCAAGCTGCAAAGATCCATATATGGACTTAAGTAAGCATCTCGAAGCTGGAATGCTCATTTTAATGATGTAATCAAATTATTTAGTTTCATCAAAAATGAGGAGTCTTATGTATTCAAAAAGGTCAGTGGGAGCACTATTATCTTTCTCGTATTGTATGTGGATGACATTCTTCTAATTGGGAATGATATTCCCATATTGACATTAGTCAAAATATGATCGTCGAAAGAGTTCTCTATGAAAGATCTAGGAGAGGCATCCTTTATATTAAAAATTAAGGTCTATAGGGATAGACCAAATAGGATGCTGGGTCTATCATAAAAGATGTACATAGAGGAGGTGCTGAAGAGGTTTAGCATGAAAAACTCCAAGAGGGGACTAAGTACCCTTCAGACATGGCATTCATCTCTCCAAGAAAATATATCCCAACACATCTGAGAAAATTGAACGTATGAGCAAGATCCCTTATGCTTCAGCAATAGGGAGCCTCATATATGCCATGTTGTGTACCCGATCTAATATCGTGCATGCTATGAGTGTCACGAGAAGATATCGGTCAAATCCAAGTGAAGAGCACTAGACTTCGATGAAATATATCCTTAAGTACTTGAGAAGGACCAAGGATATATTTTTAATCTTTGGTAATGGAGAACTCTAGGTCCAGGGGCATACAGACTTAGACTTTATGAATAGATGATCAAAAGTCGATATCCGATAATCTATTTGTGTGTAATAGTGGTACTGTTAGCTAGAAACACTACTACAAAAAGAGCCTATGGCAGTGCATACTATGACAGTGATTTTCAAAACCGCTATAATAGAATCTACAGTAGTGGTTAAAAGGAATCGCTGCTATATGACCGACCTACAGCAATGGTTAGGAAAATCACTGCCATAGGTTGGATCTATAGCAGTGATTTCTTGTAACCACTGCTATAAGTCAATCTTATTTTTTTTCTAAATATTATATAATTTTAAAATTTAATATCCATCTTCATCATTAATTATCTAAATAATTATCATTAGAGTATCGTCGTAAAAGATCACCTCAATCCGATGGCTTTTGCTTCATTGATTAGAAAAATTTGATTTCGATGATCACGAACGATAATATGATGATCTGATAGATGGAGATCTTCGATAGATTCAAAAATCTCCAACAATGATCTTGATTATGTTTGTAGTATACTATCAAAATTTTACTTCAATCGGATATTGTTATCTTGGTCAATTTAGTATAGATTTATTTTGACCATTAAATGATAAACGAGTAATCAAAGGATCGGATGGTGTCCGATTATGAGATAATTTTTATTATAAATGATCTTAGCTACTATTTTAACCATTTTTTATGATGGTGATTATAAAATTCAACTCGTGAGACTAAGAATGATTTAAAACTATACATCATCTAATAACCATTCTTAAATTTTGTTGGTTGTTGTCTTGTACTTTTGCAATATCTACTTAACGTGAATAGTTCATACAAAAATGATTTAAATTTTACTATTATCATCATATATAATAATTAAAATTATAGCAAAGATCATTTAACTAAAAAATTCTCATAATCGGATGTCATTTAGCCCTTTGATCGTTTGTTTCTAATTTAACGGTCGAAATCATTTCATATTAAATTGATCATGATAACGATATTTGATTGAAGACAAACTTTGATAGTATGCTATAAATATCACTAAGATCATCGTTGTAGATTTTTGAATTGATCAAAGATCTCCATTTATCAAATCATCGCATCGTCATTCGTGATCATCGAAATTAAATTTTTCTGATCGATGAAGCAAGAGCCATCGGATCGAGGTGATCTTTTGTGATGATACTCTAATGATAATTATTTAGATAATGAATGATGAAGATGAGCATTAAATTTTAAAATTATATAATATTTATAAAAAAAATAAAAAAAAATTATTTTCAACCTACGACAGCGGTTACTGAAAATTGCTGCTATAGATTTATGGTAGTGATTAAAAAACAACTATCATAGATCTATTATAGTAATTTTCAGTAACCGTTGGTATAGATCTATGGCAGCAGTTCAAAAATCACAGCTGTAGGTCAGGTTAAAAATCTTTAAAATTTTCTTTTCTTCCATGCACTCTCTCTCTCTCCCCTCTCTCCATTGTTGGTGAGACTCCACCCAAGTCCTCCCCCTCGATTGGTGCCACCCCTCCTTCCCACCCAACCAGCCCCGCCTCTTGGTGGTCTTTGTCCACCCCCTGCATCGGCCCCTCCTCGACGGTCTTTGCCCACTCCCCACCCATCCAACCCCCCGCTCGTCCCACCCCCTGCGCTGCCCTTCCCATCCCCGATCGCTGCCGCCCCATGCCCACCCCATCCTTGACCGCCCACCCCCTGCCCTCCCCAATCGTCGCCCCCTGCCCTTCCATCCCCGACCGCCGCCACCCACCCCACCACTTCTATCCTCCCCATCCCCGGCCGCCACCGCCCATGCTCTCCCCTTGCCCTTCTTAGTCATCACCCCTTGCCCTCCTCGATCGCCGCCCTCTGCCCTTCCATCCCCAGCCGCCGCCGCCCACCCCCTGCCTCCCCATCCCTAGCCTTCCGCCCCCTGCCTCTCCTCCCCTGGCCTCCCCATCACGACGCCCCTCTAGGCCTCCTCTCCCTCTATCTCTTCTCTCTCTCTCTTTCCTCTTTCTCTCTTTTCTCTCTCTATCTCATTATCTTGCTCTTATTTCATAGGTTACCTCTAATGCCGTCGTCTTTCTCTTATACCGTCGTCGATGACCCTCGGAGCTTTCGGTGCGACCTCCCCTTTATAACCGTAGGTATAATTTTTATTTTAATTTTATAGTATTATTTATTAATCATTGGACTAGACCTATCAATGGATCAGGTTTGGGTTGAAACTTGGATATTCAGATCTAGATTTGATTTTAATTACTGGTACTAGACCCAAATCCGAATACCCAATGGATCCATACTTGAAGTACCAGACCTGAACGCTAATGAATCTCGGGTATCCAAACCTGATTCTAAGATCTGAAACTAAGAAAGGAAAGAGGGAGGGAGGGAGGGAGGGGTTCATTCTCACCACCATCGTTGGTGAGGGAGATAGAGAGAGAGAGGGAGGGAGGGGGTCCAGCCTCGTTGGCATCACTAAGAGGGAGGGGCTCTGGCCTCATCGGTGAGGGAGATCGAGAGAGTGAGAGAGGAAGGGAGGGGTTCTACCTCATCGATGACATTCGGCCTCACCGACGAAGGGTTCAACCTTGTTGGCGATGTTCGGCCTCGCCACCATCGTCGACGAGGGAGATCGAGAGAGGAAGAGAGGGAGGAAGGGGGTCCGACCTTATCGACGAGGGAGATCGAGAGAGGGAGTGAGGGAGAGAGGTATCAGGGAGGGGGTCTGACCTCATCGATGATAGAGATTGAGTGGGAGATGGGTGGTCGAAAAGATGAGGGAAAGGTGGAGACAGCCATGAACAGGGGATGGCACACAGCGGAGTCGGCTTAGTTCAAGATCGAGCTGGCTGGGGGAGGATCCGAGCCGAATGTCTCAGGCATGGAGCTGGCTATCTCAAGCACAAAGCTGGCTCGACTTTTGAGTGAGCCAGCTCGATGGGTGTGAATAGAATTTGATATGTCTCTCTAAGGTTCCAATTTTAAGCCCTAAGATGCTGCAATCATCTACTTCATTCTTCTTTTAGGTTTCTAGATTAACACCCAGGTTTGCACAAGAGATCAGATCTACGACTATTGCTCATTCTTAATTATTTATGAATGTAATTCATATTGTAAAATTTATTGGATAATATTTTCTAGATGTTTATATCTTGTTGCTTTTATTTACTGCATTGCATAATGATAGACCCATCAATTGATTAGTGTACATAATCTTCGACATTCGTATAATTATATGTAATTATACAGATGAGAGAATTATGTATAATGATCAATTGATTATCCAATTTGGATAGTTTAAAAATTATAAATAATTTTATAGATAGTTACAGTAATCAAATGGTATGCTAAGAATTTTGAATGAAATTTTGGATAATATTTTTCTTTTGTTCTTTCTACATGGAAGAACTAAGAAAAAATACTATCGAAATTTTATTCGATCTTTGATGCATATCGTTTGATTACTGTATTGAACCTATAGAATTAATATAATTTTTGAATAGAATAGGACCTATCTTTACCTATTAGTTGGTGATAGGATGCATTCATTACATGTCTAAAAATGATATTTAATGTGAGTTCCACACATAATATTTATTTTAATCCTTGTTTATGATGCATTTTTTATTTATAATGCATATTTGTTTATAATGCATTAGTATATAATTTAAGTTTCATAAATGATTTAATTGCAGTATTATTATTTTTAAAATGGATAAGGGGTGGATGAAGTTTAGTAGGCTCTCGCTAGAATATAAGGCTGGACTTCAAAAATTTCTTAATTTTGCTATAGAAAAATTTGGAGACCATGGACTGATCCAATATCCTTGTAAAAAGTGTATGAATGGACCGTGGTTACCTCATCAAGATGTAAATGATCACCTCATTATTTATGACTTTAAAGCTGGTTATGAAATTTGTTGGGACCAACATGGTGAGGGTAGACCGTAAGGTAAAGATCAATATGATGGAAGAGTAGAACAAATGGTTCATGATATTTTTTTATTTATTGGCCATAATGACGGTGCATTTACGTCCATGCCTGATCCTATGGTTGGTGGAATGATAAATAGTGAGGATGTAGAGAAGGTCCGTAAGTTGATGGAGGATGCTAATATTTTGTTGTATCCTGGATGTAAAAAGATGACGAAGCTGGAGTTCTTAATCTGGTTGTATCATGCAAAATGCTCCAATGGATTCAGTAATAATGGAGTGAACTACATATTAAAGCTTTTGAGGGACATTCTTCTAGATGATGCATAAATTTCAAAGAATAATTATGAGGCATCGAAGATTATTGAATAGTTGGACTTTGCTTACACCAAGATACATGCATGTTTCAATGATTGCATGCTCTATTGGGAGGGGGATGTCAACCAAAATGAGTGCATGAGGTATGGTGTGTCAAAATGAAAATAGAATAAAGATGGCACATCAACTCGTATACCTCAAAAGTTGATGTGACACTTTTTTTTGATTTCGAGACTATAAAAATTATTTATATCGATAAGGATATCGAAGGATATGAGATGGCATGAAGAGGACTAAATAAAAGATGATGCATTGAGGCATCCAACCGATGGAGAGGCATGGTAGAAGTTTAATGAATTACATCCTAACTTCACACATGAGATACGTAAATTGAGGTTGGACTTGTCGTGCGATGATTTCAACCCATTCAAGCATATGAATACCGTCCATAGTGTATGGCCAATATTTATTCATATTTACAACCTTCCATCGTAGATGTGTATGAAAAAAATCTTTTGCTCTCATGATAGTGCTTATCCCTAGACCGATGAAGGTAGGTAATGATATTGATGTTTATTTACAGTCTCTTATTGCCGAGCTGAAACAGATATGGAGCATTCAAGGTATTCCAACTTTTGATGCTTTGCTGAATGAGTCATTCTTCATGTGCATAGCACTTTTGTGGATAATAAATGACTTTCTAGCCTTTGCCCTAATATTGGGTTGGAGCACCAAAGGTGAGTTAGCATGCCCAGTTTATGAAAAAAATACCCGATCTAAAAGATTGATACATCGAAGGAGCTTTAGTTATATGGGCATCGATATTTTCTCCATCGAAATCATCCATACAGAAGGGATGCACATTCCTTCGATGGCACTATTGAAGAAGGTGAGGTACCTAGTTAGATGTCTGAAAGTGATGTACTTAGAGAGTTAGATGGTCTCAGTGTTGAATTTAGAAAAGATAATCCAATTGATGGTAAAAAGAAGAAGCATTGATCAAAAAAAGATGACACATACTTTAATTGGAGGAAAAAGAACATCTTTTTTGACTTGCCATATTGGGAGATAAACTTATTATGCCACTGCTTAGATGTAACGCATATTGAAAAGAATGTGTGCGAGCTCCTATTGGCAATAATCTTAAATATCAAAGATAAGACTAAGGATGACTTGAATTCTCAATTTGATTTGAAAGAATGGGATATTAGAAGATCACTCCATCCAGAGC
>QRFJ01003015.1:27265-92352 GCA_006176705.1 Cocos nucifera | reverse complement strand
ACGTGAACCTCGATAGCTCATTAGAAGTACTACCTTCTCGATCGGATGACTGATTCAGATACTGTAGTGGTCTATTTGGTTCTTTTGATCTGAGATGCATCGGCAGTTCACCTTGAGGGGTTATAGTTGACATACCATTACTTGATCTCCTAGCCATATGAAACCCTGAGGCGTATGTTGGCTATAGCAGTTCATTGTAGGAACTGGCATGGCCAAGATGGAACTCTATCGTACCTCGGTGGTAGAGAAGCAGTCCTATGATAATCATGAGAATCAAGTCCAGAATCCATGGCTATGGCAGAGTAAAATAATAGAAAGAATTCTATTAAGATTTTCACATCGGACTCGAATCGAATGGTTACATATATGACAGAAACTAGGTTTGACGAGTTTCACCTTAACCCTAAATCTGATCGGCTCAAGATATAGAAGAACTTAATCACACAAGTAGCTACACCAAGAGGTTCGCATTCAGTTCTGATGGAGTGCCATCATATACTGCTAGGTGTCACTGTGAATTTTTGGAGCAATTAGAATGATTTAGATGATCGATCATTCTAGCTGTTCGAATCAGAAGAGTTTTATCATCGAAAGAAGTTTCAATGATCAGTGATAGAGATCATGACATATCCCATTACCATACAGAACTGAACCTAACTCGATCAAAAAAACAAAATTTGAATCGTGATCATCAATTGAACTGATCTAATTCAATTGATCTGAATGAGATTCAATTAGTTCAAGAAAATCGTGCTAGCACTCGATTGAACCTAACGTTCTTCTTTGCTATCATAAATAGTTGTCCTAACTGAGCAAGGAGTTTGTGCTCAATCAGAGGCCTTTATATGGTCTGACTGGAATTGTCAAGTCAAAAAGTTTGTCTTATTTTTAAGACTATCTGCCATTTTGTCACCTGTCATTTCTTATTTCTTTGACTTTGGTCAAAAGTCTACCTTTGACTGATCAATGTTGACCATTGACACCTTGACTTTTGACCACAAGTCATGCCACTATTGGAGAGCTGGTGGGGGCCTGTCCTCCCACCAGAACCTTGCAAGGAAGAGCGCGCCACCCTTGCGTGTGCCCAAGTTGGAGGCGCCTAGGAGTCCCTATGGAAGGACTCCATCTCCCTTGGATTCCAATTAGAGTTCTCCTAAGAATCCAACTCTTGACTGGTCTTAGGCACCCTCTAAGGAGGAAATCTAGGGGACTCTATTCCCACCAATCAGATTTAGATCTGATTTCATAAAGAGTTGTGATTGGTTGTGAAGAAGAGAAGTTGGATCACAGACAGTCTATAAATAAGACCCTGCGCCCAACCCAGATTATGATTGAAATTTTGAGAAATTCAAACCCCATGCCCCAAGGCTGCCTCTCCTCTCTTCCTCCACACCAAACCCACCTTCTCCCTCTCCTCTCCACGTCCAAAAGAGTTTTGGAGCATGGTTGATAAGATCCAGATCAAAGAAAAGTGAGTGAAAGCTAGAAGGCTGCACTGCTGCAAAGGACGACTGCTGATCTTCAAAAGAAGTTTTGAAGATTCTCCAGATCAGACCAATCTGATTTTTGGAGACATGATAGAGAAGAAGAAGATCTCTAGATCTAGCCTGAGTGGATACCGATAGAGGTCAGGCACTTGTGTGGCTAGATCCAGAACCTTCCGCTGCATACAGGATCATCAACGGGTAATAGGATTACCCATATCAAGGTAAATTAAATTTGATTTATATTTATCTAAATTTTATTTATTTTTAAAATAATAATAATTAGATCTAAAATATCTCAAATTTAATTAGATTAAATTTTTTTTTTATCTCTTCGTCTCAGTGCCCTCGTTCTTCTAAGAGTATCTGTACTCTCGCTCGGTGTCTCAACACCGTAGACTCTAGACTCATCTACTAAAGAGAAGCGATTGTACACGAACCTTCTGGATCAATCATCATCCTCGTGATGATCCTATGGTCGGAAGCATTTTATGAGTTAATAATGATTATTCATGTCTTAAATTTTCAACTCTTGAAAATATGAATTATCATTATCATTAACTCAAAGGATGTATCACAGACACTAAATACACATATATGATAGAAAATAACCCATTTTATTGATATTAGTCAAAATTATAATTTTGCCCCTAGAAGTGTATTACAAGTGTCAGCCAATTCTGACTTTTAGGACACATATATCTAACAATAGTATCCAATGAGGAGGCTGTGAGGGCAGAGCATCTTATAGCTTCTGAGGGTCTCCTTGAAATTTTAAGAGAGCTTTTATGAGGGTAGCTTTTAGTTGAAAGAGATTTATGTATGGTGAGTTAAGAGTGGGTGTTCTTCTTTTGTACCTATTTTTTTTTTCATAGTGAAACTTTGCATCCCCGTAGAGGTGAGCCTTTGGATTGATTCACGTACTTGATTGCTTTTCTTATTTTATTTTCTTCTTTCTTTCTATTATAATTTATCAGTACTAGATCCTTAACATGTGGTATCAGAGTAGCGATATCCTAACACTGTAGATATCTTTCATGTAGACTATCCCTAGGTCGCTTAGATCCTATGGCATTTACGTTTTGCTCAACATCAAATACAAAAATATCAACATGCAACTGATAGACATGTTAATTAAGAAACTACTTGTAATTTTATTTCTTTCAAAAAGAATAGTATTATGGTCCTTAAGATAGCTAATTACATAATCTTCTTATGCTAAATAAGAAATAGAAATCAAATTCCTACTTACAATAGGCACATAATAATAGTTTTTAATAATTAAAACTAATCCTGATGATAATCGTAAAGGATAGGTTTCCATGGCCACAGCAATAACTCTTGCTCTATTTTTGATGCACAGGATCATCTTACCATCCCTCTGCCTCCTGCTCTTCTTAAAATTCTGCATGAAAGTGCATAAGTGAGCAGTAGATCCAGAGTCAAGCACCCAACTAAATGTAAAAAAAAATCATAAGATTAACTTCAATTACGAGTATACCTTCAGAAGGACCTACTTTCTTTTTGTTCTTTAGGCTGGCTAGGTTTAAAGGGCAATTTCACTTCCAATGGCCATCGGTGTTGTAATAAAAATACTTTTCTTTATCAGTGGCCTTTTTCTTCAGCACTTTCTTTTTTTGGAGAAAGTCCGCTCCACAGCAAGAATTGAGCCTTTTGAACATTTCATAGAAAGCTCACCAATAACCAGCATATTCATAAGTTCAACCAAGATATATTATAGTTTATGCATATGAAAATTTATGATGAACTGCCCATATGCATCAATCAAGGACTGTAGGATCACATCAATTTGTAGGTCTTTATCTAATATGACAACGAGCTTCTCAAGCTCTTCTAGATCCTTGATTATTATCAAATAATGATCTTGGACCGACTGTCCATCATGCATCTGAGCCTTAAAAAATCTCTGAGAGACTTGATACCGAGCTGCACAACTCTGCTCATCAAACAACTCTTGCAGGTGTGCCAATATTTGGCCAGCAGTCTTGATGTCTTCATGTTGGTGCTATAGCATATCAGACATCGAGCCTAACATGTAGTACCTTACTTTATTATCATCATCCATCCACTTCTTCGGAGATGCTCTCTGTTCAGCAATTGGATGGACTGATAAGGTGGGAGAATTTTGATCCAATATATAGGTCAGCTTTTTAAAACTCAAAATAATTTTAAAGTTTCCAAGTCAATCCTTGTAGTTTGGTTCGGTCAGTATGTAGGTGTCTAGGATTCGGGCTAGTAGATTTAACGCAGACATTTTTTTATAGAGAATCAAAGTTTGTAGTTAGATTTTGTAATTAGAATTAATCAATTTATTTAAAAATTTTATTTTTAAAAAAATTAAGCTTCTATTATTTTTTTGGATCCCTACACTTTCTTGGCAGAGATGCAAAATTCTCCACGATCATAGATTTTTAGTGGGTGGTGCGGTCCCATCGACTGGCTCACTACCTCATCTAACAGTTATTGGTGGTGAGTCAACTGATGAGTAGACAACTCTTATTCTATGATTCTCTAATCATGGCACACCCAAATTTGGTTTGTAATTCATGAAGCTCACTATGCTTGGAATATTGCTTAAAAACTTAGTTAAGTCAGACCCATCATTTGCACAAATTAAATTTCTGATTAGGTTCTTCACCATATCTAGAATATTGAGTCCAATCTATCCTCCAACCCATAGCATCTAATGCCTAATAGACATGGATGCATTTTTTTGATGCAACTGAACCATTGTAACCAGTCGAGAACAATTAACCCCGAGAAGGATCCACACATCTATAATGGTGGAAGAGCTATGACTTAATATTTTCTTAGGAAGATTTGATTTAGATCTCTTAGACACGACTTAACTTAGTCATAATAATTATGACTAACCTAGTGGCATGGGTTAGCTCGAATCATTAGCCACCTCAAATCAGAACTGGGTCGACCCAAATGGCTAGGTAAGTAAGACCAGTGGAAGGGATATGTCATTAACTTGACGAGAATGCATTTAGATCGAGTAGCTTCTAATTAAAAATTAGTTGATCGTGTCTGCCAAACTTACCTTAGATACCAAATTGTCGAACCAGAATCGATTAGATTTGTCCATAATCCAGGCTCTAACTGCAGAGCCAAATTAGGTCTTAACTTGATCGACCATATGTGGTGTGAGTCGATCTTGACTCAGACTTAATCTATTAGGTTGGTCAAATCTAAGCACTCTTGATCTCATCTAACCAACTCTTGATTCGATTTGACCAACCGCGAGACATAATTAAGCTATCCATATCCGAACCTATGTTTTATGAAAATATTTTAGATCTAAAAATTCATAATTTTTAAATCTAATTAATTTTTTAATCTTAATTCTTAATTAAGTTAGGATTCATAAATAAAACATGCATAAAAATCTTATGATTTTAATATCTAGGGTTTTGCAGAAAATTAAATTTTAATTTCTGATTAAGGATAGACGTGCAACACCCCTATACGCCATAAGAGCATCCCAACGAATGGAAAGAGAGGGCCTTTAAACCTTTCATATTCTTATGATCAGATGGCCAAGGAAAATTCCTTAATCAAAAATAACAATTACACTATAAAAAACTATTAGATCCATAAGATATATCGCGTATATAATTAAAGATCTAACTATGCATGCTTTGTATATATCTCATGTATCAAAACTAAAATTAATCATGCATATTTTAGATCTAATTATAAGTAATATAATATTTAAAAATAAATTTTAAATTAATTATATCAAAAATAAAATTTATTCTAGATAATCTATTGCATAGAACAATAAAAGCTAGTCTAAACATGCTTCTTATACATCATATATATGAATTTTAATTTTAATCTACTAATTTTAGATCTGATCATATCTAATGTGATATCTAAAATCTTTAATATTAGATTATAAAAAAATTTAAAAAATTAAATCTAAAATAAATCTAAAGAACTGCAAAGGTAGCTCTGATACTAGTTGAAGGAAAAATCTAGTTTTTCCACCGCAGGATCAATTTGATCTGATTAGATATATAGTAAAAATTTTTAAAATATTCTACAAAATTTGATTAGATCTGAGAGTTCTCAGATCTGATTTGAATGATCTAATATTAAAAATAAAAAATTAATATAAATCAATAATGACCTTTATTACCTGTTTAGGATAAACTATTATCCTGATAATGATCTGGCTGCACCTGAAGCTCTGGATCTAGCCGCGCACGTGTCCGACCTCTATCATAATTCACTCAGGCTTGTTCTGGGCATCTTCTCCCATTGGATCTGATCTCCAAAGATTAGATTTAGAGTCCTCTTGTAGATCCTTCAAAGTAGCTTCTGAAGGACGTGCATTCGTCTCACAAACTGTGTTA
This sequence comes from Cocos nucifera, assembly GCA_006176705.1. Lineage (NCBI taxonomy): Eukaryota > Viridiplantae > Streptophyta > Magnoliopsida > Arecales > Arecaceae > Cocos > Cocos nucifera. Next base: position 86,483 of record QRFJ01003015.1, on the reverse strand, counting down.
TCCTTTGCTTGATCCTTGTGCCAATGGAGTTGGATCTTCTTGTTGGAATTTTGCCCAACCCTTAGGCGTGGAGAAAAGAGATAGGACCAAAGAAGGAAGGGCATGGAAGTGGAGGAGGCGGTAGCCTTTCGGCATGGTGATGTGGGCATGAGGAAACCCTAGGGCGTAGGGTCTTTATATAGACCCCTGCACCAACCCTAGAGTTCCCATTGATCAAGCAATTGGCTTGCTTAATTAATTAGGACTTCTAGGCTGATCTCCATGCCATATACCAGATCACCATTTGGATTTTGTCTCCTAAAACTCTCCAAAAAGTCCTACACAAAATAGATAAGGAAAGATAGGTTGGCGTTGATGCATGAGATCTTATCTCCCCAGAGTTTGATCCAGATCAAACTCTTTGACATAGTCAAAAGGAACACCACCTTATCCATATGAGGCACACACCCTCTCCTCTCTCATGAAAATAGCTAGGGGTGCATGCCCCTAGAAAATCTCTAAGGGGCGCATGCCCCCTCTCCCTTCTTTCTTGCATTTGAGTCAATCTTTGATCCTTATCCTAAAAATTCTAGAAATTAGTAGGTCTTATCCTATTCACATCCGATAGATTAGAACAAGCCTAGATTAGGTTAGGATAATACTTTTCTAACCTGAACAAGCTCCAGTTAGACCATGATAGAATTTTCAGATGAGCTAAATCCAATTTGACTTAGTCAAGATGAACCAAATTGACTACCGATGAAGAATGTTAGGCTCAATCGTGTGCTAGTATGATTTTTTTTAATCTAATTAGATCTAATCCAAATCAATCAAACTATATTAGATTAATTGATGACATGTAGATCCAAATTCTTGTTTGTATGATCTAGTTAGATTTAATTTCATATGGTAATGAGATATATCATGATCTCTATCATCGACATCATCAAAATATCTTTCGATGGATCAGAACTCTTCTAATTCATCCAATTAGAATGATCAATCATCAAGACTATTCCAATTGATCCTAAAATCTACCAGTGACACCTAGCAATATATGGTGGCAATCCATCAGAACCAAATACAAATCTCTCGGTGTAGCTACCTATGTCATTGGATTTCTCTATCATGAGCTCCGACAGGATTAGTGTTAAAGTGAACTCGTCAAACCCAACACCCCATCATATGATTGAATCATTCAATTCAAGTTCGATGTCAAACCTTAATAGAAAACTATTTTCTATTATATCATACTACCATGGCCATGAGCTTAAGGACTTGATTTCATGATCATCATAGGATTACTCCTCCTCTATCGAGATTGATAGATCTCATCTTGGTGTGATCCAGTTTCTATAATGAACATGCTATAGCCAATATATACCTCAGGATTTTGAATGGCTAGGAGATCGAGTTTTGATGTAGTCAAATTATAACATACTCAAGATGAACTGTCGATGTACCTCAGGTCTAAGAACTAGACACACAACTATAGCATCAAGCTAGTCATCGATGAGAAGATAGACTTTCTTATGACTACTCGTGGTGGTCACGCTCTATGCCCTCGTTCTCAACGAGTATCTATACTCGCACTTCGGTATCTCTACACTATAAACTTAAGACTCATCTATCCTAAGAAAGTGATCATATACTGATATTTCAGATCGATCACTATCCTCATGATGATCCTACGATCAGGAGTAGTTTATGAGTTAATTATGAAAATACATGTCTTAAATTTTTAACTTCTTGAAAATATGCATTATCATACCTATTAACTCAAAGAATGTATCACAAACACTTTATACACAATGTGATAGAAGAAAATAATTCTTAATTAATTTTAAATCAAAGTTACAAAAATGCTCCTAAAATGTGTATTATAAGTGTCAGCCAATCTGGTTTTTAGGGCACTCATCTAACACTATAATTAGGAGATTATAGTAAATTTTTTAAAAAAAGCTTGAGGATGGATGTAGGTGCGGAGTTGCACCGAACCATTATAAAACTTTATATATTTGTGTTGTGCTCTACTTTTATTTATTGTACATGCTTTTAATTCATGTTTAGCATTACTTTAATTCTTGCATATCATCTTTGATATCTTGATTCCACTGCTACATACTCTATATACTTCACAATCACTCAAATAAGTTTAATTTGAAGCACATACTTGCTTAGATTGTTAATAAGGCTAAAATTTTTAAAGAACCCAATTCATCTTCCTTCTTGCTACCTTCTAGGCAACAATAATGCTCACATATTATTTTTGAATTATATTATAGTGGTGTATGTGTGATGGGATTCTTATTTGAGTATGAAGCTCACAATAACTCTTCCTTTTTAGAGTTGTAAGATATGTGGTATTGGATGGATTTGATTATGGAGTTTGAACGATAAAGTCATCTTATAGGGCTTGTATGATCTCTAAGATATTGCTCTAGAATTCATGCGGTCATGTTACATAGTTCACTCAAATGATAGGTTCGAGACGTGACAATATGCCTTCTGATTATACTAATGATCTATATATCTATGAGAGACATCACCACTTGATAACATTCTGATGCTCATATATATATTATACTTTAAATACATTCAATTGATTATATCATTTTATGTTTGGCATCTAATTAATTGATTTTGTAATATTTCATGTTGTTTCTCCTAGCGTACAAAGTCAGAATCGCTAGCTTTTCTCTTTAGATATTGGTTTCGATCTAACACTAATGCATAAGGCTAGAGCAGCAAACCCAATGATATCGAGTTTTTTTGCCTCCCCAAGATATATGGTATTAATTTAGAGCAATATCATGGTGATACAAAAAAGTATTCCATAATATCAAGAAGCATTGATCGTTTAGAATGTATTAGAGTGATAGAAACTAAACTTAAAATCATTCAAAAAATAAAAATTGATTAGTTTTCATTAAATCTTAAAAAATTTAAAAATGATAAAAAAATAGAGTATCGGTTCTAAATGGGCATGCCATAATGTACCATATATTGGTATGATACTAAACCAATACTACACCAAATTAGATATAGATTACTATGGATCGTGCTATCGATATAGTTAATCTTGCTGAGGACCTTTTAGCATAATATATGGCACATCGTGAAGATGCAAAAGAGCCATCAGTCTCCAAGATGGATAACATTATAAACCGGCACACCACAGCATATCTTGTATTTGTACCATATAAATTGGTACCATGCTGAATCGGATGTCCAATTGATATGAATTCCGGTATCAATTTAGCTAATCCTGCTAGATACTTTCCAGCATGATATGTGGTATATTGTGAAGATGCAGAAGAGCGATCTATTTTCAAAGTGGATAACACCGCGGCCATCCACGGTGGTACCATGTGGCTGTGCATGAGTGGGCTTAAAAAAAAAAAAGGAAAAAAAAAACACAAACCCCCTTAATCAGAGGGCTACCGGCCAAAATACTGTATGTCCTTATCACTTTAATTTGACATGTTGCATAAAAATTGGTCTATCACAGTTGGCATCATCTGAATTATCATCTCCCTTGGGGTCCTACCTTTCTGGATCCAACAAGAGTAGGCTTCAGGACTGTACCACTACCTACCACACTAGCAAATTTGATCGGAGGTCATTCGGGTAGAAAAGTTATGAGCATCTTTCTTTTGGTTCCGTGGTCGGTTTGGTCGGAAATGGATCGCTTAAACCCATAAAACAAAGAGGTGCACGGACCAGCAAGAACTAGAATAGAAAGCACACGTGGATCCCCACATGGTTGTTTATTTTGATATGGTCTCTGGGACCATGGTGGTGCCCGGCAACAAAAAAAAAAAGTCTACCATGTGTGCCACGAGGAGGTTAAAAGTGCGAAGCATTTTGAACGCAGTACTTACCATGTTAAATGTCTTTTCTCTTAACCTATGAAGATTGAAGGGTCAATGTAGACTACAGTTCATCATCTTTTGCATGCGTACACTGAAAGATGGTGAAGCTGAGCTGTCTTGTCCAAATCAACGCTGCAACGTGTCGGGATATAATGGTATTTTCCTTCACATCAACCAGAATTGATTGGAAGGGTTAGGTTCCATCCGGGTTGGGTGTTACCTGGGCCCTGCAAATGTGCATGAGCTGTTAATATTGCAATTAGTGTCGGACCGTACTCGAATCCGTGATGTGCCATGCATAACGTATGAGGTTGATACTTCAGTTTTATACATCCATAAACATACGTACATACGTATATGCTTTCTATAGATATTAATAATTACTATATATATTTTTCAAATGTGCTACTCGTTGGATATAAAAGATTTTGCATGCATACATTTTCAGAATTTGTGTATGAATATTTATCGTTTGATAATAAATATTTCATTAAAATTGAAATACACATATATCATTATTTTGCTTAATTTCATTTGGTTGGTACCTAACTACCTACTGCCAATCTTTATGGGGTGAGACATGTCAAACATGAAAAAGAAAAATGTGAAAAATCGTTTAGCCTATGGACGTGACCACGTAGTTCCACCATTTATACCACTTGAGTCAACCATATTTACATGCCCAAAATTAATTGCTGACTTTAAGATCGGGAAATTGAAAAATTACAGTCGTAAACTTAAGTGCTTGATTTTTCCCAACCAGATCTCCGTTCTCGTCTATTCCCCAAACACCATGGGATGCCGATAGTGAGAGGCTGATCTCATCAGTTGTGCCATGAAAGATCTCCTTCAATTAAAGGAGAAGGGGTGGGATGAAGAGTTTGATAGGAAGGAAAGTAGTGCAAGTAACAAAATAATTTGTCAGAAAAAAAAAAAGAATATAGGCAAGAAAAAAAGATGTAGAAAATGGAAGACAGGTGGAGGCACGCAGTTTGTGACTTGTGTGTTGATTTACTGTATCTGTCCCCTCCTCTCTACATTTCACTTTCCCATCTTTATTGAACCATATACTACAAAAACAAATCTGCCAATAGCTGAATCAATCAAAAGTAATGGACTAAATAACAAGAGAGTATTTAGGAAAACATAATTGGAAAGAAAAAAAAAAAAAACAGAATGATAAGATAATATGGTAACATGATTTCTTACTCAAATGATAACATCAAACTGCAAGGGTGTAAGTAATTTTCATACGTTAGAGAAGCATACATGTAACTTTGGATATTTCTTTAGGCCAAATTTGCAAGTTTTAAATACTATTTGGAAGAACATATATGCATATATTCACTTTTTATAGGACGAAAAACTGGAAAAGAAAAGAAAAAAAAAAAGAAAAAAATATGATTTTGCATATATGCAAAAATCCCTCTTTTTATATAATGTGAAACATATTTATATTAAAGTTTATAGTCAAAATTTTTAAAATTACACCTGCAAATAGAAACATCCATGCAGGTTCTCAATCTCCTACCTATATATGATGCCCATTGATCGATATTTTATTTATTAATACAAACAATAAACTGTACTATAAGAATTGCCAATAGAAACATGATGTATATTTTAATCTTCTGAAGAGTCCCAAATTTTTAGTTTTTTTTAATAAAATGTCATGAAAATAGTTGTCTAATATTCCTAATCTCTATGCTTGGCATACAACAAAATAGTGCCTTTTCTCTCAAAGTGAAGATATTCAAATATTATATGATTGCCCACATTGTAAGGGAATAGAAAAGGGCAGTTGATGATAGAGCAAGGTTGGAAAATCAAGTATATATCAATATGATAAGAGTCATTAGTATGATTTAATAGTAGAGACTATGTTTCGATTGTTTTTATTGTGATGTAGAAAGGAGGCATTATTAGTCTCACATTGGTTGTGAGTTAAAAAGGAGTATGACTCATATGGAATGAGATATTCTTTTCCATATGGGGCATCATTTAAAAAAAAAAATCGTAAGGCCCAGTGCCCATGGGCTAAGACTCCAAGCATACCAACAGATCAAAACGGACAATACCTCATATTCTAAAACTAAAAGTATCATTGATTATAACATTGATATTACTATAAGAATTTTGACTATTAGCGATAGCTAAACGCCATCACTAATAGTCCATACGCTGTCGCTAATAATCTTACTATCGCTAATACTATCGCAAAATCCAATCTGAAAAATTCTTGTTGCTAATTATCATTATTAGCATCGTTGCTAATAACTAATTAGCGACAGCATTAGCGATAAAGATGCCGTCACTAAAAATTTTAATTTTATTAATTAAATCGATAAAAATCTATTAGCGATGGTATTTTTATTTCTAATATTATCGCTAATAATTTTTTTTATAAAAAACTTAAAAAACTATTAGCAACGATAATTTTGTTGCTAATGACATCGCTAATATCTTTTTTATTTTTTTAAATTCTAAAATATTATTAGCGATGGCAATCTATCATCACCAATAATTTTTAATTTTTTTAAAAAAATTATAATTACATAATTTAAAACTTGCTAAAAAATAATAATATTTTTTAAAATCTATTAAAGAAAGATAATAAGTATTTAACATAATCATAAATATAAAATTAATTATATTATATTAAAAATATAAATTATATAATTTTATATTGAGATATTACTTTACAAGTATCAAAATCATATATAAATAAAAAAATTAGGTAATATCCTTCTGCTCCTCGTCCTCCTACTCATCTTCAGCAGCTGATGGATGAGAGCCAGATATCCCAGCATCCTGAAATAAAAAAAAATATTATTCATAAGTTTTGATACGGAGCTATATCTTTCGATACAGAGGTGTATCTTTCGATACTCTCTTTCGATTCTCGAATAGATTATTTTTATATATTTCATTCGATGATACGGAACTATAGACACCTTCGATTCATCAATTAGATGGTTAGATTGAATTTTTAGTGAAGGAAAATCCTGATTTCTCGATCCAGGTTCGTCCAGATCTGATTAGATCAAGAGATATATTTCAAAAATTTTCTCTTGATCTCAATCAGATCTTGATAAGTTTCAGATCTGATTATTATTATTTTAATAAATAAAATAAAATAAGATAAATTAAATCAAATTTAATTTACCTGATTTGGGTAATCCTATTACCCTGTAGATGATCCTGATTGCAGCGGAAGGTTCTGGATCTTAGCCACGCAAGCGCCTGGCCTCTACCGGTATCCACTCGGGTTGGATCTGGAGATCCTCTTCTTCTCTATCACACCTCCAAAAATCAGATCTGGATCTGATCTGGAGGATCTTCAAAACTCTTTTGAAGATCTGCAGTCGTCCTTTTGCAGCAGCGCAGCCTTCTTGCTTTTGATCGCCTTTCCTTGATCTGAATCGCACCAACCTAAATCCAAAACACTTTTGGACGTGGAGAGCAAGGGGAGAAGAGACTATGGCATGGAGAAGGAGGGGAGAGGCAGCCTTGGGGCATGTCTAATTGCATTCACTTTCACTTAGAATTAGGGTTGGGCGCAGGGTCTTATTTATAGACCTCTTGTGATCCAACTCCTCTTCCTCTCAACCAATCACAACCCTTTGTGAAATCAGATCTAAATCTGATTGGTTGGAATAGAGACCCCTGGATTCCTCCTTAGAGGGCGCCTAAGACCAGTCAAACTGGATTCTTAGTAGAACTCTGATTGGAATCCAAAAGGGAGGTGGAGTCCTTGTCCAACAAGGACTCCTAGGCGCCTCCTACTTGGGCTCACGCCACCCTTGGCGTGCGCCCTTCTCCTTGCCAGGTTCTGGCAGGGGGACAGGCCCCCACCAGCTCTCCAATAGGTGCATGACATGTGGTCAAAAGTCAAAGGGTCAATGGTCAACGTTTGACCAGTCAAAGGTAGACTTTTGACCAAAGTCAAAGAACAAGAAATGGCAGGTGACCAAAAATGGCAGGTAATGTCTTACAAATAAGACAACCTTTTCTGACTTGGACAACCTCCAGTCAGACCATATGAAGGCCTCTGATTGAGCACAAACTCCTTTGGCTCAGTCAGGACAACTTATTTATGATAGTAAAAGAAGAACGTTAGGTTCAATCGAGTGCTAGCACGATTTCCTTGAACCTAATTGAATCTCATTCAGATCAATTGAACTAGATCAGTTCAATTGATGATCACCAGATTCAAACCCTTGTTTGTGTGACCCAGTTAGGTTCAGTTCTGTATGGTAATGGGATATGTCATGATCTCTATCATAGACATCATCGAAACTCCTTTCGATGGATCAGAACTCTTCTGATTCGAACAGCTAGAATGATCGATCATCTAAATCATTCTAATTGCTCCCAAAATCCACCAGTGACACCTAGCAGTATATGGTGGCAACCCATCAGAGCTGAATGCGAACCTCTTGGTGCAGCTACCTGTGTGATTCAGTTCTTCTATCTTGAGCCCCGATCAGATTAGGGTTAAGGTGAACTCGTCAAACCCTAGTCTCTGTCATATGATGTAATCATTCGATTCGAGTCCAATGTGAAAATCTAAATAGAAACTCTTTCTATTATTTCACTCTACCATGGCCATGGATTTCTGGACTTGATTCTCATGATCATCATAGGGCTACTCCTCTACCACCGAGGTAGATAGATTCCATCTTGATGCAATCCAGTTCCTACAATGAACATGCTATAGCCAACATACACCTCAGGGTTCCATATGGCTAGGAGACCGAGTAATGGTGTAGTCAAACTATAACACCCTCAAGGTGAACTGCCGATGCATCTCAGGTCAAAGAACCAGACACACTACTGCAGCATCGAGTCAGTCATTGACGAGAAGGTAGACTCCCTAATGACTACTCGAGGTGGTCACGCTCAGTGCCCTCATTCTCTAACGAGTACCTGTACTCTCGCTCCGGTGTCTCCACACCGTAGACTCAAGACTTATCTACTAAAGAGAAGCGATCGTACACCAACCTTCCGGATCGATCACCATCCTCGTGATGATCCTATGATCGGGAGCTGTTTATGAGTTAATAATGATTATTCATGTCTTAAATTTTCAACTCTTGAAAATATGAATTATCATTACCATTAACTCAAAGGATGTATCACAGACACTAAATACACAGGTGTGATAGAAAATAACCCATTTCATTAATTATAGTCAAAATTATAATTTTGCCCCTAGAAGTGTATTACAAGTGTCAGCCAATTCTGGCTTCTAGGGCACATATATCTAACATTTAGCTCTTAGATATCATTTTTCGACTCAAGCCTAGTTTAAATATGTGAAGCTTCTAAATATAAAAATTTAAAATAAGTAAAAGAGTTTACTAATAGAACTATCTGATGAGATGGTTGGAATAATGAGACCAGTTGGTCACTCAACCATGGATCATGAAGATCCTCTATGACTGTATCACAGATGGCATTCCGAATGCTCTAAGATCACTAGCTCAAAAACTTCTATATGACCTCCTCCATGTGGGCATCACTCCAAATCTAGGACATGGAGGCTTATGAGGATGCCAAAAAGGATTGTCACTGGAGGATCAAAGCTGTGGTCAAATCCTATGATCCGGCTCCTACTCACCCCTTCAGTGACCCTAAGCCATCCATTAAGGTGAAAAGCGGGCTAAATGGATGGGCTATCACCATACCGTGCAATAACATACTCTGCATAATCTACCTGTACAGTTCAAAAATATATTAGTTCTAATATACATATCAGATCCTATAACAACTTAATAAATACAGTTTAAAATTCTTACCGCGATCTGCCATAATCTAGAATCTAAATAATTACCAGTCCTTCTAGACCTGTGTGTGGTCTTCTACAACTACAGCAAGCTTGGTAGATGATCCAGTTACTATATCTATAATAAGCAAATAATAAAATTAAATTAATTAAAGCATACATATAAAAAATTTTATAATTCTAGTGAAGAGTTTTGGTATAGATTTTTTAACAGTCTATCGGTCATAACATATGTGTCGATGGAGCCATCTATGTGCCTGATCAGATCTTACTAGGCAACCCATTCTGCTGGGCCCTCTGCTACCTACTAGCATACTCCTCACTGCTCCACTGAGGCATATAGAATAATGATGTATCAAAATTATATACAAATCAAAAAAGAAATCAAGTAATGTTCTCCTCATCCTCCTGCTCATCTTCAGTAGCTAGTGGATGAGAGCCAGATATCATAGCATCTTGAAATAAATAAAAATAAAATATTATTCATAAGTTTCGATATAGAGATGTATCTTTAGATATGGAGAGGTATCTATCGATATCTTCTTTTGATTTTTGAATAAATTATTTTTATATATTTTATTCAATGATACAAAACTATAGATACCTCCAGTCCAACAATTAGATAATTAGATTGAACTTTTAGTCCCTAAATCTTCTTTTTCAACTCAAGCTTAGCCTAAATATATAAAACTTCTAAATATAAAAACTTAAAATAAGTAAAAAAATACTAATAGAATTATTTGATATGATGGCTGAAATAATGAGCCCAGATGATCATATAGACATGGGTCCTAATATATGACGTATAATATTATTTCAAAAATTTATATATTGATCAATTTTTTCATAACTTTTTTCTTCACTTATACTGAAAATCAAAAAGTAAATATTACATTTTCATATTATAAACTTACATACATATCATAATTAAATAAAATAATTATTATAGCAAAAAAATAAGTTACTTAAAGTTAAATTATCATATATGTATTTTTTCTTTGATGATGATACTATCTTAGCTCTATACAAGAAAAGCGAAATTAGTTTTTTTAAAAATAATAATTATATAAGAAAAGAGAATATAAAGTATAATGAATGATTAAACAAATCAAAAAAAAAAGATGGGTGTAGTGAAATTCACTATAAGAAAATAGAATTTTAGCAATCAAAAAATCAATCGCTAAAAGCTAAAAATTAGTTGCTAATAATTTAGCAATCGATTTTATGATTGAATATTATCGACATATGATTTATCAATTATCAATGTACCATTACTTATCAATTATTGATTTTTAATGTAAGAAATTATCAATCAATAAATTTAACAGATCCTAAATTTAATTAAACATAATATAACAAACTAATAATGAATCGATAATAATTATTTGAATATATTTTATCAAAATAGATGATTAAAAATGAATAAAATTATAAAAAAATAAAAAACCAAATCAAAATGAATCAAAATTCTCGGTTCGATTTCAATTTGGTTGCTTTCTTATTCAAGCCAATTTTTAATTTTTAATTTTTGTTATTCAATTTTTGGGTCGGGTCAGTTTGGATCGGTTAAAATCGAATGAATAACCCGAGTGCAAACACAAAACATGCTTAACAAAAAAAAAATGTTCATGGATTTACCTTTCCGCTGGAGGGGGGTGACGGGCAAGGGGAGGAGACTTCTTGGACAAACTCAGGAAGGATCGATGGAGCAAGGTGGATGCACCCCAGACCAAAAGCTAGGAGGAGGCCAGGAGCTACCATGCGGGCTGTGACCGACGATGGGATGGAGGGCTTTGGCAGTGTCAGGACGAAGGAAAGGAGGGGAGGGAGGGCTCTAACAATGGTGGGACAGAAGAAGGGAGGAGAGGAAGGGCTCCAGTGGTGGCGAGATAGAGGAAGGAAGGAGAGAGGGCTCCGATAATGGCAAAATGGAGGAGAGTGAGGGCTCAGGCGGTGTCAGCTATGGCAGGATGGAGGGAAGGGAGGGCTCCAATTATGTTGAGATGGAGGAAGGGAGGAGAGGGAGGGCTCCGGTGGTGGCAGGATGGAGGAGAGAGAGGGCTTCGACAGGGCAGGATGGAGGAAGGGAGGAGAGGGAGAGCTCCAGTGGTGGCGGGATGAAGGAAAGGAAGGGCTTCATGTTAGATGTGTGCCCTAGAAGTCAGATTGGCTATCACTTGTAATACACTTCTAAGGATAATTTTATAATTTTGACTATAAATTAATAAATAAATTATTTTCTATCATAGTGTGTATTTAAAAATGTCTGTGATACATTCTTTGAGTTAATGGTAATAACAATTTATATTTTCAAGAGTTGAAAATTTAAGACATGAATTTTCATAATTAACTCATAAACTGCTTCCGACCATAGGATTATCATGAGGATGGTGATCGATCTAGAAGATTAGTGTACGATCGCTTTCTTAAGATAGACATATCTTGAATCTATGGTGTGGAGATACTAGAGCGAGAGTATAAATACTCATTAGAGAACAAGGGCACTGAGCGTGACCACCTCGAGTAGTCATAAGAAAGTCTACCTTCTTGTCGATAACTGATTTGATGCTATAGTTGTGTATCTGATTCTTTGACCTAAGGTGCATTAATAGTTCACCTTGAGGGTGTTATAGTTTGACTACACCATAACTCCGTCTCCTAGCCATTCGAAATTCTGAGGTGTATGTTGGCTATAGCATGTTCATTGTTGGAATTAGATTGCACCAATAGGGGATCTATCTATCTCGGTAGATAAGGAGTAGCCCTATGATAATCATGAGATTGAGTCTATAAGCCCATGGTCATGGCAGAGTGAAGATGATAGAAAGAGTTTCTATTAGGATTTCACATTGGACTCGAATTGAATGATTAATTTATATGATAAATATTAGGTTTGACGAGTTCACCTTAACCCTAATCCTATCGGGTTTCAAGATAGAAGAACCCAATCACACAGGTAACTATACCAAAAGATTCATTTTCAATTCTGATGGGTTGCCACCATATACTGCTAGGCATCATTGATGAATTTTGGGATTAATTAAGATGATTTTGATGATCAATCATTCTAATTGTATGAATCAGAAAAGTTTTGGTTCATCGAAAGGTATTTTGATAATGTCGGTGATGGAGATCGTGACATATCTTATTACCATATAGAATTAAACCTAATTAGGTCACACAAACAAGGGTTTGGGTCTGGATGTCATCAATTAAGCTAAGCTAGTTTGATTAATTTGGATTAGATCGAATCAGGTTCAAGATAATCGTGCTAGCACATGATTGAGCCTAACTTTCTCCTTCTAAAATCTTTCTGATTCATCACAACTGAGTCAAATTTAATTTAACTCATTCTTATATTTTGAATAGATTTATTTGATCTGACTAGAATAAGTTCAGATCAGATTAATTATAGAAATTAAATCCATTCATAGTCAAATTGGACTAGGGTCAAAAGTTGACCAATTTGAGAGTATTGAGGGTCATCTGATCAAATGCTTCTAAAAAAATTTTTAAAAGTTATTTTAACTTAATTTTTAGTTATGTGATAGAGCATGAGTTATGCATTGGGTGTAACAAATTTTGTAATTTTTGGAGATATTTAGATTGAGTTATGATAGAGTTTGATTTGGATCAAACTCTTGAGGGAAGAGTCCTAGGTGCAGTGGACTCTTCCTTATCTGCTCATGCCGACACCTTTTTGAATCATTTTTGGCAAAAAATGAGGTATCCTACGAGCATTATGGTCAAGAGGATGAATTATATGGAAACTATATCCACATGGATTCTAAGGATGGTGATCTACACCTTCGACCTATCCGATCGTCGGATATCATTACTAGATGGTCACTTCGATTAGTACAGAAATTTATTCCTATACTACTGACTTAGGTTTGGATCTATGAGATCATACACATTAGATTTCATATTTCGATTAGATGGTTGATCATCGATTTAGAATCATTTTAGGGTTAAACGATCAATACAGTTGATGTTTGACCTAGTGCAAGTGTTGCAGGAGGATCGATTAGCAATTCGATTACTAATTGGCTTAATTTGATTAAGCCAGTAGGCTGAGATTAAGTTTAATTAAATATAATTTAATTAGATTTGGTTTGAACTTGATTGGATCAAATTCAATTAGTTTATTGGATAAGCCAAGTGCAAGAAAGAACTAGTCCTAATCTAACTAGGACTCGGGTCAACCCAATTTTCTAATTTGATTAAAAAATTAAATTAAAATTAAATATAATTTAATTTAATTTAATTAAATCCTTAAATAGTTTAGAATCTTATTTAATTGAGTTGATTTATTCTTATTTTTATTTGGTTAAAAGATCTTGTTTGACCAGATCAAAATAGGAGTCCTAGTGTGACTAGGACTCCCTATTCCTTGCGCCACCTAATCCTCACGCCCCACCCCTTTCTCTTTGTATTTTTATGTGAAAAATCTCCATGCCCCAAGCAATCTCACACCTCCCTTCTCTCTTCCTTTTTCTTATATGGAAATTTGTTTGATGACCAAGTCAAAAGGGGAGGTTGGTTTTGCTCTAGGATTCTATGAGATAGAATTCTAGTCAACCAAAAGACTTTCTTCCTTTCATGCTGCCATCTCCCAATTTTTTCTCTCTTTCTCATGATATTCTTTGGCATTTATTGTGCCCTCCCTTGCTGGTCTATGGCAGAAAAGTAAGGTGGGGACGCCCAAGAGTTGGGCACCCCAACAACCTGTCATTTGGTGACTTTCCTATCTAGGTTTTTGACCAATCTTGGACTCTACATATCTCTTTATTTAAAAATAATTTTTATTAAAATTTTTATGGATTAAAATTATTTGAGAGGTCTCTTTGGTATAGAAAAATCAAAAATAATTCATCTAGATCATGGATATATTAAAAACAGAAATTAGGGTGTTTAGAAAAAGAACAAAGAAGAAGAAGAGGGTCTTCTTCTAAGGTTTTTATTCCAAATCTCTTCCTTCCCTTGTGTGATCTTTTGAGAGGTGTCTTGGCATCATAAATCTTCTTCTTTTTCTTTTAGTATTTTGGAGTGTCCAAGATTCAAAGAAGGAAGCATCGGATCGACCTTCAAAGGGAGATCACCACATTGCTAGCATACTGAGCTGATTTCCTGCATTAGAATCTTTGATCATGTTCGTGGGCTCGTGTGGATGACTCCTAGAGGCCAAATGCATATGTGGCTCGTTACTTCATCCTCAAGCCCAGATCAGCAGGTTAGAATATCTAACTTACTCAGGTAATAGATTCAATCTGTTATTTTATAGCTGCATTAGATGTAGTATAGATCTAGGTTGATATGATCAACCTTTTCTTTCTTGTTTAATTTTTAATTTTTGATTTAAATACTATGCAATAATCATATAATAAGATCTTAGATCTAGGATATTTTAGATTAATTTTGATTGATTTTAATCTTTCGCTGCCTGATCTTAAAAAAGTTTCAAGACCTAGTCCTAAAACACTAGATCTAGTTTCTCCATGGATGTTATCAATTAGACTAACCCAGTTTAATTGATTTGGATTAGACCTAATTAGGTTCAAGAAAATCATGCTAGTACATGTTTGAGCTTAACATTTTCTTTTTGTAATCATTTTGGTTCATCTTGGCTGAGTCAAAATTATTTGGACTCACTCATGAACCTTATCTTAGTCTGACTGGAGCTTGTCCAGATCAGAAAAGGGTTGTCTTAATTCATTAGATGGATTTAAAATAATGCCTACCAATTTCTGTCACCTATTAATTCTTGTTTTAGGACATAGGTGAACAGTTGACCCTGGACACTTGGACATAGGGCAATGTGTCATGCACCTATAGGAGAGCACTTAGGGCTCTTGTCCTCCTGCTAAAAGAGGTAAGAGAGAGGGTGCATGCCACCCTAGGTATGCACCCCATATGGATAAGGGATAGAGTCCCATACAAATGGAACTCTAGAGTTTCTTGATGGTTTTAAATACCTAGGCACCAAAGAGTTTTGTTTTATCCAGTCTTGGGACCACCTATATGAATTTTTGAGGGACTCTCATCTGATTGGATCAGATAACATCATCACACCAATCAAATTTAGATCTGATTGAATGAAAGCCTTTAATTGGTCGGGATGATGTGGCACTATATGGCACAATAGGGTCTATTTAAACTTTGTTTGCACCTAGGGTTAAATAGTTTTTGTATAATTTCCATGCTCCAAGATTGCCTCCCTCTCTCTTCCATGCCCCATCTTATTCTCTCTCTCCTCTCTCCATGCCCAAGGAGTTGGGCATGGGTTCAATTGCATCCAAGGAAGAAAGGTGCCTAGATCAGGAAGAAGGCAGCACTATTGAAATAGACGACTGTTGCTTCTTCAAAAGAAGTTTTGAAGAACTTCAAGATCAGATCCAGATCTAATTTTTGAAGAGTTGATTCAGAAGGAGAAGACCTCTAGATCCTGCTCGAGTGGACATCAGTAGAGGCCAGGCGCATGCATGGCTCCTTTCAGAACCTCAGAAATAGTCAGATCTGAATGATCCTGTGCTGAAAAAATAGGATTTTTCCCTTTAAATCTGTGGGTATCTAGGATTTGGATTAAGGGGTTGGATGCAGATATTTTTCCATAGAAAGTCAAAAATTTTTAGTTAGACTTGTAATTGAGTTGATAAATTTGTTTAGGGATTTCATTTTTAAACAAATTAGGCTTTCATTATTTTTTCAGATCCCTACACTTTCTTGGCAGAGATGCACAAATCTCTACGATCATAGATTTCTAGTGGGTGGTGTGGTCTTACAGATTGGCTCACCACCTCACCTAATAGTTATTGATGATGGGTCAGCCAATAGATGGACAACTCTTATCCAATATTTCTCTAAACATGGTGCACATAAACTTGGTCCCACCATTTATATGAACTGATTTTTTGATTGGATCTCTCATCATATTCAAAATATTGAGCCCAACCCATCCTCCAATCCGTAGCATCCAATACCTAAGAGAAGTGGTTGTATCTTTCTGATGCAATTGAACTACTATATCCAGTCGAGAATAATCAACCTTGGAAAGAGCCCTCACATCTACAATAGTGAAAGATCTATGACTTAATATTTTCTTAGAAAGATTTGATTTAGATCTCTTAGACTTGACTTGACTTAGTCATAATAATTATGACTAACCTAGTGGCATGGGTTAGCTCGAATCGTTAGTTACCTCAAACTAGAACTGGGTCGATCCAAATAGCCAAGTAAGTGAGACCGATGGAAGGAATTTGCCATTAACTTGCTGTGAATACATTTAAATCGAGTTGCTTCTAATTAGAAATCAGTCAATCATATCTACCAAACTTACCTTAGATAACAAATTATCGAACCAGAATCGATTGGATTAGCCTACAATCCAAGGCTCGAATCGTAGAGCCAAATTAGGTCTTAACATGGTCAACCACATGTGACTGTGAGTCAACCTTGACCAAGACTTACAACTATTGGGCTAATCAAAACTAACTCTTTTGATCCCACCTAACCAACTCTTGATTTGATTTAATCAACCACTTGATTTAATTGAGCTTCCCATACCTAATCCCATATTTTATGAAGGTGTCTTAGATTTAAAAATTCATAATTTTTAGATCTAATTGATTTCATAAACTTAATTCTTAATTATGTCCAGGGTTCATAAACAAAACATGCATCAAAGATCCTAGTATTTCAGAATCTAGGATTTTGCAAAAAAGTAAGTTTTGATTTTTGATTAAGGACAAACATGCAGCACCCCTACACGCCATAAGAGCACCCCATCGAATGAAAAGATAGGGCTTTTAAATCCTTCTTAATCATATGACTGGATGGCCAAGGAGAATGCCTTAATCAGAAATATGAAAACTATGCTATAAAATAGTTTAATCTAACACATATATCTCATATATAATTAAAGATTTAAGCAATGCATACTTTGTATATATCTCATATATCATATTTAAAATCATACATGCATGTTTCAGATCTAATTATAACTGATATAATATCTAAAATTAAATTTTTAATTGATCATATTAAAAAAAAAATTATTTTAGATAATTCATAGAATAAATATATAAATCTAGTCTAAACATGCATCACATATATTGCATATATGATATTTTTAATTTAATCTACTAATTTTAGATCTAATTATATCTTATATAATATCTAAAATCATTCATATCATATCATAAAAAAATTAAAAATTAGATCAAAACCTAATCTAAAGAATAGCTAACGTTGCTCTGATACCATTTGAAGGGAAATGTGATTTTTCTATCGCAGGATCAATCTGATCTAAAGCAAAAATTTTAAAAATTTTTCCTATAGAACTAGTTAGATCTAAGCATTCTTAGATCATATTAGATTGATCTAAGTATGAAATCTAAAATTAAAATAAAATTATAACATCAGATGTTACCTAATTTGGGTAAATGATTTGTCCTACCAATGATCTGACCACACTTGGAGGTTCTGGATCTAGCCGCACACGTGTCCGACCTCTACCAAAGTCTACTTAGGTCAGATCTAGAAGTCCTCACCTTCTAAATCTGATCTCAGAAGATCAAATCTAGAATTGATTTGTAGGGCTTTCGAATCAATCTTCGATGGCAGCACATTCGTCTCTTGATCAGCAACTTGTTGCACAGCCTTTGCAAGATCAGAGGTCAACTCTTGATCTCTATTTTTGCCCAACCCTTTTAGGTATGGAAGAGGGAGAGGATATCTAGAAGAGGACATAAGAGATGGAGGGAGTGGCAGGGCTTCACCATAGAATAGTTATGATGCCCAAACACTTTGTGTAAGGCCCTATTTATAGACCTGTTTGCTACCTTAGAGATCTAGGGCTTTAAGCAACCATTTTGCATAAAGCAAAAGGACTCCTATAAGCCTCCCATACCCACACCTATTTTCATCAGATTTTTGTCACACAAAATCCTTGAAAAATGGCATGGAGATGGAGGGATGGAGATAGGGTGGCGCAAGCAACAAAAACCCCTAGAGTTTGAACTTGTTCAAACTCTCTTTCCTTCAAACTCTCTTTCCTTATCCATAAGGGGCACATGCCATATGGGGGCATGCACCCTCATTCCTCACATAAATCCCAAGGGGGTGCACGCCCCTCTTCCTTTCTTTCCTGGAAAGAATGGATCAAAAACCCCTTGCCCTAATTCCATCCAATGATTTTAGGACAAACCCTGATTTGGTTAAGACAACCCTTGTCCAGTTCCCATCTTATGAAATTTAAGATATGCCCATTTTTTTAGGACAAGCCTTGATCAGGCTAGGACTAGGTCCAATCAGATCAAGACAAAACCATATAGGGCTCCTGAGTGAGCTTTGTCCAAATTTCATCTCATGATTTTAGGATAAGCCATGATCTCATCAAGACAAGCCCTATTCTGATTAGGACAAGCTCTAGTTAGTCTAGGACAAACTCATATAGTATTCTCGACTGAGCCAAATCTAATTTGACTCAGTCAAGATGACCCAGAAAGACTATAAAAGAAGAATGTTAGTCTCAATCATGTGCTTGCACGATTTTTTTGAACCTAATTGGATCTAATCTAAATCAATCAAATTGGGTTAGCCCAATTGATGACATCCAGACCTAAATCCTTATTTGTATGATCTAGTTAGATTCAGTTTTATATGATAATGGGATATATCGCGATCTTCATTATCAACATCATCGAAATACCTTTCGATGGAACAAAATTCTTTCGATTCATCCAATTAGAATGGTTGATCATCAAGACCATTCTAATTGATCCCAAAATCTAGTAGTGAGACATAGCCATATGTGGTGGTAACCCATCAAAATCGAAAGTGAACCTCTCGATGTAGCTACCTATGTGATTGGGTTCCTCTATCATGAGCCCTGATAGGATCAAGGTCAAGGTGAACTTGTCATACCTAACACCTATCATATGAATAAATTATTTGATTCGAGTTTGATATGAAATCCTAATAGAAACTCGTTTCTATTATATTCACACTACTATGGCCATGGATTTTAGAACTTGATCTGATGATTATCATAGGACTACTCCTCTACCAAGGTTGATAGATCTCATCTTGGTGCGATCCAGTTCATATAATGAATATGCTATAGCCAACATACACTTCAGAATTTTGAATGGCTAGGAGATCAAGTTATGGTGTAGTCAAACTATAACACTTTGAAGGTGAACTATCGATGTACCTCAGATCAAAGAATTAGATACATGCTACAGCATCGAGCTAGTCATCGATGAGAAGGTAGACTTTCTTATGACTGCTCGAGGTGATCACGCTCTAAGCCCTCATTCTCAATGAGTACCTATACTCTCACTTTGGTGTTTCTACACCATAGACTCAAGACTTATCTATCTTAAAAAAGTGATCGTACATTGATATTCTAGATCGATCACCATCCTTATGATAATTCTATAATCAGAAGCAGTTTATGAGTTAATTATGATAATACATGTCTTAAATTCTCAACTCTTATGAATATATGTTATCATGTCCGTTAACTCAATGGATGTATCATAGACACTTTAATATATATTATGGTAGAATAAATAACCTATTTATTAATTTTAAGTTAAATTTATGAAAATATTTTTAGAAAGTATTTTATAAGTGTCAGCCAATCATCTAACAGATTGGATAGGAGGAGAAGGTCTGTTTACTCAGGAGGTCACTATATGGCCTGAAATAATCCCCTCGTCAGTGCTATGACATATTTGATAATTTTATTTTGAACCTGAATTTTAGCAGATGTGAACATGATTACTATATCTATATCAAGGATATAGATGACAAGGATGAAGGGAAATTCTGATTTCCTGGTCCAGGTTCGTCCAGATCTGATTAGATCAAGAGATATATTTTAAAAATTTTTTCTTGATCTCAATCAGATCTTGATATGTTTCAGATCTGATTCTTATTATTTTAATAAATAAAATAAAACAAGATAAATTAAATCAAATTTAATTTACCTGATTTGGGTAATCCTATTACCCTGTAGATGATCCTGATTGCAGCGGAAGGTTCTGGATCTTAGCCACGCAAGCGCCTAGCCTCTACCGATATTCACTCGAGTTAGATCTGGAGATCCTCTTTTTCTCTATCATACCTCCAAAAATTAGATCTGGATCTGATCTGAAGAATCTTCAAAACTCTTTTGAAGATCTGCAGTCGTCCTTTTGCAGCAGCGCAGCCTTCTTGCTTTTGATCGCCTTTCCTTGATCTGAATCGCACCAACCAAAGTCCAAAACACCTTTTGGACGTGGAGAGCAAGGGGAGAAGAGACTATGGCATGGAGAAGGAGGGGAAAGGCAGCCTTGGGGCGTGTCTAATAGCATTCACTCAGACTTAGAATTAGGGTTGGGCGTAGGGTCTTATTTATAGACCTCTTGTGATCCAACTCCTCTTCCTCTCAACCAATCACAACCCTTTGTGAAATCAGATCTAAATCTGATTGGTTGGAATAGAGACCCCTGGATTCCTCCTTAGAGGGCGCCTAAGACCAGTCAAACTGGATTCTTAGTAGAACTCTGATTGGAATCCAAAAGGGAGGTGGAGTCCTTGTCCAACAAGGACTCCTAGGCGCCTCCTACTTGGGCTCACGCCACCCTTGGCATGCGCCCTTCTCCTTGCCAGGTTCTGGCAGGGGGACAGGCCCCCACCAGCTCTCCAATAGGTGCATGACATGTGGTCAAAAGTCAAAGGGTCAATGGTCAACGTTTGACCAGTCAAAGGTAGACTTTTGACCAAAGTCAAAGAACAAGAAATGGCAGGTGACCAAAAATGGCAGGTAATGTCTTACAAATAAGACAACCTATTCTGACTTGGACAACCTCCAGTCAGACCATATGAAGGCCTCTGATTGAGCACAAACTCCTTTGGCTCAGTCAGGACAACTTATTTATGATAGTAAAAGAAGAACGTTAGGTTCAATCGAGTGCTAGCACGATTTTCCTTGAACCTAATTGAATCTCATTCAGATCAATTGAACTAGATCAGTTCAATTGATGATCACCAGATTCAAACCCTTGTTTGTGTGACCCAGTTAGGTTCAGTTCTGTATGGTAATGGGATATGTCATGATCTCTATCATCGACATCATCGAAACTCCTTTCGATGGATCAGAACTCTTCTGATTCGAACAGCTAGAATGATCGATCATCTAAATCATTCTAATTGCTCCCAAAATCCACCAGTGACACCTAGCAGTATATGGTGGCAACCCATCAGAGCTGAATGCGAACCTCTTGGTGCAGCTACCTGTGTGATTAAGTTCTTCTATCTTGAGCCCCGATCAGATTAGGGTTAAGGTGAAACTCGTCAAACCCTAGTCTCTGTCATATGATGTAATCATTCGATTCGAGTCCAATGTGAAAATCTAAATAGAAACTCTTTCTATTATTTCACTCTGCCATGGCCATGGGCTTCAGGACTTGATTCTCATGATTATCATAGGGCTGCTCCTCTACCACCGAGGTAGATAGATTCCATCTTGATGCAATCCAGTTCCTACAATGAACATGTCATAGCCAACATACACCTCAGGGTTCCATATGGCTAGGAGACCGAGTAATGGTGTAGTCAAACTATAACACCCTCAAGGTGAACTGCCGATGCATCTCAGGTCAAAGAACCAGACACACTACTGCAGCATCGAGTCAGTCATTGACGAGAAGGTAGACTTCCTAATGACTACTCGAGGTGGTCACGCTCAGTGCCCTCGTTCTCTAACGAGTACCTGTACTCTCGCTCCGGTGTCTCCACACCGTAGACTCAAGACTCATCTACTAAAGAGAAGCGATCGTACACCAACCTTCCGGATCGATCACCATCCTCGTGATGATCCTATGGTCGGGAGCTGTTTATGAGTTAATAATGATTATTCATGTCTTAAATTTTCAACTCTTGAAAATATGAATTATCATTACCATTAACTCAAAGGATGTATCACAGACACTAAATACACAGGTGTGATAGAAAATAACCCATTTCATTAATTATAGTCAAAATTATAATTTTGTCCCTAGAAGTGTATTACAAGTGTCAGCCAATTCTGGCTTCTAGGGCACATATATCTAACAAAGGATGCTCTATATTTGCTATTATATGTTGATGATATGCTTATAGCCAGCAGAAGCATGAAGGCTGTAAAAAGGCTAAAAGAAGCATTATCATTTGAATTTGAGATGAAGAATCTGGATCCAGTAAAGAAGATCCTTGGAATGGAGATTTGTAGGGATAGATGTAAAGGAGGGCTCCATTTGTTATAAGAAGGATATTTTTAAAAAGTTTTGGAGAGATTTGGTATGGAGAAGGCCAAACCAGCAGAGATAATATTATCGAGCGATATATCTCTCTCCAAGTATCAAAGTCTTCAGTTAGAAGAAGAGAGAGTATATGGATAGAGTTCTTTATGCAAATGCTGTAGGCAGTGTGATGTATACCATGGTATGCTAAGACCAGATATAGCACATGCAGTGAGCTTGGTTAGTAGGTACATGGCTAATCATGGGAAGGAACACTAAAAAGCATTAAAGTAGATATAGAGATATCTATAGGAAATAAGGGACTATGGTTTGATATTTGATGGACAGCCGAGAGGATTTGAAGAACAATCTATAGAGATGTGTGGAGGTTCAAGTCTTCTAAAAGGATTTGTATATGCAAATTATGCTGGTGATCTTGATACAAGGAGGTCTACTACTGGATATCTCTTCTGCATGTTTGGTGGATCGATGTCTTGGAGATCAACCCTTCAACCAATTACATCCTTATCTACCATAGAGCCGAATATATTGGAATAACATAGGCTGCAAAGAAAGTTCTTTGGCTTAGAAGGCTGATTATTGAGATGGGGGGTGGAGCAGAGCAAGGTTACATTGTACAGTGATAGTCAGAGTACTCTACAGCTAGCATAGAATCCAGTCTATCATCCACACATAAAGCATATAGACGTAAGGTACCATAGGATCAGAGAGCTGGTGGAGGAGGGTGAAGTGGAGCTGATAAAGGTCCATACCAAGGAGAATCAATCAGATATACTAATGAAGGTACTCCCTAGAGATAGCTTTTAGATATGTGTGGCATGGATGAGTCTGTAAGAAAGAGCTGAGTTCACAAAGACTTGAGAGTACCAAGATGGAGAAAGTGAGCTTAGGTATGGTGCTCCCAAGTCTTAAAAACTTGAGAAGAAAGGCCATGGAAAGCTAGGAGCGAGCCAACAAGAAAATTAGCCTAATTAGCAGTTAGAGTCATCTCGGTTCTGAAATAAGATGACTCGATTTTGAGTGAGACATCTCAATTTTGAGATGAGATGACTCGGTGCAAAGCGAGACATCTTGATCTCAGTCCGAGATAACTCGATCTCAAAGAAAATCCAAAATAGAGAGCAGTGTTTCAGGAGTGCCAGGCTGACATGCAATTAGAGACATCTTGATTTGAAGACGAGACATCTTAGATGCAGGCAAGAGGACTCAATTTTAGGTCGAGTCATTTTGATTTTCGCAGGTAATTTTGAATAGATTTTCTATTTAGGTTTGGAGAGTTTTTCTTTGAGCTTAGAGCTTGATCCTATTGTGTATCTCTCTGTGTGTGTGTGTGTATGGAAAATAGGTCAAAAATAATGTAATGCTGAATTCATTGCAATAAAGCTCTTTTCTTTTTGAAAAATTCTTGTTCTCTCTATCTCTTGAATCCATTGATCATGCTTTTGCATTAATCCTAGGAGAGTTCTTTTCTTGTTGCTAGCTAATCACCAGTGGCCATGTTGGTCCATGAGAAGGTCATATTCCCAACTTTTCAGAGGACCTAAAACATCACCTGAATCATTAGAAGTCCTTCCAAGTCCTCCTTGCTGCCCGAAAATTAGACCAAGGCTTTAGGTTCCTTGTAGATACCAAAGAACACACTTCAGTGCCTTTCAGTGCTCTTTTCTGAGGTTGGCCATGTATCTGCTCACCCAGCTCACTACATATGCTATGTCAGGCCTGCAACATACCATATCATATATCATACTCCCCATGGCACTTGCATAGGGCATTCTATTCATATACTCTTCTTCCTCTATTTGGAAAAACTACTGCTTTGAAAGAGTCATGTGACTAGCCAAAGGTCTTCCAATTAGTTTGGCCTTATTCATCTCAAATCTCTCCAACATCTTTTGAATATAACCTCCAAGTGACAAATGATGGACGCCTTGGCTTCTATCTTTGCAAATCTCCATACCAAGTATCTTCGTAGCTGGGCCCCAAGTCCTTCATCTCAAGCTCCAAAGATAAAGTAGTTTTTAGCCCATCTACTGCTTTGGCACTCCTACTGGCAATGAGCATATCATCCACATACAAGAGTGGGTATAGAGCATCATCCTCGTCCACATCTCTAACATAAATACAATTATCATGTTTACATCTATGAAATCCAAGGCTTGGAACAAAGGCATCAAACCTCTTGTACCACTGGCAGGGTAACTACTTCAAGCCATAGAGGGATCTCCTGAGTAGACAAACCTTCTTCTTTGATCCTGCCTGCATGAAACCTTCTAGTTATCTATGTAAATTCTCTCCTCAAGACTCCCATGCAAGAAGGCTATCTTTACATCCATCTGTTCTAGCTTCATATCATGCTATGCCATCAATGATAGCAGCACTCGAATAGAGGCATGACATACCATCGGAGAAAACATCATTATGTAGTCCACTCCCTATCTCTATGAGTATCCCTTGGCAATGAGCCTTGCTTTTTATCTGACTCCACCTTACTCTGAAGGTGCCTCCTTCTTTGTGAACACCCACTTTGATCCAATGGCCCGAGCATCCCTGGGTAGATCCACAAGCTACCATGTATCCGGTTCTTCTTTAGTGACTCCATCACCTCTATCATAGCCTGCATCTATGACTTTCGATCTAGACTCTCCATGGCCTTCTCAAATACCTCTAGATCTCTATTGGTAGTGATGAAAGCATATGAGATGGTCCCATCAATGTCGTACTGCACTGATTTTTGAATAGTGTGCAACTCAGCTTGTACAGTGCCACTTCCCTTGCATTATCCTGCAAGTTTGCTATATGCAGCTACCTCTGCACCTCCTCCTAGATAGATGGCTCTCCTTGCTGGTCCACCACAGGTGTGGGAACATGCCTGATCATCTCCACCTCAAAATAAATACGATTTGAGGAGGAAGTTGAAGGCATATCACTTGATAGCGAATGTTGTCCACTGCTATCCTATCTAGCTTTTTCAACTTCATCTATACCTCCTGACTTCTTCAAGATACTCTTCTCATTAAATATAACATTCCTATTGATCATGGACCTTTGAGAATAGGGATCTACAGTAGGTAACCCTTGACGTCCTATGGATACCTGATGAAGATCAGCTTCTATGACTTTGGGTCCAACTTGCTCCTTTTGGCTCCCTCCATTAATGCATAGGTTGGGCAGATAAAAATCTTTAGATGGCCAAGCTCTCCCTTCTTCCACTCAAGATCTCCTCTGAAAGTTCTCCATTGAGTTTTCTATGAAGAGACCTGTTAACAAAAAAACATGAAAAATTAAAGCATCACCCCAAAAAAGACTTGGGTAGTGATGCTTGCATCCTCAAGATCCTGGCCTTCTCTATCAATGTTCTATTTATCCTCTCAGCCACATCATTTTGTTAGAGAATCATCTTCAATGTGAATTGGCATTTGATCCCATTCTCCTCACAGTAGCTTCTGAAGTCAAAGCTAGTGCACTCTCCTTCATTGTCAGACCTTAGGCACTTCATTGGTTGTCCTATCTTCTTTTCGACTTCAGCTCTCCAGATTTTAAATTGGATAAACATCTCTATCTTTTCTTTAATCAGATATACCCATACTCTCTTGGAGAAGTCATCTATAAAAGTAACAAAGTACCTTGCTCCACCTTGAGCTGAAATAGGTGCAAGTCCCCATACATTCGAGTGAACTAGCTCTAAAATATCTTCACTCCACTTGGTACTATTGGCAAACTTCATCCTATGCTATTTGCCATAGATGCATGGCTTACCTAGGTCATTTCTCTTCTTTTAAAGTACTGAAATTAGATCTCTCTTGCTTAGTTCCATAAGCCCCCGATCACTCATATGATCCATTCGATAGTGCTACAATTGGTAGGCTAGTTGTTCCTCTTGTGCAGCTGCAAGCAGCTCTGCACTATCTATCACCACTGAGCCCTCCATCCTATATAGGTTATTACTCAGTCTTCTATCTTTCATCACCATTAAGGCTCCCTTGGATATCTTCAAACACCCGCTACTCGGTTGGCTACCAAAAGCATACCCCTATTTCTCCAAGTAACCAAGAGAGATCAGGTTCTTGTTTAGCTCCAACACATGCTTGACATTGGTGAGTGTTCGTATGACTCCATCATACATCCTTACTCTAGTAGTACCAATACCAGCAACCCTACATGGATGATCATCTTTAAGACTCACATTTCCTTCATTGGATTTCTCATAGGATGCAAACAACTCCCGATGTGAAATGTAGTGATGGAAACACTCTTGGAAAAGCCCTTTCCCTTCTCATTCTTCAGAAGTAGGCAATTCCTCTTCAGATGACTAGACTGATGACACTTGTAACACTTCTAGGCCCTCTGATTGCTTCAAAACTTTAATCTATCTTTCGATTTATTTCGACCCTTCTCCTTAGGCCTCCTTTATCTCTCATTTACAGTAAGAACCTCTAAAATTGAACTCCCTTTACATAGCTTTTCCTACTACTTATTTGACCTGAGAACTTCAACCACCTCTTTAAAGTTTAAGGTCTCTTTCCCATATATCAAGGTTGTTATGAGACCATCATATGAAGCTGGGAGTGAACATAATTGTAGGAGAGCTTTATTCTCTTTATCAATCCTCACATCAAGGCTCATAACCTCCAAGAAAACTTGATTGGACTTCTGGATATGAGCAATCAAGTTCCTCCCATGGACATCTTCAAGCTATACAACTACTTCTTTAACCATAGCTTGCTTATCATATTTTTGCGCATATAAGTATTCTCTAACCTCTCCCAAATTCTCTTCACCATGGTTTTAGTATAAACTTCAGGTAAAACTTGCAAGCCAAATACATCCTAATGGTTCTAAAAGCTATCTTCTCTAACTCCTTCCAATCTTCTAAACTGATCTTCTCAGGCCTTTTCCATACGAAGACCTTAAATTCTATTTTAAACCAATAGATCCTTCATCCTTTGCTGCCGAAAGCTAAAGTTTTTCTTGCCATCAAACTTTCTAAAGTCTACTTTAATGCTACTAGATGCCATCTCACATAGATCATAAGAACAAACACCAAACAATCAAGCAATTGTTCTAGAAAAAATTCTGTTCAGCACCTTACCAAGTTCCAGATAAAACTCTAACTTTTCCTCCACCGAATTGAACTCTAATTCTCTGGTACTAAATGTTGGGATCTTTCCCTCTTAGGTGGTGATCGTGGAACCAGCAACAAGGGGTCATGGAGGTCTTTGATAGCCAGTAAATCTCCAAATCAAAATCGGCCTTCAGGATTTCAATACCTTGTAGAAGATTGTTGATAGGATTTCTTCTCTCTTTCAAACCCTTTCTCTTCCAGATTTAAAACTCTCCTTTTTAGATCTAGAAGCTCTCTTGATGAAGCCTCTAACCAGTAGAGGAAAGGGGCATGAAGATCCCTCTTGGATGTTGTAGAGGTGTTGAAACACAAGAGAGTTGCAGTAGTAAAAATATGGATAGAAGCCTTTTTATAGATCCCTTTGATCTTCTTCCTAATCCTTTTAGGATTGCTTAGGGATGCTTATATCAACTTTTAGAGAAGTAGGGAGATTAGGAACAGCAATTACTCTAGTGGTTTGCATGTCCCGGAGTCCTAGAACGACTAAAAAATTAGGTTGGGGGTGGTAAGGACCTTCTCCTACTTGAACTAGGAGAAGAATGATGGGGCAGCTAGGCTTGGGCTTCTCTCCTTCAACCCTAGATGGTGGCTAGGATTTTCCACACCAGAGAGGATGGCCACTAGAGAGAGAGAGAGAAATGAGGAGAGATAAAGTTTAGGGAGAAAAAAGCTTGTATTGATTTGCTTCATCAAATCAAATTATAATGTATGCTTATATACAAGGTCAATGTGACCCAAACCCAAAAACTTCCTTAGCTAATCCAATGAGATTGAGCTCAATCCAAGCCCATGTACACCTGTAACTTGAATTAATCTCATATCTTTGAACTCAAACCTTGTCTAATACAATTTAGCCCCTTAAGGCCCAAATCCTCTGGACCTTGAAACTGTGAAGGCTGACAGCCTTTCATCCTAAGGCCCAAACTAGTCCTAGAATCTCATAAACGTCTCATGAGCTTCAAACCTTAGCCTTTTCCTTGTTCTCCTAAGCCTTGGAAGCACCACACTAGGTCCTATAGGCATGATGGAGAGAGGGTGGGCATGGAAAAGGTGGGCACAGATCACTTTTTACCATAAGAGCTAGAGAGGGTTTAAATAGATCCATGAGTTTTTCTATTTTAAGGCTTTGATTATTCAACTTCTTAAAGTAGGACTTCTTGTTCTCATCCATCTAATGGAATGCCCCTTCTCTCTCCTTTCCTAATGCAAATCTAGATAGGGGTGCCAACTATTGGCATGCCCCTTCTCATCCTTATCTAGATGGAGCGTGCACTCCCTAGATCTTATCCAGAGGGGGCGTGCGCCCCTTTCTCTCCTCTTTGCTCCATGCAAAACCAAGATAGGGGGCATATGGCCCTCTTGCTTCATACCAAGAAACCTTGATGGGGGTGCCAACTGTTGTGCCCCTTCTCAACATTATCCATTAGGCCATGTGCCCCTTGGATCTTATCTAGATGGGGCGTGCGCCCCTCTCCCTTCTTATCATACCATGCACAAAATCAAATAAGGGGTGTGCCAACCCTTGTTGCCTCTTGCATGCACTGACTTGGTCAAATTCCTATTCAATAGGAAGCCCAAGTCCAAGAGGATTTGGATTTAATCATGTGCTAGCATGATATTCCTAAATCCAATAGAATTTCTCTAAATCTTAATCTAATTAAAACTTCACAAGCCCAACTACACAATCCTAGATTAATTTTCTTTTGTGTGTAACCTCATAGATTTAATTCTGTTTAGTAGTGAGACATTATAATCTCCATCAATAATATCATTAAAATCTCTTTCAATAGATTGGAATAATTTTAATTCAACTAATTAAGAATTTTTTGATCATCAAAATAATTCTTATTGATCTCACAATCCATCAGTGACACCTAGCAATATATAGTGGCAATCTAGTAGAATTGAATAAATGAATCTCTAGATGTAGTTACTCTATGATTTGGTCCTTCTATTGTGTGTTCCGACATAATAGAGGTTATGGATAACTTATTAAAACTCATCATCTATCATATGTAATATTTAATTGACCTAAGTTCATATGTGAAATTTTATGAAAACTCTTTTCTATCATTCACACTATTATGGCCATAGTCTTCTGAACTCGATCTCATGAATAATATAGAACTATTCCTTATCTACTAAGATCAATAGATCCCATTTAGGTATACACCCTATTCCTACAACAAGCCAATTATAGGCAACATACATTGCAAGGTTCCAAATGGCTAGGTAACCAAGTAATTAGATAGTCAAACTATAACAACCTCATTATGAATAGCTAAGGCGCCGCAGGTCTAAGAACTACTTACACCACTGTAGCATCAAGTATGTCACTGATGAGTAGGTAGACATCCAAGTGACTGCTCGTATTGATCATGCTTGGTATCATTATTCTCTAATAATCATCTACACTCTTGCTCTATGTCCCTACACTATAGACTTGAGACTCATCTATGAAAAGCAATCCATGTACTAATCTTACTAGATCAATTATTATCCTCATGATGATCCATCAATCGGAAGCATTTAGAAATTAATCATCAATGACTACGTGCCTCAAACTCTCAACTCTTGAGAATATGTGTCATCATTTTATTAATTTTTTTGATGATTCATAGACACATGATATAACATGAATAAAAAAACTAATCCAATTTTATTAATTTGAATGATTCAATTATAAAATTATGCCACTAGAAAGACTACATATATCAGCCAACTTGGCTTCTAGGGCATACATCTAATACCTTAGTGCTAATAAAGGAACTAGTAAGTAGTCGCTTCTTGCTTGAATTAAGACTTTATCCTTTTTATTGCACCTTCAAAAGCTTTCCTTCTTTAGAAAGAAGCAATGTGAAAGCTAGCTTTGATCTTAGGGTATAGGGTATCATGCCTATTATAACACTTCTATAAGAAAGCTCAAGCCAGCCTTCTAATCAGTCCATGGCTTCCTGACTTTCAAAGAGTTGCCCTACACTTTCTTGCTTATTGCATGGAAAGGGACTTTATTTGATCCACATCCAAGGGAGAAAATTAATTCTAAAAATAGAGAGATTACCTTTTTCTGCAACTAGCTCTTTAGGCTTCAATTATCTAAGCTTTTTAGACTAAGGTAGATTAGATTGGTTGGCAGCTCTCACTCTAACTAGCAATTGGCTTTCTACAAATGGATTTAGGGAACTTGCCTCCTAGCCCAACATTGAAAACAACTCCAGCAGGTGCACTTATATTAGTTATAACAAAAGAAAGAGTGTAGCCCTACTTCGGATCAGCCCCCATCCTTTTCTAATCTTTTTTCTCTTTTTTTGAAATTATTTTTGTTAAAATTATCTTGAGATGAGTGATACTCTTGGTTCGACTGGGAGTTGGTCAACTGACCAACACCTACCTCAAAGTTAGAAGGCTACCTCTTAAACATAATATGAATCTAAGGAGCTTGAGGTTGGAGAAGAGGAGGTCTTCAGCCTCAAGCACTTCCAATCTATCCTTGGCCTTGAGGATTTGGAACTAACTTGAGCTCAATTCCTAATTCCACCCAAGTATTAGCTGGAAGATCTAAATTTGAGTGGTTGGATTTGCAATCCTCCACGAGGTCAGCTCAAACTTTATGAGGAGTTCTTTAGGACTAGCCTAAGGCTATTCTGATTCGTTGGAGTTCTTGATATTACCCCGAGCCTGGTTGTATCAAACTCGTGTTGATTTATTGTATGATTCACCACCCACTATTTTCTAGTCGGTATTGGACCTTCCATCCCACTCTTTCGGGCTTGCTTCACCTTTAAGAGGCATCCCACGAAGTGGGATTGATGGTACATCTCACCTTGGAGAGGGCATGGTCAGATCCAAGGTACTCCTTCCTCCATCTAGGATAGAAGGAATGATTATTCTTTATCTTCTATTGAGGAGAAGGACTAGGCTTTACCTCAGGAGCAGACCTCGAAAGTTGGTGATCCAAGCTCTGTCGCTAGGTGATGTCGAGTGGCAGAAACTAAAGACTTTGCTTGGTACAAAGTTCCTTCACTAAATGAGTTGATGTCCAAAATGACTTTATACAACATCAGCCTCAGCTAGGTTGACCCACAAGGTGAACATGGATTTTTTCATTTTCATTCAATCTTTTCTTTAACATTCATTACATTTTGTTTTAACCTTTAAACCTCAGCTTTTTGCAGAAATGAGGATTGAGGAGCTAGAGAGGCTACATAGGGCAGTGCAGAAGAAGAGGAAGGCCTCGACTATCACTGAGTCATCCAAGCATCCTTGGGCCAAAGCATCTAGGCTCGATCATCTAAAGTCCAGCCAGCCCCTCCTTTGAGATCTTCAGGGGCCCTGCTCGCTAGCACCGAAGTGGTGGTGGTCAGCCTAGTGAAGACCCTCCCCCCAAAGGTGGCACTACCATGCCAATTTGGTCCTTCTTCATCCCCTCAGGATGAGGGGGCTTCTCAGCTAGTCTTTGATGCTTCTAGTTCGGCATTGACTCTAGCCCCTACAGAGGCCAAGCAAGGGTTGTGCATTACCACAGCTCGGCTTTCGTCAGACTCTGCATTGTGGAGCTAGCGAGTAGCTTTGGATCTTGTTCAATGGATCCTCCTTCCAATCGATGCAAAGAACTTGGAAGAGTCGGGCTCCAACTTCCACCAAATTGATGCCTACAACTCCATCTAGATAAGTAATATTGATCACTATGACTTCAGTTTATGCTAATTATTCTGCTTGGATTGGCTAACTTTCTCTCCCTTTTTTTAGCTCATCCATCATCTTGAGCACTTCTTGAATACTATAAAGGCAATGAGATCGGAGGTGGTCAAGGTCCATAAGAAGGCAAACACGACCAAAAAGAGGGCTCTCAAAGTAGAGAGAGTTGAGAAGAAGGCTCAAGTCATCCTAGCTGAGGTCAAGATAGAGGTTAAGCACTTAAGGAGGCACTGTAATTATCAGAGGAGAAGCAGGCAGTAGCCGAGACAAGAGAAGCTAGCCAAGGCAGAGGGGGCCAAGCTAGCCTAGAAGGCTATGGAGGACTTCCAAACTTCAAAGAAGCTTATGAACGAGAAGGCCAAATTCACCATAGATTCTTACAACCTCGGCCTCCAGGAGTGCCAAGCTAAGGTCGTGGAATGCTGTCCTAATCTACATCTCTCCTTCTTGACCGACAATGATCCACTAAGTTTCTTCCTTGACCCAACCCCCAAGAAGTATGAAATCTTTAAGGTTGCCCCGCCAGGGGCCACTGCTACCAAGGATACGACAGATTGGGTTGATGAAGCTACAAATTAGGTCAATGAAGATGCCCCTCCAGCCAAAGTGTGAACCTTCTTTTCTCTCTTTTTTTACTTTTTATAATCTTAGTTTGATTTTTTGAACTCATTTTGTAACCAACTGATCTGACCTATCCTTATAAATATTTTGAATTTTTAAATGAAAAGTACTTAGAAAACTTTGCAATTGTTGAAAGCTTTATTTTTCTTTATGAGTGATAGAATTGAACCTTTGCGCTTAGGTCAGCTGACCTTATGGTAGATACCAAATTGAACCATTGGTCGGGACTTCCAATCTTTTGTCAAACCTCATACCATATTAGTGATTGAGTTGTCACATATTTTCAATTTTTTCTACTTCAAATATTTTGAATTCGGCACTGGTCTACTACTTAGGTGGTTGTTTTTCTTATCAACCAGACCCCCCCCAAATGGTGTTGCTACAAGGTCTAGAACTTGGTTTGTCTTGATATGGAGGATTGCACTTTCTATTGCAATACCACTTGCCTTGGTACCATTTGTTGGAAAGATTCCTCATGTGGAATACGGATCCCCTGGGTTCGAGAGCGCAAGTCCGATGATGATGTCAATACCATAATATAAAGAAAGAAGAGATGCAAGAAAGAATACAATCAAATACATGGATCAAGCCTAGGCTTACCTCCATGGGGCATGCAAGATTCACTATGAAAAAAGAAAAAATTACAAGAGAAGATCACACCCTCTCAATTCTCATACATCAGTCTTTCTCTTAATAAGAAGTACAAATCTCTTACAAAGCTCTATAAAATCTAAGCAAACCTTCTACCACTATTTGATGCTCTGCTCTACCATCTGACCCTCTATCGGTGCTTTGTCTGCACCTTAGTCAATGCTCTGCTGCTGCCCTACCAACTACCCATTCTCCACAGGCCGTCAGACCTCTTTTAAAGGCCCTGACGACCTTTTTTTAAAGGCCTTAAACTCAAGTTTTAGTTAATTTAGATCTCCTAATAGGATCCAAAATATCCTCCTGGCCATCTGATCAGGCCTACATGCTCTCGCAGTCATTCGATCGCACACCCACATGAAAAACAGCACCAAAACCTCTTACGCACTATGTGAAATGATCATAGATTGCTAAGGGGTCCATGCACAAGGCATGGACTTAATGAAATGCCACTAGGGGTGCATGGTGAAGGAAAAACTAAGGTTTACATGCATCTATTTTGAAACTTTTTCAAAAATAAAAGTAGCGAAAGCATTAGATTAATCATATTAATCTACAAAACATGTAAAAAACCCCTAGATCTAGGATCTTATGATAGGATTTATGCAAGTATTAAATCTAAAAATTAAATATGAAACAAAGATGAAAGATATTGACCACATCAACATTGATCAACTTCTAGATCTAATATAGACAATTATAGAGATCATATCCTTATACCTTTTCACCGGTCGAGAACACCACTTGCTATTTTCAAGGTTAAGGTTATTGCTTCAAGCCGCATAGATATCCAGCCTTTATGGATTGTCCACACGAAGCTTCAATTTGATTAGAAGTTCGGCGATTGAAAATCTATGCAGTATGCTAGTACTTTGTAGATCCTTCCTTGATGGTTTATCTGGAACCTTCTTCTCTAAATTTCTTGGACCTTCCAAGGATCAAAGAGGATCAGGAGAACTTGGAAGAGAGAACCCTCTTCTCAAAACTCTCAAAAGAACGTGGGAGAAGAGAAACTGAAACCCTAGAGAAGAATCCCTTCTTCTCTTTTCTTTTCTCTCTCAACAAGACACTCAAAATTTTGTCCTAATGAAGTCCCATGCCCAAGACTCCCTTGCACCCAGAAACCCCAGGCACAAGAGGTAATCTCATGATAAATAAGTTGTAAAATTCTCATACCCAACCCCTTCTTATATATTGAGATAATTATTAGGTATGTGCCCTAGAAGATAGATTGGCTGATACTTATAATATACATTCTAAGGGCATTTTTATAATTTTAATTATAAATTAATAAAAAAATTATTTTCTATCATATTATATATTTAAAGTGTCTGTGATACATCTTTTGAGTTAATAGATATGATAAATACATATTTTCAAGAGTTGAAAATTTAAGACATATATTATCTTAATTAACTCATAAATTGCTCCCAATCATAAGATCATCATAAGGATGGTGATCGATCTGAAAGATCAATGCATGATCATTTTCTTAGGATAGATGAGTCTTGAGTCTATGGTGTGGAATTATCAAAGTAAAAATATAGGTACTCATTAGAGAACGAGAGCACTAAGCGTGACCACGTTGAACAGTCACAAGGAAGTCTACCTTCTCATCAATGACTAAGCTCGATGCTGTAGTTGTGTGTCTGATTCTTATACTTGAGGTGCATCGATAATTTATCTTAAGTGTGTTATAGTTTGACTATACCATAACTCAATCTTCTAGCCATTCAAAATCTTGAGGTGTATGTTGGTTATAGCATGTTCATTATAGAAACTGGTTCGCACTAAGATGGGATCTATCAACCTTGATAGATGAGTAGTCCTATGATGATCTTGAGATTGAGTCCTTAAGCCCATGGCCATGGTAGTATGATATTATAGAAAAAAAGTTTTCTATTAGGATTTTACATCAGACTTGAATCAAATGATTCAATCATATGATGGGTTGTGGGGTTTAACAAGTTCATCTTAACCCTAATCCTATCAGAGTTCATGGTAGAAGAATTCAATCACATAGACAGCTGCACCGAGAGATTCATTTTTAGTTATGATGGATTATCACTATTTATTGCTAGGTGTTACTGGTGGATTTTGTAAGCAATTATAATGATCTTGATGATCAATCATTCTAATTGTATGAATCAAAAATGTTTTGATCCATCGAAAGGTATTTCGATGATGTTGATGATAGAGACTGTAACATATCTCATTACCATATGAAACTGAATCTAACTAGATCACACAAACAAAAATTTAGATTTGGATGTGATCAATTGGGCTAATCTAGTTTGATTGATTTGGATTAGATCCAATTAGATTTAAGAAAATCATGCTAGCATACGATTGAGCCTAACATTCTCCTTTTATAGTTTTTCTGATTTATCTCGACTGAGCCAAATTGATTTGGACTTACTCAAAAAAACTATAAGAGTTTATCATAGTTTGACTGAAATTTGTCTAAGTCAGAAAAGGGTTATCTTAATCCATTAGATGGAAATAAGATAATACCTGCTAATTCCTGACACGACCTGCTATTTTGGTTTTGTTAGGACATTGACCCGATCATTGAAGGAATTAAAGGATATGGCATGCGCCCCCTATATTTGATCTAGGGTGCATGCCCCAAGAAGTTTTTATCGAGAAAATGAGGTGGGCCCATCCCATATGGTGTGCGCACAATAAGAGGTGGCATGGAGGAAGAGTTTGTTATGGAACAAACTCTTGGATATAATTGTCCATGCCACCCTCCTCTTCTCATCTATTTTGTGCAACATTTATAGGGGTTATTTTGGCAACAAAACTAGATAGAGACCTAGTATTTCTCATGGAAAGTTAGATTAAAATTTGATTAAATCAAGTAATTAGATAACTTGATCAAATAGGACTTTAGGGTTGGTGCAGGGTCTATTTAAAGACCTACACCCTAGGGTTTGTAATCCTTGATCTCCCATGCCCCTTGGCTACCGCCCCATCTTCTCTCCACACCTCCCTCTGATCCTCTCTTCCTTCTCTATGCCCATACTAGGTTGGGCATAGGTTCAGCATTCAAAGGTTGATAGAAGCTCAAGTAAAGATCACAATAGGGTGTTCTACATCAAGAGATTGGGTGTCGCCTCAGAAATTATTTTTGAAGGTCTCAGATATTCAGATCTAATCTAAAGTTTTGGCATCAGATCTTGAAGGAAAGCATGTCCAAATCTAGCCCGAGTGGACTCTGGTAGAGGCCAAGCGCGTGTGTGGTTTGAACCAAGACCTCAGGCTTTCGTTGATCATCATCAAGGTAATTGTCTACCATGAACATGTAACAACTATTATTACTAATTTATTTTAATTTTTGTTTTAATATTAGATTACTAGGATCAGATTCAAGAATCCTAAAATTTGATTAAAAACTTATAAAAAAATTTTAAAATTTTTTGCTACAGATCTAATCAGATTAGATTGATCATATGGTAGAAAAATAGTTTTTTCTTCTAATGGTATCAAAGCTGCGTTTACCATTTTTCAGATCAGATTTTGATCTGATTTCTATTTTATTTTTGATCTGATATTAATAATTTTATATGGCACATCAAATGTGCTCAGATCTAAAATCAATAGATTAATTAAAAATTTTATATATATGCTAATATTTGATGATGTATGAGATGCATGACTAGACTAGGTTTGTAGAATTATTCTATGTGTAGTCTAGAATAAATTTCTTTTTGATATGATCAATTATATATTTATTTTTAGATATTATAATAGTTAAAATTAGATTTAAAAATAAGAAATTAAAATTTAAATTAATATATGAGATGTATTTGATGCATGTCTAGACTAGCTATATAGAATTATTCTATGTATTGTCTAGAATAGAATTTTATATGATATGATCGTTTAAAATTTTATTTTTTAGATGTTATATGAGATATATCAGATATGAAAATATGTATATGTTGATTAAATTTTGATACATGAGATGTATATAAAGCATGCATAGTTAGATCTATAATATTATATGCGATATATGTTGTAGATCTAGTTATTTTGTAGTGTAATTGTTAATTTTTGATTAAGACATTTTCCTTGGTTATCTGGTCATAAGAATAAGAAGGGTTTAAAGGTCCTCTCTTTTCAATCGATAGGGTGCTCTTATGGCATGTAGGGGTGCTGCGTGTCTGTTCTTAATCAAAAATCAGAACTTACTTTTTTGCAAAATCCTAGATCCTGAAATCCTAGGATTTTTTTTTTATGCATATTTTATTTATAAAACTAAACTTAATTAAGAATTAAGATTATAAAATCAATTAAGTCTAAAAATTATAAATTTTTAGATCTAAGATACCATCATAAAATTGGGTTCAGATATGGGTAGCTCAATTAGGTCTAGCAGTTGATCAAATCGAATCAAGAGGTGGTTAGGTGGGATCAAGAGTGCTTAGAATTGACTAGCCCAATAGGATTAAGTTTAGGTCAAAGTCAATTCATAATTATATATGGTTGACCAAGTCATGACCTAATTTGGCTCCATGATTTGAGCCTGGATTATAGGCTAACTCGATTAGTTCTAGTTAGATAAATTAGTATCTAAGGTAAGTTTGGTAGATATGACCAGTGGTCTTTAATTGGAAGCTACTCGATCTGAATGCATTCATGGTGAGTTAATAGCATATTCCTCCTACTGATCTCACTTACTTAGCTGATTGGGTCAACCTATTTCTAATTTGAGGTGGTTAACGATTTGAGCTAACCCATGCCACTAGGTTAGTCATAATTGTTATGACTAAGTCAAGTCAAGTCTAAGAGACCTAAATCAAATCTTCTTAAGAAAATATTAAGTCATAGGTCTTCCACCATTATAGATGTGCAGGCCCTTTTCGAGGTTGATTGTTCTCAACTGGTTACAGTGGCTCAGTTGTGCCAAAAAGATGCAACCATGTTTATTAGACATTGGATGCTATGGATTAGAGGATGGGTTGGGCTCAATATTTTGGATACGATGAGGGATCCAATTAAGAATTCAATTCATGCAAATGGTGGGTCTGACTTAACGAAAAAATGGAGCAATATTCTGAGCACGATGAGTTTTATGAATTAAAAATCAGGTTTGGATGTACCATGATTAGAGAATCATTGGACAAAAGTTATCCACCTATCGAGCTGACCCATCACCAATAACTATTAGGTAAGGTGGTGAATCAGTCGATGGGACCGCACCATCCATTAAAAATTAATGATCACAAAGATTTTGCATCTCTACTGAGAGAGTGTAGGGATCTGAAAAAATAGTGGAAGTCAAATTTATTTAAAAATAAAATTTTTAAATAAATTGGTTAAGTCTAATTATAATGTTTAACTATAAATTTTGACTTTCTATAAAAAAATATTTGCGTCCAACCCACTAGCGCAAGTCTTAGACACCCATAGACTAACGTGACCCAATTATAAGGACTGGCTCTAAAACTTCAAAATTATTTTGGATTCTGAAAAGCTGACTTATGTATTGGACCAAGATCCTCCCATCCTACCAGCATGTCCATCCATTGATCAGAGAGCATCTCTAAAGAAATGGACGGACGAAGATAATAAAGCTAGTGTTGGGGATAAACTCGCTCTAGCCGAAGTTCGACCAGAATGTTTGGTCTTCAAATTTTCTTGCTCGATATCAGTGGCTAGGGACGAGCTTCCACCGAACTCGTATGACCTGCAAAACTTCTCCTTCAGTCAAACTCCTTTAGTAGTCGAGCTCCTGCTAGACTTCTCCTTCAATCAAACTTCTTTAGTAGTTGAACTTCTGCCAGACTTCTTCTTCAGCCAAACTTCTTCAGCAGTCATACTCCTATCGTACTTCTCCTTCAATCAAACTTCTTCAGCAGTCGAACTCCTGTCGGACTTCTCCTTCGATCAGATTGCTTCAGTAGTCAAACTCCTTTTGGGTTTCTCCTCCTTTAAGCTAGGATTCTTCCTCAAGTTAACTAAAGAGCTTCACTCGATCGAGCTTCTCTTAGATGCTCCCAGCAAGATTCAGCCCAGACCGCTTCTAGCTGCCCGAAAGGATCTCGATGCATGCCTCTACTATCCAATCTGAACCTCAGCTATCAGGTCCCAACAGGCTAGCACGTCGCGACAACAAATACTACCCTCTATAACAAACTTTATGTGGCCCTGAGCAGCCCACTATTAGGCGGTTACGGCTATCACTATCAATTTGTTACTTGCTCTGCCTATATAAGAGACACTTTAGATACGCTTTCTTCTCTAAGCTTTGAGTTTTCTTCTAAAAATTCTTCTAAAATCTCTTTGAGCACTCTATTTCTGTTGGTTGAAAGAGCTGACTTGATTGTCAGAGGATCTTACCAGAGCCACCACCTCCAACTCTAGACTAGACTTATTTTGCAGGTCACCAACGATGACCTCACCTTCTCCAACTCCAACCTCGATTTTGGCAACAACTAGATTTTGCACCAATAGGATTGGCACTAGAGGAAGGGCTCCTCTTTCTCTTGAGGTTTCTCGATTCTTAAAGGAGTGCTCAACAGGGATCTCTCTTCTTCTCCCTCAAAGTTCTTCTTTCCTAGCTAATCTCACGAGGATGCCTTCTAAGATGGCCTCGACTCGGCAGTCAACCACCTCCATGGCCAGATCTCATCCAGATCTACCTATCCCTATCTCATCCCCGGCATCTTAAGTTTCATTGACAGCAATGGTGGACGCAGAGCAATTTAATCTATTGGTCTAGTAAGTTAGGAGCCTCACTAAAGCAGTGCAGGCCACGCAGCAGCAGCGGCCTCCGGTGCCGATCCGATCAGAGCAGGCTTTCTCGAAACCTCAAGATCTAGTCTGGGCATGATCGACTTGGGCAAGTCGATCAATAACTTCTAGAAAAGAGAAGCAGAGGGTAGAGAGCCCGTGCTTCAATCATGATTCAACCCTTAGGAAAACTTTGGTCCCATTCAGTCAGAAGACTTTGGAGATCCACGACCATGAGGATCTCCTGGATTGAAAACTATAAGAAATAAATCGATGGATCAAGGAACTCTAACATGCTCCCTCCTCTCATAGTAATGATATTTGCATCGATCCTCCTTTCTCTTATCAAATCATGTAGAAATCGATCCCATCGAACTTCAAGCTTCCCTAGTTTGAGAGCTATGATGGAACTACTGATCTAATTGACCACTTGAAGGCCTTCCAGATCATGATGCTACTCTACAGCATGCCAGATGCCATCTTGTGCCGGGCTTTTCCATCAACCCTGAAGGAAGCAACGAGGAACTGATACTCGACCCTCAAGTTAGGTACTATTTTCTCTTTCGATTAGATGAGCCATCAGTTTGTAGCTTATTTTATCAGTAGCCGACATCCTCGATGAGGCTGGAGAATCCATACGGGCCTATGTCATCCATTTCAATGCCGTTGCACTGGAGGTCCAAAATTTGGACCAATCTATTGCAATGCCCGCACTGAAGGATGGCCTTCAGAAGAATGATTTGCTATTCTCCCTAGAGAAGAAGTATTCTAGGAATTTTATTGATATGCTGGCTCGAGTTGAAGGTTATGCTCGAGTAGAAGAGGCTTTCAAGGTCAAGAATAATGAAGCCGCTATAGAGTGGTGAGCGAGTGAATCAAGTATGCCCACTGTTGATGAAAAGTTGAGTGAAGCTTAGTCACACTCCTGAACTTCTTTTGAGTGCAAGCGAGCCCAGACTCCTCAGACTCGAAGGCAAAGAAGCTTGGATAGAAGGGCAAGGCGGGGCTCACCCCTCAGAAGGTTCCATAACTATGCTCCCCTCAATGCTCCAAAAATCCAAGTGCTGATGAAAATCAAGGAGCAATGACCGAGGCTAGAGAGGATGCACACTCATCCTAGCAAGCACAATCCTAATAAATACTGTCTCTACCATTGTGACCATGGTCATGATAATGAAGAATGCATTCAGCTCCAAGATGAGATCAAGGAGCTCATCAGGCGAGGTAGGCTTGATCGATTCCTACGACGTCAGCCTGAAGGATGGGAAGATCAGCCAAGGGTGCTGCCACAACTAGAGCCACCAAGGAGGGAGGAGCAACAAGAAGATCGGCCCTCACTTGGCATCATCAACACCATCTCTGGGGGACTTTGGCAAGGGAAGGCTAGTAGATCGATGGAGCCTATGAAAAGATGGAGAACTAAGGAGCCCATCGCTTTCACTAATGAGGATGCCCAAGGAATTCAGTTCCCGTACAATGATGCAATTATAATTTCTTTAAACATTGCTGATTATGATGTACGCCATATTTTGATAGATAATAAAAGTTCTACTAATATTTTATTTTACGATGCTTTCTCTAAAATGTCTATACCTAATGACCATCTGGGACCTATGAACTTTCTATTAGTGGGCTTCACTGACGATGCTGTGCCAGTTGAAGGAATAATAACACTGACTATGGTTGTAGGGCAATACGCAAAGCGAGCCAAAGCACAGGTCGACTTTCTGGTTATGAAGGCTCCATCAGTCTATAATGCAATTCTCGGCCGACTTGGTCTAAATGTACTCCAGGCTATAGTGTCGACTTACTATCTAAAAATGAAGTTTCCAATGAGCTGTAAAATTGGAAAGTTAGAGAAAATCAAGTTTTGGTAAGGCACTGCTACTCCATCACTTTACAAAATAATAGCCAGCCAGACCTTTGCCCGGTTGATGGTCTGGATGTCCATGATGACCTTACTGAAGAGCAGGATGAACCCATGGAAGACTTTGTAGCTATCCCTCTGAATGACGAAAATGCAGGACACACGATGTAGATCAGCTCCAACCTAGGGGATGAAGTTCGGGTGTAGCTCATCATCTTTCTATGGAAGAATGCCGACATCTTCGCTTAGGTCCCAGCGGATATGCCAGAAATTGATGCTAAGGTCATGGAACACTAGCTAGTTGTTGATCTCAAATACAGGCTGGTTAAAGAAAAAATTCAGGGCCATGCACCAGAAAGGCAAAAGGTGGTAGCAAAAGAAGTAGATAAACTCCTCAAAGTCGGATTCATCCGAGAAGTACACTATCCAAGTTTGATTTCTAATGTGGTCCTAGTCAAGAAGGCTAATGGCAAATGGAGAATGTGTATTAACTTCAAGAAGCTGAACAAGGTCTGTCTAAAGGATGGCTACTTCCTACCTAGAATTGATCAACTAGTGGATGCAACCTTGGGCCATGAGCTCCTCATCTTTATGGATGCTTTTTTCCACTACAATCAAATCCAAATAGCACTAGAGGATGAGGAGAAAACTATTTTTATTACTGACCGTGATCTTTATTATTATAGGGTCATGCCCTTCGAACTTAAAAATGCAGGTGCAACTTACCAATGCCTGGTTAATAAGATCTTTAAAGAGCATATCAGCCACAACATGAAAGTCTATGTGGATGATATGTTTGTCAAGAGCCGGACCTCATCCATTCACATCATCGATCTTGAAGAGACCTTCAACACCCTTCGAAGATATAAGATAAAGCTGAATTTGACTAAATGCGCCTTCAGAGTGATCTTAGAAAAATTCTTGGGGTTCATGGTCTCAAGATGGGGGATCGAGGCTAATCCGAAGAAGATCTAAGCCATCCAAGAGATGACCAACCCAAAATCAATAAAAAAAGTTCAACACCTGATCGAAAAGGTGGCATCCTTAAATTTCTTTGTCTCGAAGTCGGTCGAGCGATGTATGCCCTTCTTCCAGATCCTCAAGCAACCAAAGAACTTCTGCTGAACGGCCGAGTGCTAACAGGCCTTCGAAGAACTCAAGAGCTACCTTGGTTCACCCCGACTATTGGCAAAGCCTGAGCCTAGAGAAGAATTATTCTTTTACCTAGCAGTCTCTCCTGCATCCCTAGCCACAGTCCTAATCAAGGAAGAGGCAAAACTGCAACGATCGATCTATTACATGAGCCAAGTTCTAAGAGATGCGGAGACTAGGTATACTAAATTAGA
Source organism: Cocos nucifera (assembly GCA_006176705.1). Classification (NCBI taxonomy): domain Eukaryota; kingdom Viridiplantae; phylum Streptophyta; class Magnoliopsida; order Arecales; family Arecaceae; genus Cocos; species Cocos nucifera. Next base: position 42,509 of record QRFJ01003015.1, on the reverse strand, counting down.
AAAATTAACTTACGCTCTTCTGATTGTAGCCAGAAGACATCGACCTTACTTCTAGGGGCATTCCATAACACTTCTCACCGACCAATCAATCAAAGTAGTTCTTCATCGAACAGACGTGTTTAGAAGAGTGGCAAAATGGACAATTGAACTTATAGAATTTGATATCAACTTCCAACCTCGGCCATCAATCAAAGCCTAAATACTAGTAGATTTTATAGTGGAATGTACCATTCCGAATGAAGCCGAGCTTGAACGAAATGGAACCAGCATTCCATAGTTGCAGCCGAGCTCCTTTAAAGAAAGAGCTGACCTTCCTGAAAGATTTTGGGCCTTATATGTTGGCGGCTCGTCTAATGCTTTTGGTGCGGGTGCAGGGCTAATCTTGGTTAACCCGAAGGGAGTCATTGTGAATATGCACTGCGCTTTGAGTTTTCTGTGACTAATAATGGGGCCAAATATGAAGCTCTGATTATAGGGTTAAAGTAGCTAAAGAGTTGCAAGTGAACCGACTCCAGGTCTACAGTGATTCTCAATTGGTGGTCAGATAAGTTGGTGGCAATTATGAGGCTCGAAAAGAAAGCACGATAAACTATCTCGAGCAAGTGAAAAATCTGATCCCGACATTCAACCATTTTGACATCAAGCAGATCTCAAGAATAGAAAATACTAGAGCCGACTTTCTCTCTAAGTTGGCAACATTGGCCCTAACTGAACTGCCCAAGGAAGTCTTCTTCGAAGTCTTGAAACACCTAATCTTAGAAGAGCGACAGTTTGTAATGCAGGTTGACCACGAGCCATGTTGGATTGACCCACTGGTTGCTTATTTTAAAGATGGAGTTCTTCCTTATGATCCGAAAGAAGCTTGAAAACTCAAAAATTTAGCCTTTCGATATATTCTCTATAAAGACAAGCTGTATAAAAGGTCATATACTTTACTGCTCTTGGGATGTCTCCGACCTTCAGAAGTCGACTTTGCGTTATGAAAAGTGCATGAAGGAATCTATGAAAGTCATATAGGGGTCAGATCTTTATCGTACAGACTACTTCGATAGAGTTACTATTGATCAATGTTGTACCATGATTTTATAGAATATGTCAGAAAATATGATCGCTATTAAAGAAATGCAAATATCCAAAGATAACCGGCATCTGACCTTACATCCCTAAGCGCCCCATGGCCATTTGCATAATGGGGCAAGGATATACTCAAACCTTTTCCCATGTCATCTGGATAGCAGAGGTTTCTCCAATCGACTATTTTATAAAATGGATTGAGGCTAAACCTCTGGCAAAAATTACTGAAGCAAAAGTGCAAGACTTCATCTAGAAGTCAATTGTTTGCATATTTGGCTTGCCTTAAACCCTCATAATAGATAATAGGCGATAGTTTGCTGGAACAAAGTTTGTTGAGTTTTGTGCAGACTTAAATATCTCCCACCATTTTACATTAGTAGCCCATGCACAAACAAATGGCGAAGCTGAAGTAACCAATAAAAACTTGCTCCAGGATATCAAAGCAAGACTTGAGAGAGCAAGGAGGACTTGGGTGGATGAACTCTACCATGTACTTTATGAAGAAAAATCCTGATTTTTCGAGATCAGGTTCGTTCAGATCTGATTGGATCGAGAGGCATATTTTAAAAATCACCTCTTAGATCCTAATTAGATCTGACACTTTTTAGATCTAATTTTATGATTTCATAAATAAAAAAATTAAATTAAATTAATTTTGAATTAATTTTATCTTGATTCTGGGTAATCTGATTATCCGTTGATGATCCCGCCGAAGCCTTGAGGTTCTGGATCTATCCACGTAAGCACCTGACCTCTACCGATATCCACTCAGATTGGATCTGGAGATCTTCTTCTTCTCTTTCTTTTCTTCAAAAATTAGATCTGGATCTAATTTAAAGAATGTTCAAAACTTCTTCTAAAAATCATCCATCATCTCTGCAGCAGTTCTGCCTTCTTCCTTTTTCGGCAGCCTTTCTTTGCCTGACTCGCACTAATCTGAAGGCCCAACTTTCTTGGGCGTGGAGAGGAGGGAGAGGGCCAGATGGCAGCATGGAGAAGAAAGAGGGGCATCCTTGGGGCATGGCTTAGAGGAGGAGTCTCAAAAGTGGGCGCAGATAGGGTCTTTTTATAGACTCTACTGTGCTATGCAGTGCTGCATCACCCCGACCAATCACGTTGCTTCATGCAATCAGATCTAAATTTGATTGGTGGGATGACATTACCTAATCCAATTAGATGAGAGATCCATAGATTCATCCTAAGGTGGCACCTAAGATCGATCAAAGTCTATAAGTGAGGGTCACCTAGTTTGAATCCAAGAAGCAACCTAGAGTCCCATTCGTATGGGACTCCAGCATCCCTATCCATGGGCGCATGCCTAGGATGGCGTGCGCCCCCTTCTTTCTAATTTCTAGAGAGGGGACAAGCCCTTATATGCTCTTCAATAAGTGTATGACACATGGGCAGATGTCCAAGAGTCAAAGGTCAATGTTTGACCAAGTCAAAGTATAAGAATTAGCAGGTGACGAAAAATGGCAGGTGTTATCTCAAATTTATCTCATAAATTAAGACAATCCTTTTTTGACTTGGACAAGCTCCAGTCAGACTAGGTAAATGTACCTGAGTGAGCACAAATTTATTTGGCTCAGTCAAGACAACTTTTATGATAGAGAAAGGAGAATGTTAGGCTCAATCGTATGCTAGCACGATATCCTTAAACCTAATTGAATCATATTCAAATCAATTGAACTGGGTTAGTCCAATTGATGATATTCAGATCCAAATTCTTGTTTGTGTGACCCAGTTAGGTTCAATTTTGTATGGTAATGGGATATGTAGTGATCTCCATCATCAACATCATCAAAACTTCTTTCGATGGATCAGAACTCTTCTGATTTAGACAACTTAGAATGATCGATCATCTAAATCATTCTAATTGCTCCCAAAATCCACCAGTGACACCTAGCAGTATATGGTGGCAACCCATCAGAGCTGAAAATGCGAACCTCTTGGTGCAGCTACCTGTGTGATTAAGTTCTTCTATCTTGAGCCCGATCAGATTAGGGTTAAGGTGAACTCGTCAAACCCTAATTTCTATCATATGATTTAATCATTCGATTCAAGTCCGAATGTGAAAACCTAAATAGAAACTCTTTCTATTATTTCACTCTCTACCATGGCCATGGGCTTATGGACTTGATTCTCATGATCATCATAGGGCTACTCCTCATCCACCGAGGTAGATAGATTCCATCTTGATGCAATCCAGTTCCTACAATGAACATGCTATAGCCAACATACACCTCAGGATTCCAATGGCTAGGAGATCGAGTAATGGTGTAGTCAAACTATAACACCCTCAAGGTGAACTGCCGATGCACCTCAGGTCAAAGAACCAGACACACTACTGCAGCATCGAGTCAGTCATTGACGAGAAGGTAGACTTCCTTAATGACTACTCGAGGTGGTCACGCTCAGTGCCCTCGTTCTCTAACGAGTACCTATACTCTCGCTCCGGTGTCTCCACACCATAGACTCAAGACTCATCTACTAAAGAGAGCGATTGTACACCAACCTTTCCGGATCAATCACCATCCTCGTGATGATCCTATGGTCGGAAGCATTTTATGAGTTAATAATGAAAATATTCATGTCTTAAATTTTCAACTCTTGAAAATATGAATTATCATTACCATTAACTCAAGGGATGTATCACAGACACTAAATACACATATGTGATAGAAAATAATCCCATTTTATTATTTATAGTCAAAATTATAATTTTGCCCCTAGAAGTGTATTACAAGTGTCAGCCAATTCTGGCTTCTAGGGCACACATATATCTAACAATCTCCCACTTGACCTAAAGCCAATTGGCTACAAGTCTAAGTCCCATCTTCTCAAGGTGGGCTTCGATCTTCTGCTGGCCCAATGGCTTTGTAAGTGGGTCTGCCACATTATCTGTGGAGTCGACTCTCTTGACCTCGACGTAACCTTCTCGAGGTAATCGCGGATGAGGTGGTATCGCCGCTCGAATGTGCTTGGATTTTTGGTGAGACCTCGGCTCCTTAGCAAGGGCTATGGTGCCATTGTTGTCGCAGTATAGAGGAATGGCATCTGATGGCATCACTCTGATCTCCAATTTTTGAATAAGCAATTTGCAAACTTCTTATACCAGAATGCCTTCCTTTGCAGCTTCTGATGCAGCGATATATTCTGCTTCCATGGTGGAATCTGCTATCACTTTTGCTTGGAACTCTTTCCAACTGACAGCTCCACCATTGCACACAAACAGACTCTTAGATGTCGACTTTCGATCATCTATATCGGACATGAAATCCGAGTCTGTGTATCCCTAGACTTGGAGTTCTCCATTACCAAAGACCAACATCATATCCTTAGTTCTTCTCAAGTACTTAAGGATACATTTCACAGAAGTCCAGTGTTCTTCACCTGGATTTGACTGATATCTGCTTGTGACACTCACAGCATGGGCTATATCAGGTCGTGTACATAGCATGGCATACATGAGGCTCCCTATTGCAGAAGCATAAGGGATCTTGCTCATGCGTTCTATTTCCTCAGGTGTGCTAGGGCACATCTTCTTGGAAAGATGAATACCATGTCTGAAGGGTATTAATCCCCTCTTAGAGTTTTCCATACTAAACCTCTTTAGTACTTCCTCTATGTACATCTTCTGTGAAAGTCCTAGCATCCTATTCGGTCTATCTCCTATAGACCTTAATTCCTAGAATAAAGGATGCTTCACCTAGGTCTTTCATGGAGAATTCTTTAGGACAACCATATTTTGACTGATGGTCAACATGGGAATATCATTCCCAATAAGGAGGATGTCATCCACGTACAATACGAGGAAGACAACAGCGCTCCCACTGACCTTTTTGAAAACACATGGTTCCTCTTCATTTTTGATGAAACCAAACTTTTTGATCACATCATTGAAATGAGTGTTCCAGCTCCGAGATTCTTGCTTAAGTCCATATATGGACCTTTGCAGCTTGCAAACCTTGTGATCAGTATCACTGGATGTGAAACCTAGCGGCTGTTCCATATAGATATCTTCCTCAAGATATCCATTTAAGAATGCCATTTTCACGTCCATTTGCCATATTTCATAATCGAAATAGGCTGCAATAGCAAGCAATGTGCGGATGGATTTTAGCATAGCTACTGGGAAAAGGTATCCTGATAGTCAATGCCTTCGCATTGACTATAACCTTTTGCCACTAGTCTAGCCTTGAATGTCTCCACATTTCCCATCTGCACCAATCTTTCTCTTGAAGATCCATTTACACCCAATAGGTACTATACCTTCTGGTGGATCTACCAAGGTCCAGACTTGGTTTGAGTGCATCGAGTCAATTTCTGACTTCATTGCCTCTAAGCCATTTCTCGGAGTCGATATCTGATATCGCCTCGTTGTAGGTTTTGGGATCATCACCATGAGCACCATTACCTATGAGGAACATTTTCCTCTACATCCTCTGAAATAATACCTAAGTATCTTTCAGGGGATGGAAAAACTCTTTCCGATCTACGAGGTGGAGGAGGTAGTGTTCTTATTGGCTCAACCTGATTTGGTTCCATTTGGTCCTTAGCTCGTTGCTCTTGTGAGACTTTCTCATCAAGCTTGAATCTGCTTTCCAATGCCGCTATCTTGAATAAACTATTTTTCAAGAAAGATGGCATGTCGACTCACAATCACATTGTGGTCTTCTGGAATGTAGAAATAGTATCCTAATGACTCTTTAGGATATCCTATGAATCGAGCTCTAAAGGACCTAAACTCTAACTTGTCCGCTTGTTGTCTTTTGACATGAGCCGGACAACCCCAAATTCTGAGATGACTCAGACTTGGTTTCTTACCATGCCATATCTCATACGGTGTGGTAGGAATGGTTTTAGAGGAACCCTATTCAGTAGATAAGTTAATAGTATGTCCCCAAAGAAAATCAGGGAGGTCTGTGAAGCTCATCATGGATCGGACCATATCCAATAGAGTCCGATTTCTCCATTCTGAAACCCATTGAGTTGAGGTGTTCCTGGTGGAGTCCATTGAGAGACTATGCCATTTTTCTTGAGATAGTCTAGGAATTTTCAACTAAGGTATTCACCTCCTCGATCTGATCGAAGAACCTTAATGGGTTTTTCAGTTTGTTTTTCTACTTCATGTCTGAATTCTTTGAACTTTTCAAAAGCTTCAGACTTGTGTCTCATAAGATACACATACCCATACCTAGATAGATCATCGATAAAGGTTAATGAAGTAGACAAAATTGCCTCTAGTCCGGCACATCGAAATGGGCCGCACACATCAGTATGTACTAGGGCAAGGAGATCTGTGGCCCTTTCCCCATGTCCTAACAAAAGGGAGTTTAGTCATTTTGCCTTGAAGACAAGATTCACAAGTTGGATATGACTCGAAAGTCAATGGACTCAATAGCCCATTTTTCTCCAATTTGTTAATCCTATCTTCTGCTATATGACCTAATCTTAGGTGCCATAGATACCTATCATTTGGACTATCCCTAGGTCATTTTGTTTTATGGCATTCACATTTTGCTCGATAGTTAAAAATAGATACATCAATATGTAACTGATAAAGACCATTAATAAGGAAACCATTTGCAATTTTATTTCTTTCATAAAGAATGTTACAATGGTCCTTAAAGAAGGTAATCACATAGCCTTCTTGTGCTAAGCATGAAACAGAAATCAAATTTCTATTTGCTGCAGGCACATAATAACAGTCTTTTAAAAACTAAGTCTAAACCAGATGGTAATCGAAGAGGGTATGTTCCCACGGCTACTGCAGCAACTCTTGCTCCATTACCGACGCGTAGGATCATGTCTCCATCCCTCAGCCTCCTGCTATCCTCAAGACCCTGCATGGAAGTGCACAGATGAGCACTAGAACCAGAGTCAAGCACCCAACTGGATGCAGAAGAAACCGTAAGGTTAGACTCAATAACGAGCATACCTCCAGAAGGACCTTCCTTCTTGTTCTTTAGGGTGGCCAGGTAAGTAGGGCAGTTTCCGCTTTCCAATGGCCGTCGCTGTTGCAATGAAAATACTTTCCTTTGTCAGCGGCCTTTTTCTTCGGCTCTGCTTTTTCTTCTTTCCTCCTTCCACCTTTTGCTTTTTCACAGACTTCTTCTTTCTTTCCAAAAGACTTTCTCTTTGGAAGAAGTCCATTCCATAGCAAGAACTGAGCCTTTAGAACCTTTCATAGAAAGCTCAGCGGTAACCAGCATATTCATAAGTTCGGCCAAGGAATTTTGAAGTTTATGCATGTGGTAATTCATGATGAATTGCCCATATGCATCAGTCAAGGATTGCAGAATAATATCATTCTGCAGATCCAAGTCCAACTTCACACCGAGCTTCTCAAGCTCTTCCATGTCCTTGATCATTGTCAGACAGTGATCTTGGACTGACTGCCCATCACGCATCTTAGCCTTAAAAAGTCATTTAGTGACTTGATATTTGGCTGCGCGACTCTGTTCACCAAACATCTCCTGTAGGTGAGCCAACATTTGGCGAGCAGTCCCGATATCTTCATGTTGGCGCTGGAGCTCATCAGACATCGAGCCCAACATGTAGTATCTGGCCTTATTATCTTCGTCAGTCCATTTTTCCAGAGACGCTCTCTGTTCAGTGGATGGACGAGCTGGTAAGGTGGGAGGGTCCTGGTCCAAAACATGTGTTAACTTCTTGAAACCCAAAATAATTTTGAAGTTCCTAGAGCCAATCCTTTATAATTTGGTCCGGTCAGTCTATGTGTGTCCAGGATACGTGCTAATGGGTTGGATGCAGACATTTTCCTGTAGAGAGTCAAAGATTCTAGTTAGATACTGTAATTAAGATTTGACCAATTTATTTAGAGATTTTATTTTTAAACAAATTAGCTTCCCACTATTTTTTCGGATCCCTACACTCTCCTCTGTAGAGATGCAAAAATCTCCATGATTAATGATTTTTAGTGGGTGGTGCGGTCTCACCAACTGACTCATCACCTCACCTAACAGTTATTGGTGATGGGTTAGCCAATGAGTGAACAACTCTTGTTCAATGATTCTCTAATCATGGTGCACCCAAACTTGGTCTCTAATTCATGAATCTCACCGTGTCCGAAATATTGATCCACTCCTTAGTTAAGTCAGACCCACCATTTGCATAGATTGGATTCCTAATTGAGTCTCTCACCGTATCCAGAATATTGAGCCCAATCCATCCTCCAGCCCATAGCATCCAATGCCTAATAGACATGGTTGCATCTTTTCGATGCAACTGAGCCACTGTATCCAGCCGAGAACAATCAACCCCGGGAAGGGCCCGCACATCTACAATGGTGGAAGACCTTAGACTTAATCTTTTCTTAGGAAGATTTGATTTAGGTCTCATTAAACTAGACTTGACATAGTCATAACCATTATGACTAACCTAGTGGCATGGGTTAGCTCGGATTATTGACCACCTCAAATCAGAACTAAGTCAACAAACATGGCCAGATAAGTGAGACCGATGGAAGGAATATGCCATTAACTCAACAAGAATACATTCGAGTCGAGTAGCTCCCAATTAAAAATCAGTCGGTTGTATCTGCCAAACTTACCTTAGACATCAAATTATTGAGCCAAAATCAATCAGGTTAGCCTATAATCTAGACTCTAACCACTGAGCCTAATTAGATCTTAGCCTGATCGATCACATTCATGATTCGATCTTGACCTAAACTTAATCCTATTAGGCTGGTTAATTTTAGCAGTGTTGATCCCATCTAACCAACTCTTGATTCGATTTGATCAACCGCTTAGACCTAATTGAGCTACCCAAGCCCGAACCAAATTTATGAACATATCTTAGATCTGAAAATTCTCAATTTTAGACCTAATATGTTTCATAATCTTAATTCTTAATTAAGTTTAGGGTTCAAAAATAAAATATGTAAATAAGATCCTAGGGTTTCAGGATCTAGGGTTTTGCAGAAAGTAAGTTTTCAATTTTTGATTAAGAATGAACGTGCAGCACCCCTACACATCATAAGAACACCCCATCGAATGGAAGGAGAGGGTCTTTAAGCCATACTTTATTCTTATGACTGGACGACCAAGGAAAATGCCTTAATCAGAAATACAACTAATCTACAAAAACTAATTAGATCTAACCATATATCTGATATAAAAAAATAGATCTAATTAAAACATGTTTTGTATATATCACATATATCATGCATGCATATTTTTTAGATCTAAATTATCTCATAGTCATCTAAAAAATTAAATTTAAATTTTGATCTTATCAAATAAAATTTAATCTAGATCTATTTGCAGAACTATTCTACAACTTGTCTAAACATGCAATTATCATATCTCATATGAACAATATTAAATTTAATTTATTTTCTATTTTCATATCTAATTATAATATTTATAATATCAAAAAATAAAAAATAAATAAATCTAAAAATTATATTTAATCAAATAAAAATATGATTATACTAGACTACACATAGAACAATTCTATACCTAGTCTAGTTATGTATCTCATACATATTAGATCTAGATTAATAAATTTTAATTTTCTATTTTTTTGATTTTAGATCTAATTACAGCTCATGTGATATTTAAAATTACTAATTAATCAGATTAAATTAGATCTAAATAAATTTTATAAGAACCTGGCTCTGATACCAGTTGAAGAAAAATCCTGATTTTTCGGGGTCAAGATCGTTAGTTCTGATTGGATCGAGAGGCATATTTCAAAAATCACCTCTTATATCCTAATTAGATCTGACACTTTTCAGATCCTAATTATCTCATAATTAGCCATTGATGATCTACCAAAGCCCTGAGGTTCTAGATCTAGCCACGCAAGCGCCTGACCTCTACCGATATCCACTCAGGCTGGATCTTGAGATCTTCTCTTTTTTTTCTTCAAAAATTAGATCTAGATCTGATTTGGTGAATCTTCAAAACTTCTTCGGAAGATCACCCGTTGTCTATACAGTAGTGTTGCCTTCTTCCTTTTTCGTCAGCCTTTCCTTGTCTGACTCGCACTAATCTGAAGGCCCAACTTCCTTGGGCGTAAAGAGGAGGGAGAGGGCCAGATGGTGGCATGGAGAAGGAAGAGGGGCAGCCTTGGGGCATGGCTTAGAGGAGGAGTCTCAAAAGTGGGCGTAGATAGGATCTTTTTATAGACTCTACTGCGTCATGTAGTGCTACATCACCCTGACCAATCACATTGCTTCGTACAATCAGATCTAAATCTAATTAGTGAGATGACATCACCTGATCCAATCAAATGAGAGATCCACAGATTCATCCTAAAGTGGCGCCTAAGACTAGTCAAAGTCTATAGGTGAGGGTCACCTAGTTTGAATCCAAGAAGCAACCTAGAGTCCCATTCATATGGAACTCCAGCATCCCTATTCATGGGTGCATGCCATCCTAGGCATGCACCTCCTTCTTTCTAATTTCCAGAGAGGGAATAAGCCCCTATCTACTCTCTAATAAGTGCATGACACATGGGCAGATGTCCAAGAGTCAAAGGTCCAAGTTTGACGAAGTCAAAGTACAAGAATTAGCAGATGATAAAAAATAGTAGGTGTCATCTCAAATTTATCTCATAAATTAAGACAATTTTTTTCTAACTTGGACAAGCTCCAGTCAGATTAGGTAAAGGTACCTGAGTGAGCACAAACTCATTTGGCTCAGTCGAGATAACTTTTATGATAGAAAAAGAAGAATGTTAGGCTCAATCATGTGCTAGCACGATTTTTTTGAACCTAATTGAATCATATTCAAATCAATTAAACTGGGTTAGTCTAATTGATGATATCCAAATCCAAACTCTTGTTTGTGTGATCTAGTTAGGTTCAATTCTGTATGATAATGGGATATGTAGTGATCTCCATCATCAACGTCATCGAAACTCCTTTCGATGGATTAGAACTCTTTTGATTCAGACAACTTAGAATGATCGATCATCTAAATCATTCTAATAGCTCCTAAAATCCATCAGTGACACCTAGCAGCATATGGTGGCAACCCATCAAAATTGAAAATGAACCTCTCGGTGCAGCTACTTGTGTGATTAAGTTCTTCTATCTTGAGCCCCAATCAGATTAGGGTTAAAGTGAACTCGTCAAACCCTAATTTTTATCATATGATTTAATCATTCGATTCAAGTCCGATGTGAAAATCTTAATAGAAACTCTTTCTATTATTTCACTCTCTGCCATGGTCATGGGCTTATGGACTTGATTCTCATGATCATCATAGGGCTGCTCCTCATCCATCGAGGTAGATAGATTCCATCTTCGTACAATCCAATTCCTACAATGAACATGCTATAGCCAACATACACCTCAGGGTTCCAAATGGCTAGAAGACCGAGTCATGATGTAGTCAAACTATAATATGCTCAAGGTGAACTATCGATGCACCTCAAGTCAAAGAACCAAACACATCACCACAGCATCGAGTCAGTCATCGACGAAAAGATAGACTTCCTTATGACTACTCAAGGTGGTCATGCTCAGTGCCTTCATTCTCTAACGAGTATCTGTACTCTCGCTCCGGTGTCTTTACACCATAGAATTAAGACTCATCTACTACAAAGAAGTGATTGTACACTAATCTTTCGGATCAATCACCATCCTCATGATGATCCTACGGTTAGGAGCATTTTATGAGTTAATAAATGAAAATTCATGTCTTAAATTTTCAACTCTTAAAAATATGAATTATCATTACCATTAACTCAAGGGATGTATCACAGACACTAAATACACTTATGTGATAGAAAATAATCCATTTTATTATTTATAATCAAAATTATAATTTTGTCCTTAGAAGTGTATTATAAGTGTCAGCCAATTCTAGCTTCTAGGGCACACATATCTAACACTCTAGGCATACTAAACTACCCAAAGACTATCAACTAAAGAAAAATCATTTGCCTTGGCCTTTGAAATAGAGGTGGTCATCCCGATCGAGTTCAAGCTCCCATCGGCATGGGTCGTGACCTTCAATGAGCAGCATAATTTGCAGGACCTTAGAGCTAACCTCAACCTACTGGAGGAAAAATGAGAAGAAGTCCAAGTTTGGATGGTTGCTTATAGACGAAGGGTGTTTCGATACTATAACTCCAGAGTCAAGAACAAAGTGTTTAAAGTGAGAGACTTGGTGCTTCAACAAGCAACTATTTCTCAACCCCAGAATCATGGGAAGCTCGCGCCAAATTGGGAAGGGCCCTACGAGATCAAAGAAGTCATCCGACCTAGGACATACTATTTGAGGGAGCTGGAAGGAGCGGATCTACCTTGACCATGGAATTTGAAAAACCTACGGATGTATTATCAATGATTTGGTTGCAATGAAATTCTCCTATTTTAACACCCTAATCTTTATTGTACATCTATAATGATGGAGGGTTATCTTCCAAACTTGACCATGCAATGAGCACAGCCATGTCAGGAATAGGAGGAGAATCTTATCCTGACATGAGCAAAGTAGAAGGCCTCGTTAACTTAAGATGAGATGAGGGAAGAGGCCCAGACAACGGTCCTAATATGCTCCTATAGCCATATTAGGAATAGGAGGAGGACCTCATCCTAACATGAGCAAAGTCGAAGACCTCGTTAACTTAAGATGAGATGAGAGGAGAGACCTTGACAATGATCCTAATGTACCCCTACAGCCATGTCAGGAATAGGAGGATAACCTCATCCTAACATGAGCAAAGTCGAAGGCCTCATTAACTTAAGATGAGATGAGGGGAGAGGCCTTGACAATGGTCCTAATGTGCCCCTACAGTCATGTTAGAAATAGGAAGAGAACCTCGTCCTGACATGAGCAAGGTAGAAGACATTGTTAGCTTAAGATGAGATAAGGGGAGAGGCCTTGCCAACGGCCCCAATGTGCCCTGATAGCCATATCAGGAACAGGAAGAGAATCTCGTCCTGATATGAGCAAAGTAGAAGGCCTCGTTAACTTAAGATGAGATGAGGGGAGAGGCCTTGACAAGGGTCCTAGTATGCCCCTATAGCCATGTCAGGAATAGGAGGAGAACCTCATCTTGATATGAGCAAAGTAGAAGACCTCGTTGATCTAAGATGAGGTGAAGAGAAAGGCCCCAACAACAATCCTAATGTGCTCCTACAGTCATGTTAGGAATAGGAAGAGAACCTCATCCTAACGTAAGTAAATCCAAGAATCTTGCTAACCTAAGTCGAGAAAAAAAAAAAGGTGGCCCGTCCAGTGGTCCCAAATGGATCCCCAACCTAAAGTAAAGGAAAGGGAGAAACTCTATCACCAATCCTCAGATGTATTTCTCCTACAACTACCCAATCATTTGAGATGCAAGGAGGAAAATCATGCCTAGGTTCACAAAAAGAATCTCGGATAGGTATCCATAACACCCACTTCATCAAAAGACAAAATAGAAGAAAGACAAAGAGAAAAAAATGAAGACACAAGCAAACATTGAGTTCATATAAGGTGAATAATGACAAAAAAAGATACCATCTTATTATAAATATAAGTTCATTACAAGAAAAATAAAGATCAACAAGATTGATTACATAAAAGGAAAGAAGAAGGAGAAAGGCCAAAGTCTTTATACGGACTGGATGACTCAGATTTTGGGCTATTTGCCCCAGCCATCACCAAGGCCTGCTTCAACCTTAAGATCAAGCTCTTTCATTTTTAGTAAACGATTAATGTACATCCTATTGATGTGTTGAAACTTGCCTTCAAGCTCTCACCGCTGCTTCCTCAAGACTTCAGACTCGGCCTCTGCATCCTTAACAGCTTGCTACTCATAGATCAGCTGGAGCTTAAGCCATTGCACCTCGACCTTCTCTACCCTGACCGACTCTGAAAGCTCGTTGACAATCTCCCTTAAAGAGGCAATCTCCTCCAACTCCTTGCTTGTGCCAGCTTGGTAGCTGTTATTTAGCTATTTTTAGAGTCGAGCTATTTTGCCATCGACAGCATGAAACTTTTGCTTGAGTTTAGATATCCTCTCACTCAAACCTAATTGATAGGTATCATAGACGAGCTTAGCATCGTGCAACTATTTTTGAAGCATGGAGAACTTCTTCGATTAGTCCAACTTATATCGCACTTTATCAGAGGACCATGGTGAACTCCCTTCCAGCAATTGGATCTTCTCCTTTGCTGCTTTAAGCTCTATTTCAAGAAAGTTGATCTTCACCGTTAACTCCCAAGACTTACAGCTGGCATTTTTCTTGAGTTTGGTGAGCTTCCTCTCAAAGATGCCCTTTCAGATGCCGAAGTCTGTGGAGTTCTTCATGTGTAAGTTTCAGAGGTAAGTGACTTCTTTGGTCGCCTCCAAGGTGTACTTCCAAGAGGCCTGAAGACCCTTCTCCATTCTTTTCAACTTCTTCTTCAGATGATGGATTTTCTTCTTCAAGCTCTTTATCAAAGGCTTCAACGGAACTGCCTGAGGTAAGGAATCGGTGTTGATTGGGGACGGTGGGTTATAACCCTGATCGGTGGAAGGATACTGGATAACATATGACACAACACCAAAATGAAGAAAGGTATAGATAAAAGTGAACTCATTTTCATTTAACTAGAAACTTTTAGGTATAAAGCAAGTCAATAGAGAAAAAGAAAAAGATACAACTACTCGAAGTCAACAACCTCAGGGGGTGCAGCGGTAGAAGAAGTTGGGGCACCCTCAGCATGCTCGGGCACCTCCGAAGCAGGCTCGGGCGCCTTCGAAGCAGGCTCAGTAGAAGAAAGATCAACCCCAATACTGGCCGACCTCCTCCACCTCTTCCAGGAAGTCGAGATCAAGTTCGAAAAACCTCCAAGCCATCCTACCTTCATAGAGCTCGAAGCCCTTGATGAACGCCTCCTGGCTGAGGGCGATGTTCAAGTCCTTCATTTTAGGGGAGACCTTGAACTCCTCTATGGCTCAGGCCGCCGCCTCCGAAATGGACTTTATCAATTGGGCCTCTAGCTCGGCAACCTTAAGCTTGGCTTCTTTTTTCTCCTTTTCCTCTAGAGCTAATGCTGCCTTGAGTCTGGCTGAGATGAACTTTTTCCTTCGAAGTGGACCATGTAGGCTCTCACTTTCCACCATCTTCTCCCCCGCGAGGTGCTCGACCTCGGCAGTCATCGCCTTGAAGTGTGATTGATCTCGATCTGAAGGTCTTCTCGGATTTCATTCTCTC
>QRFJ01003015.1:0-27240 GCA_006176705.1 Cocos nucifera | reverse complement strand
TCATCCTGATAATCACAGCCCTTTGTGCAATCAGATCTAAATCTGATTGGTGGGATGACATCATCTGATCTAATCAGATTAGAGACCCTCAAAACTCTCCTTAGATAGCGCCAAGACTGGGTCAAATAAGTCTTCTTGGTGCTACCTAATTTAATTTCCTGAAGCAATTGGAGTCCCATCTGTGTGGGACTCCATATTTTATCCTCATGGGGTGCATGCCTCACTAGGCATGCACCCCTTGCCTATCTACTTTTTAGTAGGAGGACAAATCTCCAAGCTCTCTCTTATGGATGCATGACATATGGGCAGATGTCTAAGTATTCAGGGTCAATATTTGACCAATGTTCGAAGATAAGATTTAGCAGGTGATGAAAAATGGCAGGTGTTGTCTCAAATTTATCTCATAAATTAAGACAACCCTTTTCTGACTTGGACAAGCTCCAGTCAGACCAAGTAAAGATTACTGAGTGAGCCAAAATACATTTGGCTCAGTCAAGACAAGCTTTAATGATTATTGAAGGAGAATATTAGGCTTAATCATGTGCTAGCATTATTTTCTTAAACCTAATTAAATCTTATTCAAATTAATTAAACTAGGTTAATCCAATTGATGATATCTAGATCTAAAACCTTGTTTGTGTGACCCAGTTAAGTTTAGTTCCATATGGTAATGAGATATATCGTGATCTCTATCATCGACATCATCGAAACACCTTTCGATGGATCAAAACTTTTCTGATTCAGACAACTAGTATGATTGATCATCCAAATCATTCTATTTGCTCCCAAAATCCACCAGTGACACCTAGCAGCATATGGTGGCAACCCATCAGAATTGAAAGCAAACCTCTCAGTGCAGTTACCTATGTGATTAAGTTCCTCTATCTTGAGCTTCGATCGAATTAGGGTTAAGGTGATCTCGTCAAACCGTAATTTATCATATGAATTAATCATTCAATTCAAGTCCAATGTGAAAACCTTAATAGAAACTCTTTCTATTATTTCACTCTGCCATGGCCATGGGCTTATGGACTTGATTCTCATGATCATCGTAGGGCTACTCCACATCTACTGAGATAGATGGATCTCCTATTGGTGCAATCCAATTCCTACAATGAACATGCTATAGCTAACATACACCTTAGGATTCTGAATGGCTAGGAGATCTAGTTATGGTGTAGTCAAACTACAACACCCTCAAGGTAAATTGCTGATGCACCTCAGGTCAAAGAACCAAACACACTACTGTAGCTTCGAGCCAATCATCGATGAGAAGGTAGACTTCCTCATAACTGCTCGAGGTGGTTACACTCAGTGCCCTCGTTCTCTAACGAGTACCTATACTCTCATTCCAATATCTTTACACCATAGACTCAAGACTCATCGATCTAAAAGAAGCGATCATACACCAACCTTTTGGATCAATCACCATCCTCATGATGATCCTACGGTCGGGAGCATTTTATGAGTTAATAATGAAAATTCATGTCTTAAATTTTTAACTCTTGAAAATATAAACTATCATTACCATTAGCTCAAAGAATGTGTCACAGACACTTTCAAATACACACTATGATTGAAAATAATTTATTTTATTATTTATAGTTAAAATTATAATTTTGCCCTTATAAGTGTATTATAAGTGTCAACCAATCTGGCTTCTAGGGCACACATATCTAATAAACTCCCACTTGACCTAAAGTCAATTGGCTACAAATCTAAGTTCCATCTTCTCAAGGTGGGGTTCAATCTCTGCTGGCCCAACGGTTTTATAAGTGGGTTTGCCGCATTATCTGTAGAGTCGACTTTCTTGACCTTGACGTAACCTTTTTCAAGATAATTGCGGATGAGGTGGTATTGCCGTTCGATGTGCTTTGATTTTTAATGAGATCTCGACTCCTTAGAAAGGGCTATGGTACCATTATTATCGCAGTATAGAGGAATGGCATCCGGTGGCATCACTCCGATCATTACGGCGAACTTCTTATACCAGAATACCTCCTTCATAGCATCTAACGCAACGATGTACTTTGCTTCCATGGTGAAATCTATTATTACTATTTGCTTGGAACTCTTTCAACTAATAGTACCATCATTGCACACAAATAGATTCCTAGAAGTTGACTTTCGATTATCTATATCAGACATAAAATTCGAGTCTGTATATCCTTAGACTTGGAGTTCTCCATGATCAAAGACCAACATCATATCCTTAGTTCTTCTTAAGTACTTAAGGATACATTTCACAGAAGTCCAGTGTTTTTCACCTGGATTCGACTGATATCTGCTCGTGATACTCATAGCATGGGCTATATCAGGTCGTGTATATAACATGGTATACATGAGGCTCCCTATTGCTGAAGCATAAGAGATCTTGTTCATGCATTCAATCTCCTCAAGTGTGTTGGGACACATTTTCTTGGAGAGATGAATGCCATGTCTGAAGGGTACCAATTCCCTTTTAGAGTTTTCCATGCTAAATCTCTTTAGTACTTTTTCTATGTACATCTTTTGTGAAAGACCTAGCATCCTATTCGGTCTATCTCTATAGACCTTAATTCCTAAAATGTAGTATGCTTCTCCTAGGTTTTTTATGGAGAATTCTTTAGATAACCATATTTTAACTATAGTCAACATGAAAATATCATTCCCAATAAGGAGGATATCATCCATATACAGTACGAGGAAGATAATATCACTCCCACTGACCTTTTTGAAAATACACGGTTCCTTCTCGTTCTTGATGAAACCAAATAATTTGATCACATTATTAAAACAAGTATTCCAACTCCGAGATATTTGCTTAAGTCCATATATGGATCTTTGTAGCTTGTATACTTTGTGATCAACATCACTGGATGTGAAATCTAGTGGCTGTTCCATATAGATATCTTCCTTAAGGTATCCATTTAAGAATGCCATTTTTATATCCATTTATCATATTTCATAATCAAAATAGGCTGCAACAGTAAGCAATGTGCAGATGAATTTTAGCATGGCTACTGGTAAAAAGATATCCTGATAGTCAATTTCTTCATGCTGACTATACCCTTTTGTCACTAAACTAGCTTTGAATGTTTCCACATTTCCATCTACACCAATCTTTCTCTTATAGATTCATTTACACCCAATAGGTATTATACCTTCTGGTGGATCTACCAAAGTCCAGACTTAGTTTGAGTGCATCAAGTCAATTTCTGACTTCATTACCTCTAACTATTTCTCAGAGTCGATATCCGATATCGCCTCATCATAGATTTTGGGATCCTCACCATGAACCCCATTACCTACGAGGAATATTTTCTCTACTTATTCTAAAATAGTATCTAAGTACCTCTTAGGAGGATAGAAAATCCTTTTTGATCTACGAGGTGGAGGAGGTAGTGATTGTATTGGCTCAACGTGATTAGGTTCCTTAGGGTCCTTAGCTCGTTGCTCTTGTGAGATTTTCTCCTCGAGCTTGATCTACTTTTCAATGCCATCATCTTGAATAAACTATTTTTGAAGAAAGATGGCATGCCAACTCACAATCACATTATTATCTTCTGGTATGTAAAAATAATATCCTAATGACTCTTTAGGATATCGTATAAATCGAGCTCTAAAGGACCTATAGTATAACTTATCCACTTGTTGTCTTTTTACATGAGCCGAATAATCCCAAATTTTGAGATGACTCGGACTTAGTTTCTTACCATGCCATATCTCATACGGTATAGTAGAAATGATTTTAGAGAAAATCATATTCAGTAAATATATAGAAGTTAACAGACTATGTCCCCAAAGAAAATCAGAAAGATCTGTGAAGCTCATCATGGATCGGACCATATCTAATAGGGTTCGATTCCTTCATTCTAAAATTCTGTTGAGTTGAGGTGTTCTAGGTGGAGTCCATTGAGAGACTATGCCATTTTACTTGAGATAGTCCAAGAATTTTCGACTAAGATATTCACCTCCTCGATCTGATCAAAGAATCTTAATGAATTTTTCAGTTTGCTTTTCAACTTCATGTCCAAATTTCTTAAACTTTTCAAAGATTTCAGACTTGTGTCTCATAAGATACGTATATCCATACCGAGATAAATCATCGATAAAGATTATGAAGTAGTCAAAGTTGCCTCTAGCTGGCACATCAAATGGGCCACACACATCAGTATGTACTAGGGCAAGTAGTTCCATGGCCCTTTCCTCATGTCCTACAAGAGGGAGCTTAGTCATTTTGTTATGAAGACATGATTCACAAATTAAATATGACTCAAAAGTCAATGAACTCAATAGCCCAGTTTTCTCCAATTTGTTAATTCTATCTTCTACTATATGACCTAGCCTTAGGTGCCATAGATACCTATCATTTGGACTATCCCTGGATCATTTTGATCTTATGGCATTCATATTTTGCTTGATATTAAAGATAGATACATTAATATGTAACTGATGGAGATCGTTAATAAGAAAACCACTTATAATTTTATTTTTTTTATAAAAAATATTACAATGGTCCATAAGAAAACTAATTACATAGCCTTCTTATGCTAAACAGGAAATAGAAATCAAGTTCCTACTTACAACAGGCATATAATAACAATCCCTAAGTACTAAATCTAAGCCAGACGGTAGTCGAAGAGGGTAGATTCCCACGGCCACAGCAGCAATCATTGCTTCATTTTCGACGCATAGGATCATCTCACCATTCCTCAGTCTCCTACTATCCTCAAGATTCTGCATGAAAGTACATAAATGAGCACTAGAACTAGAGTCAAGTATCCAACTGGATGCAAAAGAAATCATAAGGTTAGATTCAATAACGAGCATGCCTCCAGAAGGACCTATCTCCTTCTTATTCTTCAGGGTGGCTAGGTATGTAAGGCAATTTCGCTTTTAGTGGCCATCAGTATTACAATGAAAATACATTTCTTTGTCAGTAGCTTTCTTTTTCAACTCTGCCATCTTTTTCTTTCCACCTTCTACTTTCTATTTTTTCACAAACTTCTTCTTCTTTCCAAAAGATTTTTTTTTGGAAGAAGTCCATTTCATAGCAAGTACTAAGCCTTTAGAATCTTTCATGGAAAGCTCAGCAGTAACCAGCATATTCATAAGCTCGACTAAAGTATTCTGAAGTTTATATATATGGTAGTTCATGATGAACTACCCATATTCATCAGTCAAGGATTGTAGAATAATATCATTCTGTAGATCTTGGTCTAACTTCACTCTGAGCTTCTCAAGCTCTTCCAAGTCCTTGATCATCATCTAATAATAATTTTGGACTAACTACCAATCATGCATTTTAGCCTTAAATAGTCATTTAGTGATATGATATTTGGTTGCACGACTCTGTTCACCAAATAACTCTTGCAAGTGAGCTAATATTTGGTGGATAGTCTTGATATCTTCATGTTGGCGCTGAAGCTCATCAGACATTGAGCCCAACATGTAGTATCTGGCCTTATTATCTTCATCCATCCATTTATCAAGAGATGCTCTTTGTCCAGTGGATGGACGAGCTGGTAAGATGGGAGGATCTTGGTCCAATACATGAGTCAATTTCTCAAAACCCAAAATAATTTTGAAGTTTTGGAGTCAATTCTTGTAATTAGGTCCAGTCAGTCTATGGGTGTCCAGGATATGGGCCAGTGGGTTGGATATAGATATTTTTTTTTTTTTGTAGAGAGTCAAAGTTTCTAGTTAGATTTTATAATTAAGACTTGACCAATTTATTTAGAGATTTGATTTTTAAATAAATTAGCTTCCACTATTTTCTTGGATTTCTACACTTTCTCTATAGAGATGCAAAAATCTTCATGATTACTGATTTCTAGTGGATGGTGCAATCTCACCAACTGACTCATCACCTCACCTAATAGTTATTGGTGATGGGTTAGCCAATTAGTGAACAACTCTTATCCAATAATTCTCTAATCATGAGGAATCCAGACTTGGTCTCTAATTCATGAATCTCATCGTGCCCAAAATATTGATCCACTCCTTAGTTAAGTCAGACACACCATTTGCATAAATTGAATTCCTATTTGGGTCTCTCATCATATCCAAAATATTGAGCCCAATCCATCCTTCAGTCTGTAGCATCCAATGCCTAATAGATATAGTTGTGTCTTTTCGGTGCAACTAAACCACTATGACTAGTTGAGAACAATCAACCCCGAAAAGGGTCCGCATATCTACAATGATGGAAGATCTTAGACTTAATCTTTTCTTAGGAAGATTAGATTTAGGTCTCTTTAAACTTGATTTGACATAGCCATAACCATTATGACTAACCTAGTGGCATGGGTTAGCTCGAATTGTTAGCCACCTTAGATTAGAATTGGGCTGACAAATATGGCCAGGTAAGTGAGATCGGTGGAAGGGATATACCATTAACTCGATAAGAATGCATTCAAGTCGAGTAGCTCTTAATTAAAAATCAGTCGATCGTATCTGCCAAACTTATCCTAGACACCAAATTATTGAGCTAGATCCAATCAGATTAGCCTACAGTCCAGACTCTAACCACTGAGCCTAATTAGATCTTAACTTTATCGATCACTCATGTGACTCGACCTTGACCTAGACTTAATCCTATTAGACTGGTCAATTTAAGTACTCTTGATCCCACCTAACCAACTCTTGATTCAATTTGATCAACTGCTAGACCTAATTGAGCTACCTAAGCTCGAACCCAATTTTATGAATATATCTTAGATCTAAAAATTTTTAATTTTAGACCTAATATTTTCATAATCTTAAGTCTCAATTAAGTTTAGGGTTCATAAACAAAATATGTATATAAAATCCTAGAGTTTCAGGATCTAGGATTTTGCAAAAAATAAGTTTTTAATTTTTGATTAAGGTCGAATGCGCAGCACCCCTACACACCATAAGAACATCCCAATGAATGAAAGGAGAGGGTCTTTAAATCCTACTTCATTCTTATGATCAGACAGTTAAGAAAAACACCTTAATCAAAAATATGATAAATCTTCAAAACTAGTTAGATCTACATCATCTATTACATATATAAAAATTAATCTAACTAAAAATATGTTTTGCATACATCTCATGTATCATATCATGCATATTTTTAGATCTAAATTATCTCATAAATATCTAAAAAATAAGATTTAAATTTGATCATATCAAATTAAAATTTATTCTAGACAACTTTGTAGAACTATTCCACAACTAGTCTAAACATACATCTATCATATCTCATATGAAAAGTTAAATAAATTTATTTTCTATTTTTTAAATCTAATTATAATATTTATAATATCAAAAAATAGTTAATAAATAAATTTAAAAATTATAATTAATTAAATTAAAATTATGATTATGCTAGACTACATATAGAATAATTCTATTCCTAGTCTAGTCATGCATCTCATACATCTTAGATCTAGATTATTTAATTTTAATTTTTTAATTTTAGATCTAATCATATTTAATGTGACATCTGAAATCATCTAATTATTAGATCTAAAATAAATTAAAATTAGATCTAATAAATTATGAAACCTAGCTCTGATACCAGTTGAAGAGAAAAACCTATTTTTTTGATCAGATTCGTTCAGATCTGATTGGATCAGGAAGGATATATCAAAAATATTTTTTTCTAAGATTTTAATCAGATCTGAGACTCCTCAGATCTAATCTTATTGATTTAATAATAAGAATAAAAATAAAATAAAGATAAAATTAAATCTAATTTAATTATATCTTTATTTTAGGTAATCTAATTATCCTATGATGATCCTGATGTTTGCCTGAGGTTTTAGACATAGCCACATAAGTGCCTGACCTCTATCGATATCTACTCGGATAGGATCTGAAGATCTTCTTCTTCTTAATTAATCTTTTAAAAATTAGATCTCGATCTGATCTTGAAGGTCTTCAAAATGACTTTTGAAAAATAACCATTGTCTCTTATAGCAGTACTGCTTTCTTCCTTTCTTGGTGCCTTTCACCTGCTTGGATCACACCTTCTTCATGCCCAAAGTTTGTGGAGAGGAGAGAGAGGACCAGAGGGTGGCATGGAGAAGGAGGGAGAGGGGCTATGTGGCATGAGCTGAAGCCAGAAGAATTAAATTTTAGGCATAGACAGGATTTATATAGACTCTACTGTGCCATGCAGTGCCACATCATCCTAGCCAATCATGGCCCTTTATGCAATCAGATCTAAATCTAATTGATGGAATAACATCATCTGATCCAATCAGATTAGAGACCCTCAAAACTCTCCTTAGGTGGCACCAAGACTGGGTCAAACAAGTCTTCTTGGCGCCACCTAATTTAATTCCCTAAAGCAACTGGAGTTCCATCTATATGGGACTCCATATTTTATCCTCATGGGCGCATGCCTCCCTAGGCATGCGCCCCTTGTCTATCTACTTTTTGGTAGGAGGACAAGTCCCTAGGTTCTCTCCTATGGATGCATGACACATGGGCAGATGTCTAAGTGTCTAGGGTCAACATTTGACCAATGTTCGAAGACAAGATTTAGCAGGTGATGGAAAATGGCAGGTGTTGTCTCAAATTTATCTCATAAATTAAGACAACCCTTTTTTGACTTGGACAAGCTCCAATCAAACGAAGTAAAGATTTCTGAGTGAGTCTAAATACATTTGGCTCAGTTGAAATAAGCTTTAATGATTGTTGAAGGAGAATATTAGGCTCAATCATTTGCTAGCATAATTTTCTTGAACCTAATTGATTCTTATTCAAATCAATTGAACTGGATTAATCCAATTGATGATATCCAAATCCAAACCTTTATTTGTGTGATCCAATTAGGTTCAGTTATGTATGGTAATGAGATATGTCATGATCTCTATCATCGGCATCATCGAAATATCTTCTGATGATTTAGAACTTTTCTGATTCAGACAACTAGTATGATTGATTAACCAAATAACTCTAATTACTCTCAAAATTCACCAATGATACCTAGCAGCATGTGATGGCAACCCATCAGAATTGAAAGTGAACCTCTCGGTGTAGTTACCTATGTGATTAAGTTCCTCTATCTTGAGCCCTGACCGGATTAGGGTTAAGGTGATCTTGTCAAATCCTAATTTTCGTCATATGAATTAATCATTCAATTCAAGTCGAATATGAAAACCTTAATAGAAACTCTTTCTATTATTTTACTCCACCATGGCCATGGGCTTATGGACTTGATTCTCATGGTCATCATAGGGCTACTCCTCATCTACTGAGGTAGATAGATTCCCTATTGATGCAATCCAATTCCTACAATGAACATGCTATAGCCAACATACATCTCAGGGTTTCGAATGGCTAGGAGATTCAGTTATGGTGTAGTCAAACTACAACACCCTCAAGGTAAATTATCGATGCACCTTAGGTCAAAGAATCCGATACACTACTACAGCTTCGAGTTGGTCATTGATGAGTAGGTAGACTTCCTCATAACTGCTCGACGTGGTCATGCTCAGTGCCTTCATTCTCTAATGAGTATATGTACTCTCACTCCGGTATCTCTACACCATAGACTAAAGACTCATCTATTCAAAAGAAGCAATCATACACCTATCTTCCAGATTAATCACTATCCTTATGATGATCCTACGATCGGGAGCATTTTATGAGTTAATAATGAAAATTCATGTCTTAAATTTTCAACTCTTGAAAATATAAACTATCATTACCATTAACTCACGGAATGTATCACAGACACTTTCAAATACGCACTATGATAGAAAATAATCCATTTTATTATTTATAGTTAAAATTATAATTTTGCCCTTAGAAGTGTATTACAAGTATCAGCTAATCTGGCTTCTAGGGCACACATATCTAATAATAAGTTGATGGGACCCAACTTTGGTAGTTGGTATCGAAAGTTGAAGATTGCCCTGAAGCATGAATGGATCTTATATGTGCTGACAGATCCTGCACTTGAGGAGCCAGCTGCCAATGCATGTAGAATAGTCGGAGATACTTAGTAGCTTAGTGATCGAACCATGGTGCGCTGCATTATGCTGGCTACGATGAGCAATGAGTTCAGTCATAGGTTTGAGACAGCTCAGCCAAATGAAATGCTCCAAGTGTTGGAGGATACTTTTGGCACACTCGATGACGTTGAGAGGCACAAGACTAGTTGCACCATCTTCAATGCTAGAATGCGGGATGGAGCCTTTATCACTGATCATGTACTGTATATGATTGTGCTGATAGAGCGTTTGAGCAAACTCGACTTTCCTTTGCATGAACAACTTAGGAAAGATGCAATACTAAACTCGCTATCAAAGTCCTATATTCCATTCCTTACTCATTACAGAATGATAAAGACTAAAGTAAACTACCATGGCTTACTATGGTTACTTTAGAACATTGAGAAGGATCATCAGCTCCATAAAGAGTTGGTGAACTTAGTGGGAGGTTCGTCTTCTAGTTTTCGACCCTTTAGAAAAGAAAAAAAGAACAAGAAGAAGAAAATAAAGAAGGCGCAAGTTCAGGCTAGGACATCAGTGCAGGGCTAGACTAGAAAGATCAAGCTCGCTAAAAGTCAAGCTAAATGCTTCTTTTGCAAGAAGTGGGGGCACTGAAAGAGAAACTGTCCTCAGTACATTGCCTCCCTGGACTCGAATAGGCAGAGAAAGAAGTAAGCTATTGCTAGATAAGGTATTTATATAATAACTTCTTGCAATTTCTCTATTTATGATATTACTGACTGGGTATTGGATACCGATAGTTCTTACCATATTTGTAATTTGTTGCAGGGGTTGCAGGTTAGTAGAAGATTCAAGCAAGATGAGAGATTCCTAAACGTTGGAGATGAAAGACCAGTTTCAGTTCTAGCTTTAGAAATTTTGAAACTTGTATTTGAATCGCATACCATTATTCTTAGTAATTATTATTTTTGTCCTAGTTTCTTTTTAAATATCATTTTTGTAGGCCTTTTGGCTATGAACAATTATAAAATTTTAATAAAGAAACGAATTTGTAATGTCATTGTGAATGGTGTCACTACTTTCTGTGGATAATTGAACAATGATGTGTATATGTTATCACAACTTGTTAATATAGTCTATTCTACTGGCAAGTACTCTAGATTAGATAGTGTATCAGATATCTACTTATGGTACTATAGGCTAGATCATATAAACAAGAACAGGATAAATAGGTTGACTCAAGAGAGAATCCTCGAAGTCAATGATTATGAATCACTTCCAACCTGTGAGTCCTGTCTTCTTGGTAAAATGACCAAGTCACCTTTTACTGAAAAAGGTGAGAGAGCTAGTGAGCTCTTAGGTCTAGTACATACTGATGTATATAGACCAATGAGCATAAGTGCTAGAGGTAGATATGTCTACTTCATCACTTTCATAGATGATCTATCCAGATATGGATATGTCTATCCAATGAAACATAAGTTGGATTCTTTTGAAATGTTCAAACGATTCCAAAGTGAAGTAGAAAAATAAATTGGAAAGAGTATTAAAACTCTTCGATCTGATCGAGGAGGAGAATACCTTTCTGGTGAGTTTCTCACATATCTAGGAGAGAATGAAATTCTTTTTCAATGGACTTCTGAAATACCATAGCATAATGGTGTGTCTGAAAGGAGGAATCGAACTTTGTTAGACATGGTCCGATCCATGATGGGATTTGCCAGCTTACTGATATCCTTCTGGGGATATGCACTCGAATCGACTTGTTATCTATTAAATAGGATTTCAAGTAAGTCTATAGTTAAAATCCCATATGAGATATGGATAGGGCGTAAGTTAGCACTTTCACACTTTAGGGTTTGGGGATGCTCGGCTTATATCAAATTGTTAGTTACAGACAAACTTGGACCTAGGTCTGATAAGTGTACATTCATAGGATACCCAAAAGAGATCAAAGGATACTATTTCTACAATGCTGATGAACAAAAGATGTTCATCAGTCTTACGGCAATCTTTTTGAAAAAGGAGTTCTTTAGTGAAGAAACTGTTGCCTCTAAGGTTGAACTTTATGAAGTTCAATGGTAGAAAGTCCAACACAGAATGTTGAACCTAAGTCGGTTTTATTCAGATCAGATCCAAAGCCTAGTGAACCCATACCATTAAGGCGATCTGGTAGAGTACCACACCATCCACATAGATACTATGGATTCTTGGTCCAAGATGATGATCCCATTGAACTCGATGAGAACGATGAGGATCTGATCACTTATATGGATGCGATATAGAGATCCGACTCTGACAAAAAGCTAGAAGCTATGAGATCCAAAATGGATTCCATGAAGGTCAATGATGTATGGACATTAGTTGACCCACCTGAAGGAGTTAAATCCATTGGATGTAAATGGATCTTCAAAAGGAAGAGGGGCGCAGATGAAAAGGTGGAGACCTATAAAGCTCATCTGATTACCAAATGATATCATCAACGTTTTGGTATTGACTATGATGAGACGTTCTCTCCTATGGCAATGCTCAAGTCCATTCGGATCATGCTTGCCATTGTTGTCCATCTAGACTATGAGATCTGGCAGATGGATGTGAAGACAGCTTTTCTAAATGGAGAGCTGACCGAAGAGGGGTATATGATACAACCTAAAGGATTTAAATCCATAGATGAGTCCAAGGTGTGCAAGCTTCAGAGATCCATTTATTGATTAAAACAGGCATCTCGAAGTTGGAACATGCATTTTAATAAAGTGATCAAAACGTATGGCTTTGTTAAGAATGGAGAAGAACCCTATATTTACAAATGGGCAAATAGTCCAGCAGTGGTATTCCTTATTTTGTACGTGGATGACATTCTCTTAATCAAAAATGATATTCCTATACTATAAGGAATAAAAGTCTGGTTGTCATCATAGTTCTCCATGAAGGACTTGGGTGAAGCATCCCACATCCTAGGGATGAAGATCTATAGGGATGGATCTAAAAGGATGCTTGGTATATCCCAATCCATATACATAGAAACTGTATTGAAGAGGTTCAGCATGAAGAATTCTAAAAAGGGCTATCTTTCGATAGGCCAAGAAATTTCTCTCTATAAGAAGGATTGTCCGACAACTCCTAAAGAGAGAGAGCGTATGAGTAGAATCCCATATGCTTCAGCAGTGGGGTCTATTATATATGCAATGACATGTACGAGATCAGACGTGGCATACTCACTAGGAGTGGTGAGTAGATACTAGTCTGATCCTGGAGAAAATCACTAGAAGGTGGTTAAAACCATCCTTAAGTATTTGAGAAATACTAAGAACCAATTGTTGGTTTATGGTGAGTCAGATTTGAAACTTGTAGGGTTTATAGACTCCAGCTTTCAATCTAACCATGATGATAGTAAAAGTATGTTAGGGTATATCTTTACTCTAAATGGTGGAACCATCTGCTGGAAAAGTTTCAAGCAGCATATAGTGGCTAACTTTGTTTGCGAAGCAGAGTACATGGCAGCATCAGATGCAGCAAAGAAAGCTGTGTGGCTAAGAAAGTTTATCACTGAGTTCAGAGTAGCACCATCCATTGATGGTCCAGTCCTACTCTACTATGACAGTATTGGCACCATAGCTCAGGCAAAGAAATCGAAGGCATACCAGTGGACAAAGCACATTCTGCACCACTTTCATTTGGTCCATAAGATCATGGATCGTGGTGACGTCGACCTTCAAAAGATCGACGAAAAGGAGAACCTAGCCGACCCCTTCACTAATGCCCTGACAATCAAGGAGTTCGACAACCATAAGTCAAAGATGGTAATTAGATACTATGCCAAGTGACTTTAGGACAGGTGGAAGTTGTTGAAAATTATGTTCCAAAGTCAATCATCAGCCTATTGACAGTTGAGATATTATAATTGATTTATTAATTAATAAAATTTTTTTGGCATCCTTTTCATCACAAATTTACATCCTCTAATGAACTCCATTATTGTGATGAAGTTCTTAGGACTATTTAGTTTCGATAAAGAGAGGATTTATCGATTAGTCCTTAAATTTATTCATGACCAAATGATAGGCTGTTAATTAGGACGACAATGTCTATCGAGCATAGGTCACTATATGCCATATAGGTTGGTTGTCCTCTTAACTAAGAAGTGTGGAGGCACTGGTATGGCATATAGGTGAGATGTGTGGCTACATCATTATTGAACGTGACCAACTCC
Source organism: Cocos nucifera (assembly GCA_006176705.1). Taxonomy (NCBI): domain Eukaryota; kingdom Viridiplantae; phylum Streptophyta; class Magnoliopsida; order Arecales; family Arecaceae; genus Cocos; species Cocos nucifera. The sequence continues at coordinate 13,116 of QRFJ01003015.1, read as the reverse complement.
AAAGCATTCTGCTATCGAGAATGTCTCTAATGGGATATAGGTATAAGTATCCCTTAGACCTGGGATCATCTTAGTGAGTTGCAAGCAACTCATTATGCTTTAGTACCAGACTAACTGAATTTCTAATTTAGCAATAGAAGAATTCTGGGCACAGTCGAGTACTTATAAAATTGGAGTGTGATCAAGATGGAATTGACCACTTTAAGAGTTGGAGAAGAATGTATCACTGTATTTCAATATAGCAAAATCTTGATCAGGATAATTCATCAGATGGATTTGATATTTTAAAGTATAATATGGACAACCTAATTAGAGTTGACAGTTCAACTCTGAGGTGTCCTATGATTATTTTGATCAAGGAGATGAATTATATGGAAACTATATCTACATGGGTTCTAAGGATGGTGTTCTATACCTTCTACCTATATGGACGTCGAATATCATTACTAGATGGTCATTTCGATTGGTACAGAAATTTATTTCTATGCTATCGACTTAAGTTCGGACCTATGAGGTCATACACATTAGAGCTTATGATCTGATTAGATAGTTGATCAACGATTAAGAATCGTTCTAGTGTTAAACAATCAATATGATTGGTGTTTAACCTAGTGCAAGTGTTGCAGAAGGATTGATTAGTAATTAGATTGCTAATTGGCTTAATTTGGTTAAGATAATAGGTTGAGATTAAGTCTAATTAAATATGATTTAATTAGATTTGGTTTGGGCTTGATTGGATCAAGTCGAATTGATTTATTGGACAAGCCAAGTGCAAGGAAGAACTAGTCCTAGTCTAACTAGGACTCGAATTAACCTAATTTTTTAATTTAATTAAAAAATAAATTAAAATTAAATCTAATTTAATCTAATTTAATTAAGTTCTTAAATAAATTAGGGCCTTATTTAATTATGTTGGTTTAATCTTGATTTTATTTGGTTAAAAGATCTTGTTTGACCAAGTTAAAATAGGAGTCCTAGTGTGACTAGGACTCCCTATCACTTGTGCCACTTAATCCTCACATCCTTGCCCTTTTGTTTTGTTTCTTCTGTAAAAATTCTCCACTCCTATGGCTTATCATGCCCTCTTTCTCTCCTCTTTTTCTCATAAGGCAATTTATTGGAAGACCAAGTCAAAAGATGAGTTAGTTTTGCTTAGGATTCTATGAGATAGAATCCATGTTAACCAAAATACCTTCCCTTGAGTGCTGCCCCCTCTTTTAACTAATTCTTATCTTATTCTATGAAAATAATCTTCTTTTTTGTGCACCCTCCCTTGCTAGTCCATGCTAATAATTATGGAGGAGGCACCCAAGAGTTGGATGCCCTAACAATTTTCATATTTGGACATTCCTAGTCTTGGATTTTGATCTAACTTGTACTCTTCTTTTTCTCTATTTATTGGATGAATTTTGTTCTAATTTTTTTATGAAATATAAAGCTTTAGGAGAGATTTGGAGTGTGCAAAAATTAGAGGAAGAGGGTCCTTGAGCATGGGGGTTCCTAATAAATACCATAAATTCACCAATAAAAGTATTAATTTATTAATTAATTCATATTAAGTTTTAAAAATTAATAATCAATTTATATATAATTTTTAAGAAATTAATATTTTTATTAATTAAAAAATAATTAAAAAAATAAAAATTTAAAAATAAAATTTTATAATCAATAGAAAGAGCTCATTTTTTTTGATCATAATAAAATAAGTTTTAAACAAAACAGAGCTAAAATAAAGAAGATATGAATTCCTAAAGATAAAAAAAATAAAAATTAAATAAAAAAAGAAAAATGGCTCAGCCAGCTCTGCAAGACAAGCCAAGCCATTAAAGCTGACTCAGCCGCAGAAGCCATCAGCCAGTCTACGATCCAGGTGTGGACCGCCAGCTCAGTAGAAATCGGCGAATCATGGAGCGACACATGGCAGACCTAGACCCTTAAAAGCTCCACAGAAATTTATCATAGCTCAAAGGGCAATCTGGTCTTTTAACTCGATGACAGGAGCATTGATTGGCTATGATGTGTGGTGCGGTTGATCCATGCAGTCCATGAGAACAATAATTGCGCCATCGGATGGGTGCGGTAGCTTGCAGTCAAGATCGAACGGCTGTGGTTATTTTCGGATTTGATTCAGCTTCAGACTTCACGTGGATCGCCATCCAACGGCAGCGCTTAATCTAGGGGATGATCCGACGATCCAAAAAGCTCCCGATGGTGATCAAGACTCCTGATGTGGGATCAACGATTAGATTTCCTTCATCAATGCACGATTGGACGGCTACAATTTAATCCTACCTGATCTGGGCTGATACATATCCAATTTTGATGATTTTTGGTCCATTAGATTTCTATCAATGATCAGATTTCATCTAGAGCAATAGAATTCATCTAAAACTTCTTTTAATCTAATTTTTACTCAAATTTCTTCATATTTTGATGATCAAAGAACTCCTTAGTCCCACATTGCCCAGAAGAAAACTCTCCAGCCCTCCTAACTCTATAAAAAGGACCCCAGGCTCTAGGTTAATGGCTGCTTCGAGGCAACTAATGCTGAGAGAAAAAGCTGGGCTTCTACACCATCTTTTCATCCATGCTGATCCAAGATCAGAGATCAGACTATTTTATTTTATTTTATTTTATTTTTAAATTTCATGTATTTAAATTCTAAAATTTTAATTAATGTAATATTTATTTTTATGTTCTTTAAATTCATGCTCTTTATTTTTATTATAATTTAATTTTTATATTTTAATTACTGCTTTTTATTTTATTACAAGTAGATCGTAAGATCTAACTAGTAGATCTTAGTACTAAATTTAAATTTTTGCATCTTTTAATTTTCATTCTTTTTTTATTTTTTGACTTCACTTTTGATTTCAAAACTCTTCTCTTTTCTTTTTCTTTTGTAAAATCAAAGATTTCAAATATAAAAATACTACCTTCCCTATGGATTCGACCCGACTCACTACTATCTACATATTTTTAATTATTTTAAGAAGTTGAATTAAACTGATAAACATGGTGTCTTAATGACAACATCACGTTCCTATCAAATTTTTTGGCATCGTTGTCAGGAAAGGAATAGATGCTATTTGTTCTTTGATTTCTTTAATTTTTTTATAAATTAATTATAATTTTCTTAAATATTGTTTACTAACTTTTATTTATTTATTTTATAAAAAAAGAAAAAAGAAAGAAAGCATCTAATTTTGGTGAGATTAATCCTAATCCTAGTCCTCTTTTCTTTTTATTATTTATTTTATTTTTAAATTAATTAAAAATTACCTACTTAAACCTAATTAAAAATATCATCACAAGATTAGAAATCCTAGTTGTTTAGAGCATCCATCATATTAGTTTTATTTTTATTTTTATTTTTATTTATCTATTTATTTATTTTTTGGTGATTTCTGGAGGTAAGGTAAGCCTTTCAAAATTTAATTAGTTGCATGCATCTAGCTTAAATTGCAAAGAACTCTTTGATTGGAAATTTTTTTTTGTGCATATTCATATTACCAAATTAAGGGCACAACCCAATTAAATAAGATAAGGTAGGGATTTGATCACCCTTCCTTAGCCCATAAATAACCAACCAGCATCCTACACTGACCTAAGCTTTTAATTTTAAAATTAATTAGACATCAGCCCTAGGAGCTCAAGCTCAACAGAATAAGAAACCCTAAGAGCTGAACCAGATTAGGATTAGTCAATTTGACTGCTGTCTAGGAAAGTGGTTTAGGGACGACTGGGCCCAAAGGAAGATGGTTTCTAATTGGTTCCATTAGCTTACCTGGCCAAGCATAATTGATGTCTAAGGCAAGCAACGGGGGGACTTCCACCGATCTTATACTTACCTGGCCAGCTAATTAGCTGATTCTACACTTGGAGGGCTTGAAGGTGACCTTGGCAGTTAAGAGCTGTCTAGGTCTAGGCTGATCTTAGATTAGGATTAATTTATTTGAAACTTGTTTGAAAATAAAAATTTTTACTTTAGGTATTTCCAATCTCTATTGCCCTGACATAAGGTTGCCCTGGCATAACGGGAAGTTATGTTCCATGGTTGTCCTAAGGCATGAAAAGGTTGAATTAACTTAGAATTTAAAAAAAAAAAAAGAGAGTTTAAAATAAAATAAAATAAAATTAGAAAAAAAAAAGAGATTGAGGATATTGAGAATATAGTGAATTCTCCAATAGGAGAAGGATTTCAGGTCGACTAGATTAAGTTCCTGTTTCAAACCCTACAACCTCAACATCCATAATGGATTTAGCAAATCAACCTCAGCCTCAAACCCTTAAGAATTTATGTTATCCAATTGGTTCCGTCCAATCCTCTTGCATTAGGTTGCCCCAACCCATAGCAAACAACTTTGAAATTAAACCTTAAATCATTAACATGCTTTCAAAATTCATAAGAATAGAGGATGTATATATATTCATTAGAAAATTTGAAGAGGTTTGTGTAACCATGAAACTACAACAATTATCAGAGAACAAAATCAAACTGAGATTAATCAATTTTGCCCTTAAGGATAATGCCAAAAAGTGGCTTTATAGTCTTCCAAATCAATCTATCACGACCTGGGAGGGCTTTGTGAGAATATTCTTAAAAAAATATTTTTCTCATCATAAAATAGCTAGAATTAGAAATGAAATAAACTAATTCTATCAACTAGCTAGTGAATCATTTTGGAAATGCTTTGATCGATTTAAGAACCTCTTGATCCAATGCCCACACCATGGAATAGAAACATGGAGGCTATGCCAAATAATTTATGAAGGATTAGATTCAAATTTCTGAATAATGCTAGAGTCCATGTGTCAGGGATAATTTATGTACAAAGAACCAAAATGAAGCTTGGCAATTTTTAGAAGACCTAGCCAAAAAAAGTTTACAATAGAAAACAACTTGGAAATCAGAAAAATCCACACCTTCAAGAGGTGGAATATACCAAATTCAAACCTCCCTAGCTGCAAAAGCCAAAATTGCAACTTTGACACGTAGGCTAGAGGTCTTAGAACTTTAGAAACCAGCCAGTGTGAACCAAGTGTCTGCACCTACATACAACGGATGCAATGCACTAGACCATGTCCTTGAGGAATGTCCCCTCCTAATGAACCAATTAGATAATAGATGTGCACAAGTGAATGCCACATATCTGAGACCGTTGAATAATCCCTATGCACCCACTTACAATCCAGATTGGAGGAATCATCCAAATTTTTCATGGTCACAAAATCCAAATATATGCGGTATAAGTTTCAATCAGCAGAACCCAAGACCTAATCCTATGATAAACACCCTGCCACCACCAGACTTTAATATTAATGAAAAGAAACTTAGTTCTTTAGAGAAAAGCCTGAAAACCCTAGCCAAATCTAATGCTGACACCAATGCTATCTTAAGCAATTTCATGCAAACCATAGGTCAAATTCTAAATTCAAATTCTCAGGCCATAGCCCACTTAGAAATTGGTCAGCTGGCATCTACCATAAGTGAACGTGAACAAGGTAGGCTACCTAGCCAACCTGAATCCAACCCCAAGAATCAAAATGATAGACCATTCCAAGAAAAATAGGTTAATCAAGTTAATGCTATTCATTCCTTGAGATCAAGAAAATAAGTGGATAATAAGGTAAATACACCTAACACTAGAGAAGACTTGAGTGCTGAATCTGTGGAGCCTCCCACTGAATGATTCATAGAAATGATTCAACCATCAATCGAGTCATCAAAAGAAGAGGCACCCAAAGTAGAGTTGAAACTTCTCCTTGAGCACCTCAAGTATGTATATTTAGGTCCAGAGAAAATTTTGCCTATAATTATTGCATCAGACCTGAATCCTAACTAAGAGGAGGAATTATTAACGATCTTAAGAGAAAATCGAGAAGCAATAGGCTGGACTATGGCAGACATTAAAGGAATAAGCCCTTCTATAGTTCAACATAGGATACACCTAGAGGAATTGGTTAGTACTGAGACTAACCACATAGAAGAACCTGAGCCAGAAATTAGGAATTAGTACTGATGTTAGTTCTAGTTTAAATAAGATAGATATAGAAAAAAAGAGAATAGATGATTTATCCAAAACTTATAAAAGTCTATTCCCTTCACCCCTAGAAGCCAGTTCTCCTTACAAAAATCAAGAGGCATGTAATGAAGAGTCAACGGAGTTGTCTAAGCAAGATCATATTAATTTACCTCTAAAATTAAAATCACCTTTAGTCACCCTTCCAACACCCATTGAATCAAACTTAACTCCTAATACAAAAACTCAATTCATGAGCATTTTAGAAGAACAAATAGAAGAAATTCTTAATAAACATGGGTCTAAGAATGGGGTCACAAATTATGTTTCCCTAATTAACAATGAATAGATCAATAATGGAATTATAAATCAACTTTCTGAGATTGACAATCCAAAACCATTGGAATTTGTCAATCCAATATTTGACACAGGATAGTTAAGCTGCATTGTGTGTGGCTGAAGATGGTAAACTTAGCGCTTGTTAGAAGGCAACCCAATATTTATTTTTTTTGGTTTAATTTATTTTTTTAGTTGATTTTTGTTTTTTTAGGATAATTTGAATAAGCTGGACGGAGAGCTTAAATTTTCAAAGGCATGTGCTGGACCAAAAATATAGTCAGATGTATTCTTTCATATTCTTTATTACACCCTTTATTTTTTCTTCTCCATTAAGAACAATGTCGATTAAGTTGGGAGGAAGAAAAATAAAAATTTTAAAATTTTAAGTTTTTAAAAAAGTTAGTATTTAGTATTTAGACACCTAATTATACTTAAGAATTGAATCAAACTAAGCATTTTTAAAAGAAAATTGATACACACATTAGAGAATCTGTGAGATATTGAGGAATCAAGTATTAAGAAAATTCAATAAAGAGTTAAGTCTAGAATATAAAAAGTTTTTCCTTAGAGTATTTCTAATTATTTCTACTAGCATCAAAGAAAAATCTACTTTTTATAGGCTTGTGTAGGATAACTATACATTTCCTCATATAAAAAATTTATTTTAATAAAATAGTTTTTAAGTACTTCTCACTACGTAATCGGATCTCTTTGTCTAACCAAGCATTGAGTTTCGTGTCAAAAGATGGGAAGGACAAAGAAGCTCATCGTAAAGCTAGTCTTAACTCGTAGCTTGTTTGATTCGAGCTAGTAAGCCTAAGGGGTATTCTATACCTAGTATCCTAAAATCAACTGATTTGGAAGTCATTGGCCCAAGACTCACTACATAGATCAAATAGAAAGCTTAATGGATTAAGACACTTAATAGTGGTACAACGTTAAAAAAAAAATATTAGTTTCCATCGAGTAACCAGGTCTCATTGCCTAAGTAAGCAACGATATTCACATAAAAAAGTGGGCAATATAAAAATAAAAATTAATAAATGAAGGGTGGAATTAGCAATACACTTGTCTATATGAAAGTTTAGATAAATCAGAGATAAAGGTGGGATAATTTAAAAAAAATTTAGAAAAATTTAATATTCTTTACATAATTTTTTTATTGATAAGTATTAATATTTCAATGATATATCTCACTTAAGCTCTACTGAATATTAATGGCCATTTTGAAAACTGCTTAGGTAAAATTCAAAACTCTAAAGTTAAAAGGTATTTAAAACTAAATTCTTTCTTTACTCGAGGACGAGCAAAGCTTAAGTTAGAAGGTGTTTTAAGTACCATAAATTTATCAATAAAAATATTAATTTATTAATTAATTTATATTAATTTTTAAGAATTAATGATCAATTTATATATATTTTTTAAGAAATTAATATTTTTATTAATTGAAAAATAATTAAAAAATAATAAAAATTAAAAAATAAAATTTTATTATCAATAAAAAGAGCTCATTTTTTTTATCATAACAAAATAAGTTTTGAGCAAAATAGAGCTAAAACGGAGAAGATATGAATTTCTAAAGATTAAAAAAATAAAAATTAAATAAAAGAAGAAAAATGGCTCAATCGGCTCCGCAAGCTAAGCTACCAAGCCAAGCCAAGCTATCAAAGCCAACTTAGCTGTAGAAGCCACCAGTCGGTCCATGATCCAGGCGTGGACCACCAGCTCAGTAAAAATTGGCGAATCACGGAGCAACACGTGGCGGACCTAGATCGGGTCCATAAAAATTTATCACGACTCATAGGACAATCTGGTCTTTTCACTCAATGACAGGAGCGCTAATTAGCTATGGTGTGCGGTGTGGCTGGTCCATACGGTCCATGGGAACAGTAATTACGCCATCGGACGGGTGCGGTAGCTTGCGATCAAGATCGAACGGCTGTGATTATTTTTAGATTTGATTCAGCTTCAGACTTCGTGCAGATCACCATCCAATGGTAGCGCTCAATCTAGGAGATGATCCGATGGTCCAAAATACTCATGATAGTGATCAGGACTCCTGACATATGATCAACGATCAGATTTTCTCCATCAATGCACGATCAGATGGCTAGAATTTAATCCAACCTGATCTGGGCTGATACATATCCAATTTTGATGATTTTTGGTCTATTAGATTTCTATCAATGGCTAGATTTCATCCAAAGTAATAAAATTCATCTAGGACTTCTTTTAATCTAATTTTCACTTAGATTTCTCCATATTTTGATGATCAAAGAACTTCTTAGTCCGATATTGCCCAAAAGAAAACTCTCCAGCCCTCCTAGCTCTATAAAAAGGATCCCAGGCCTCCAAAAATCATGATCTTTGATTAAGGTGAAGCTTTGGTACAAGATGAAGCTAGGCTCTAGGTTAATGGCTGCTTTGAGTCAACTAGTGCCGAGAGAAAAAGTTGGGCTTCTACACCATCTTTTCATCCATGTCGATCTAAGATCAGAGATCAGACTATTTTATTTTATTTTATTTTTTTTAAATTTTATATATTTAAATTCTAAAATTTTAATTAATACAATATTTATTTTTATGTTCTTTAAATTCATGCTCTTTATATTTATTGCAATTTAATTTTTATATTTTAATTACTAGTTTTTATTTTATTATAAGTAGATGCTAAGATCTAACTAGTAGATCTTAATACCAAGTTTAAATTTTTGCATCTTTTAATTTTTATTTTTTTTTATTTTTTGACTTTACTTTTGATTCCAAAACTCTTCTCTTTTCTTTTTCTTTTGTAAAATCAAAGATTTCAAATCTAAAAATACTACCTTTCCTATGGATTCGATTCAACTCACTACTAGCTATATATTTTTAATTATTTTAAGAAGTTGGATTAAACTGATAAACATGGTGTCTTAACGACAATATCGCATTCCTATCAGTTCCATAGGCACCAAACTAGGGCTATTTTATTTTCAATCTCTTCTTCTTTTTTTAAGTTTTTTCTAAGGAATCTTAGATCAGTAAACTCTCATCTTCCTTCTCATATTTTGGAGAGTCCAAATTTCGAAGAAGAAAGTATCAAATCGATCGTTGAAGAAGGATCAGCATGGTACTAGCATGCTATACTGATTTCCTACATCGGACTTTAGATCAGAGATCGTAGGCTTGTATGGACGATTCCTAGAGGCCGGACGCATGTGCGGCTCATGATGTCATTCTCAAGCCTGGATTAGCAAGTTAGAACATCTAACTTGCTCAGGTAATAGATCTAATTTATTAACTTCATACCTGCATTTGATATAGTGTAGATCTAGGTTGACATGATCAACCTTTTAATTTTTTATTTAATTTTAATTTTTGATTTAATATCATGCCTTGATCATGTAATAAATCTGAGATCTAGGTATTTACATATTTATTTAAATAAATATTTAATTTATTTAGGTCTTCCACTACAAGATCTTGAAAAAAGTTTTCAAGATCTACCTATAAAATTCTAGATCTGGTTCCTTCAAATTGAACCTAACTGGATTATTGTGGTATCAACTCACTCTGATACCAAACTATTGGGATATCAGCTACTCTGATACTGCTTGTTAAGGATCTAGTACTAAATTATTATGGTAGAAAGAAGAAAAAAATAAAATAAGAAAAAAATTAAGTATGTGGATCAGCCTAAAGGCTCGCCTCAATGGGACATGCAAAGCTTCACTATAAAAGAGAAAAATAGGTACAAGAGGAGAACACGCACTCTTAACTCACCATACATAAATCTCTCTCAACTATAGCTACCCTCACAAAAGCTCTATCAAAATTCCAAGGAGATCTATAGAAGCTACAAGATGCTCTGCCCTTACAGCCTCCTCATTGGGTGCTATGCACCCGTTGCTTCTCTCTCTCACAGGCTGCACGTACTCAATGCTTTGCCAAGCTCCTCTTAGTGGTTGTCTGAGCCTCTCTATATGCCTCATGCTACATGCACCACCTTTTTTGCTCCACAATACCTCAATCCTTTAAATAGGATGAGAATTCTCTTCTCAGCAGTTCATAAGAGCCCTAACAGAGCTCGTTCTTCTAATATAAGTCGAACATGTCCTTGATGGAGTCTTGAAATATTTTTTGATCTTCAGATCATGACCATAACCCTCCGTGGCCACTAGATCCTATGGTCCACACGCAACTCCCGTAGACCCCTTGGATTAATCACAATATGAGTCCAAATAGAGAAAACTCCATTATGTTCTGTTTGCCTCCATTGAGTCGGCTCAGTCAGGGTTTGAGTTGGCTCGACTGTGTCTCATCCAGACTCCTATTATTGTCTACCTGAGAGAGCTAGCTTGGCTGTGGTTCGAGCTGGCTCGATCGTGTATCAGAGTCGACCTAACTGCTGTGCTGAAAATTAATTCTCTTCTTACAGTGGGTCGAATTCAAGATATCAAATCTTAACAATATCCATCTCAACTCGACATTCAGCCTCCACCTGACTTTGAGAGCTTATGATCCATCTTGATCCCTGAGAGGAAAAACCTTATTTTCTGGACCAGGTTCATTCAGATCTGATCAGATCAAGAGATATATTTCAAAAATTTTTCTCTTTGATCCAAATCAGATCTAAGATGTTTCAGATCTGATTATTATTATTTTAGAAATAAAAATAAAATTAGATAAATTAAATTAAATTTAATTTACCTTGAAGTGGGTAATCCTATTATCCGTTGATGATCCTGTAAGCAGTGGAAGATTCTGGATCAAGCCACGCAAGTGTCTGGCCTCTATTGGTATCCACTTAAGCTGGATCAGGAGATCCTCTTCTTCTCTATCACATCTCCAAAAATTAGATCTAGATCTAATCTGGAGGATCTTCAAAACTCCTTTTGAAGATCAGCAGTCGTCCTTTGCAGCAGCGCAGCCTTCTAGCTTTCAGTCATCTTTCTTTGATCTAGATCGCACCAACCAAGCTCCAAAACTCTTTTGGACATGGAGAGGAGAGGAAGAAGGTGGGTTTGGCATGGAGGAAGAGGGGAGAGGCAGCCTTGGGGCATGGGGAATTGTGATTTAATCTGATTTTTGTATTAGGCGTAGGGTCTTATTTATAGACTAAGCATGATCCAACTCCTCTTCTTCCCAACCAATCACAATTCTTTGTGAAATCAGATCTAAATCTGATTGTGAGAATAGAGTCCCCTGAATTCCTCCTTAAAGGGCACCTAAGATCAGTCAAAGTTGGTTCTTAGGAGAACTCTAATTGGAATCCAAAAAGGAGATGGAGTCCCTGTCCAACAGGGACTCTTAGGCGCCTCCAGCATGGGCACATGCCAAGGGTGGCATGCGCCCTCTTCCTTGCCAGGTTCTGGCAGGAGGACAGGCCCCCACCAACTCTCCAATAGGTGAATGATATGTGGACAGAAGTCAAAGTGTCAATGGTCAATATTTGACCAATCAAAGGTAGACTTTTGACCAAAGTCAAAGAACGAGAAATGGCGGGTGACCAAAAATGGTAGGTAATGTCTTACAAATACAATCTTTTCTAACTTGGACAACCTCCAGTCAGACCATATAAAGGCCTCTGATTGAGCACAAACTCTTTTGGCTCAGTCAAGACAACTTATTTATGATTGCAAAAGAAGAACGTTAGATTCAATCGAGTTGCTACACACATTTCTTGAACCTAATTGAATCTCATTCAGATCAATTAAACTAGATCAGTTCAATTGGATGATCACTAGATTCAAACCCTTATTTGTGTGACCCAGTTAGATTCAGTTCTGTATGGTAATGGAGTAATGTCATAGATCTCTATCATCGACTCATCGAAACTCCTTTTGATTGGATCAGAACTCTTCTGATTTTGACAGCTCGTGAGATATCTAATCTCTATACATGATCAATAATTGTCAATCCAAAATCATTATGACCAGTGACACCTAGCAGTATACTGGTGGCAACCCATCAGAGCTGAAATGCAAATCTCTTGGTGCAGCTACTTGTGTGATTTAAGTTCTTTCTATCTTGACCCGCCGATCAGATTAGGGTTAAGGTGAACTCGTCAAACCCTAGTCTTCTGTCATATGATGTAATCATTCGATTCGAGTTCGATGGTGGAAAATGCTAAAATAGAAATCATCTCTCTATTATTTCACTCTGCTATGGCCATGGACTTTAAACTTGATCTCATGATATCATAGGGCATGCCCTCAATCAGGTACCACTTGAGGTGCAACTGCACGTGCCTACAAAATAAACATGCTTATAGCAACATACACCTAGTCCATCGAGGTACGAACCGAATGGTAGTCCAACATAACGTATACGACAGTAAACTCAACAATGTTAGTCAAAACTATAACACGCCTCAAGGTGACCACCCATACTGTCCTAGAGAGCAGGTCCAACGGTACATCCTACATAAGAGTACATACACGAAGTAGATTCTAAGAGTACTCAAGCCGTCAGCTCGCGACTCTCTCTAACAGTATCTGTACTCTCGCTCCGGTGTCTCCACACCATAGACTTAAGACTCATCTACTAAAGAGAAGCGATTGTACACCACCTTCTGGATCAATCACTATCCTCGTGATGATCCTATGGTCGAAAGCATTTTATGAGTTAAACAATGATTATTCATGTCTTAAATTTTCAAACTTCTTGAAAATATGAATTATCATTACCATTAACTCAAAGGATGTGATCACAAAAACTCATACAATAGATAGTAAAAATAATCTATTTTATTTATTATAGCACTTCTCTCTCT
>QRFJ01003014.1:110835-156768 GCA_006176705.1 Cocos nucifera | reverse complement strand
AGATCTAAATTATTATTATTTTAATAAAATTAAAATAAAATTAGATAAATTAAATCATATTTAATTTACCTTGAAGTGGATAATCCTATTTTTCGTTGATGATCCTATAAGCAGCGGAAGGTTCTGGATCAAGCCACATAAGTGCGTTATCTCTACCAATATCCACTTGGACTGGATCTAGAGATTCTCTTCTTCTCTATCAAATCTCCAGAAATCAGATCTGGATTTGGTCTGGAGGATCTTGAAAACTCCTTTTGAAGATCAGCAGTCGTCCTTTGTAGCAGTCAAGCTTTCACTCGCCTTTCTCTTGTTTAGATTGCACCAACCAAGGTCCAAAACACTTTTGGACATGGAGAGGAGAGAGAGAAGATGCTTTGGCATGGAGGAGGAGAGGAGAAAAGGCCTTGGGGCATGGAGATCTCAATTAATTCAGATTCCTTTTTGAGTTGGGCACAGGGTCTTATTTATAGACTAACTGTGATCCAACTCCTCTTCTTCCCAATCAATCATAACTCTTTGTGAAATCAGATCTAAATCTAATTGGTGGGAATAGAGTCCCTTGGATTCCTCCTTAAAGGGTGCCTAAGACCAGTCAAAGTTTGGTTCTTAGAAGAACTCTAATTGGAATCCAAAAAGGAGATGGAGTTCCTATCCAATAGGGACTCCTGGGCACCTCCAGCTTGGGCACACGCGAAGGGTGGCGTGTGCCCTCTTCCTTGTTAGGTTCTGGTAGGGAGACAGGTCCCCACCAGCTCTCCCAATAGGTGCATGACAATGGACAGAAGTCAAATGGTCAATGGTCAACATTTGACTAGTGAAGGGTAGACTTTTGACCAAAGTCTAAAATATCTTAGATCTGATCTGGATCAAAGAAAAAAAATTTTAAAATATATCTCTTGATCTGCTCAAATCTGAACGAACCTGATCCGAAAAATCAGGATTTCCCTTCAGGGTGAGCCTATGGAAGATCTTATTGTGATTCCTTTAAATGATGGGTACAAGGATCATACTCTTTAGATTGGCTCCAACCTAGGAGAGGAGGTCAAAAAGCAGCTCGTTGCCTTCCAACATAGGAATGCAGATGTTTTTGCTTGGATTTCTATAGACATGCTTGGAATTGATGCTGGGGTTATGGAGCACCACCTGTTTGTTGATCCCAAGCACCGGCCTATAAAGAAGAAGTTATGTGGCTATGCACCAGAGTGGCAGAAGGAAATCATGGAAGAGGTTGACAAACTTCTTAAGGTTGGGTTTATCAGGAAAGTATCCTACCCAAACTGGGTCTCCAATATGGTTCTCGTGAAGGCAAATGACAAGTGAAGGATGTGCATAGACTTCAAAACTTTGAATAAGGCCTGCCCAAAACATAGCTACCCCCTTCCCAAGATTGATCGACTGGTGGATGCAACCTCAAGCCATGAGCTCCTTACTTTCATGGATGCCTTCTTCGGTTATAATCAAATCTGGATGCAACAAGAAGATGCGGATAAAACTATTTTTATTACTAATTGTGATCTTTATTATTTCTGAATTATGCTCTTTGGGCTTAAAAATGCAGGTGCGACCTACCAGTGCCTAGTGAACAAGATCTTCAAGAGACAGATTGACTGCAACATAAAGATTTACAAGGATAATATGCTTATCAAGAGCCAATCTTTCGCAAATCATATCACTGACCTGGAAGAGACTTTCAATGCACTCTGAAAGTACAAAATAAAGCTGAACTCATCCATGTATACCTTTGGAGTATCCTCGAGGAAGTTCTTGGGGTTCATAGTATTGAGGCATCAAATTGAAGCAAACCCAAAGAAGATCCATGCCATTCAAGAAATGACTATTCCAAAAATAATAATAGAAGTTCAGTGCCTAACAGAAAAGGTAGCAGCTCTAAATTGCTTCATTTCAAGGTTGGCTGAGTGATATATGCCCTTTTTTTAGGTCCTCAAGCAGCCAAAGAAACCTAAGGTAGTTATGATTGTAGGTTTTCTTTGGCCAATCTCGACCTGCCATGTGTCCGAACTATCACACCTACCCTTGGGGGCTGACGAAACATTTATGATGCCATACTCCGAGCTCCATGCTGAGATGAATTTTGAAATGGGCATCCATTTGAGTCATTCACCCATTAAGAAGCTATGGCGTTGGTTAAAAAAGAAAACTTTTCAACTCCTGAGCATGGAAACCTGCAAAGAAGTTTGGCACTCGCATTTGTACTCCCTTCTTTCGAAACTTCAAATTTGGGAGTAAGGGGACTAATGCTAGTGATAGAGTCGCTCCTACCAAATTTCGACTGTTGGTTCAATCTCGACATGACCAATCCAAGGCATGATGACATGATTGAAATTCAATCGGTAGGTTTTTCTTGCCACAGCCTATTTCGGATGGTCGATCTCCAACTCGCATGTACTAGATGACCTTCTCAACCATGATTATCAACTCCACTAGTGAATTGGAGGACTTACCTTGCTTGGATGAACTTGAACAATAAAATTAGCTATCTTCCATTGGACTGCAAGGCTTAAGTACCATAGCCCAACCGTCTGACCTTGCTTGGCAATAAATTATAAAGGCAGCCGAATTCTTTCTCTATAAGCAATAGATCATTTACAGCCAGACTTCTTTTAGTCGACCTTCTTTTAGTGGTTGAGCTCGCCATCATATATTGGGCACCTCAACCGAACGGACATGAACAGTAGAAAGACCTCATCATTTGTACAAGTTCAACTCCCAGTTCAGTAAATATCAGCTATCCTGTAGATGACCTCGGAGGTGTCTGATGCTCACTAGAATATTAACTCACTAGAAAAACTGAACACAAAGTTCTTCACTACTAACTGATTTCTCATAAGCAATGAAATCCCATCCAAACTCCAACTATTAATTTCCAATAGACTAGCAAGTCACAACAATGGATACTATCCTCCATAATAAACTTCTTATGGCCCTGAGTGGTCCACTAGCAGATGGTTATGGCTATCACTATCATTCTATTATGAGCTTCGCCTATTTAAAGGACTCCCCAGATACATCTTCCCCTCTAAGCTATCAATGTCTTCCCAAAACTCCTTAGTACTTCATTTTTGTTGATTGGAGGATTGACTTGATCATCGGAGGGTCCTACCAGAGTCACCCCCATCTCCAGTTTGGACTATTTTGTAGGTCTCGACAACAACCTCATCTTCCCCAACTCCAGCTCTTTTCGACATCTATTATTTTCTGCACCAACAGTAGGTATCCAAATGCCTAAGCTAGGTAGCAATCTCTCCCTCAAAATGAATAAAAAATCTAGGTATCTAGATGTATTTTGAAATTTTTCAAAATTAAGAATAGTGGAAGGTATAGATTAATCATATTAATCTATGAAAATATGCATCTAAATCCTAGATCTAGGATCTAATGATATGATTCATACATACATGTAAATCTAAAAATTAAATAAAATATAAAAGATAAGATGTTGATCATATCAACATCAATCAAAATCTAGATCTGATCTATATACTACAATTGAGATCGAATCTCAATATCTTTTTCATAGATTGGAATTTCTACTTGTTGATCTAAGACTAAAGTTGTCGCTTTGAGCTGCACATGCATCCGACCTCTATGAAAAGTTAACAATGAAGCCCTGATCTTAATCCAAAGTACAATAATCTAGAAATCAGTATAGTGTGCTAGCATTGCGCTGATCCTTCTTTGATAGTTGATGCCAAATTTTCTTCTTCAAATGACTTGGACTCTCCAAAGACCAAAGAAGGAGAAAGAAGGATCTGGAAGAAGCTTTCTTCCTCATATTTTTCTCTCAAAAAGTAGTAGAAGAAAATTGAAAGCAAAACCCTAGAAAAGACCCTTCTTCTCTATTCCTTTCCTCTCACCTTGACACTACAATTTGTGCCTTTACAAAATATCATGCCCAAAGCCCTTATGCACCCAAGTCTCCCACACCGAAGCCCTCTCTCTCAAGTGTAAAAGCTCTAAAAATTCCATGCCCAAAGTCCCTTTTTATAGAGAGTTAAAGAGAAGTCCTTTTCAAGGTCAAACACTAAGAAAAGAGTATCCAAATAGGACATGGATTGAGGCACCCAACTCTTGGGCACCTCCTCCTCTTTTAGCATGTACTTTAGATATTTGGACTCAAAAACATTTCTTTTCCACCAAAAAAATCAGAGAAAAAATCTGATCATTCGTACGACACTTTGGATAGAGTTTTGGTTCGTTCAAACTCTATCAAATAGAGTTTAAAATCAAAACTACTTGCTAGTTTTGATTTATTCCAAAACCATCTAAAGCAATAGGGGGAAAAGTAGGGCATGTGTAGGCCTCTAGGCTTGAGTGTTTTTATGCAAAAATCTATGAGAAGGGCATGGAGAAAAGGAAGGTGGTGCAAGGGAGAAGCCTAATCAAACTAGGACTTCATGTTTTCACTGTTCAAACCAAATCTTTAGCCCAACTAAAATATATCTTGGTGCAACCTAAGTAATAGTATTCCTAATCCAATTAAAAATTCAATTAAATCAAATTAAATCTAATTTAATTTTGATTTAAATTTCTAGTCAAATTAGGTGCACTCAAGTTCTAATTCAACTGGGAATTGTTCTTCCTTAAAATTGGCTTATCCAATAAATCAACTACGCTTGATCCAATCAAGTCCAACCAAATAAAATTGAATTATATTTAATTAAACTTGATCTTAGTCCATTAGCTTAATCAAATTGAGCCAATTAGCAATTTGACTGCTAATCAATCCTTCTATAAAACTTGCACTAGGATAAACATCAATCGTATTGATTGTTTGATCCTAAAATAATTTTTAATTATTGATCAACCATTCAATCAGATCAAGACCTCTAATGTGTATAAACTCATAGGTTTAAATCTAAGTTGGTAGTATAAAAATAAATTTCTATACTAATCAAAATGACCATCTAGCAATGGTACCCAATGGTCGAATAGGTCGAATGTGTAAAGTAGCACTCTTAGAACCCATGTGGATATGATTTTTATATAATTCATTCTCTTGACCTAAATGCTCATTGGATGACTCAGAGTTTAACTATCAATCTTGATTAAGCCATCCATATTGTATTTCAAAATACCAAATCCATCTCATGGATTATTCTGGCCAAGATTTTGCTATATTGAAATACAGCAATATATTATCTCCAAACTCTTTGAGTGATCAATTCCATCTTGATCATTCACCAACTTTATAAGTACTTGACTTTGCTAAAAAAATCTTTCATCACTAAATTAAAAATTTAGGTAGTCCGGCACCAAAGCATAGTGAGTTTCTTGCAAGCCATCATGGTGATCTCAGGTCTAAGGGATACTTATATCTATATTCCATTAGAATAATTTTTGATAGTAGAATGCTCCAGAGTTGGTCATATTTAGTGATGATGTACCCCTATATCTCACATGTATGCCATCCTAGTATCTCCACATTCCTTAGTTAAGAGAACATCCAACCCATATGGCATACATCGACCTACACTCGATAAATATTATCATCCTAGTTAACAACATATCATTTGATCACAAATAATTTAAGGACTAATCGATAAATTCTCTCTTTATCAAATTTAAATAGTCCTAAGGACTTCATCACAACATAGAAGTTCATTAGAAGATGTAGATTTTGATGAAAAAATATTAAAATAAATATTTTATTCAATAATAAATTATTTATATTTATAAAGTTAGCACAATCATCAACAGGTTGATGGTTAGCTTTGGAACATTTTTGTCAACACAAAATTGATACCAACATCCCTGAAGACCGAAGTTAAGGCCAAACCATATGGTAGGCAAGCCTTGTTGGCTCTGGTCACCCCATCCCTCATTTGAGTTAGTAGCATAGTAATAAGTAGCATAAATTCATCATTAAAAGTATTAATTTAATAATTAATTTATATTTATTTTTAAAAATTAAAAATTAATTTATATATATTTTAAAAAATTAATACTTTTATTAATTAAAAATAATAAAAATAAAAAATAAAATATTAATATTAATAAAAAGAGCTCATTTTTTAGTCATAATGGAATAAGTTTTGAGTAAATCAGAGCTAAAACAAATCAGATATGAATTTTTAAAGAAACAAAATTGAATTTGGCTTAGTAGCTCGCCCAACCAAGCCATTACATTCGGCTTAACCAGTGCGTCCCAGCTTAGCCAACATGCCACTGAAGTCGGCTCAGCCATATAAGCCACTTGCTAGTCCATGATGTAGGTGTGGACCGCCAGCTCAGCAGAAGGCAGTGAATCACATGCTACCACGTGGTGGACCAGAACTGCTAAAAGATTTACAGAAAATCTGTCGTGGTGTATATGGGTAAAATGATAATTTCACATGGCAAGGTGCATATTGATTGGTCCGATCTTCGAATGCGCCTGGTTTATGCAGTCCATGAGAATAGTTATTGCATGATCGGATGGCTATGGTGGATCCCGATCATGATCAGATGGTCCATGTCTTTTCCTATTTTGATTCGAAGCCGATTAGCACCAGATCTTCATCCAATGGCAGCGCACATCCCAGGTGACAATCCAATAATCTTGGAAGCTCTCAGTGGTATTAAACTTCCTCAGTGTGATCCGATGGCTCGATTTCTTCCAAAGCTTAATCCAATGGTCGACAAACACCTTGAGTTGATTCAAGCACCCAGATGCTCCATCCAATGATCCAAAATTTTTAGATCTCCTCCATGCAATGGCCAGAACATAATCCGACTTGATTTATGCTTTTAAACCTCCATTTTTCATAATTTTGGGATTGCTTGATCCCCATCTGACGCTAGAATTCACAGAACTCGGCAAGATGTGTCCAAGGGCTATTTTAATATTATTTTCACCTAGATTTCTCCATATTTTGCTAATCAAGCTCCTCTATAATCCCATATTACCTACAAAAAAGATCTCCAGCCCTCCAACACCTATAAATAAGACCCTAGGCCATCAAATTAAGTTGTCTTCGATCATGGGAAGGAGTTTGGTAAAGGTTAGAGATATGCTTGGATTAGAGGTGGCTTCAAGGCAATGGGTGCTATGAGGAAGAGCTGGCTTTCACACCATCTCAATGCCGACACTGATCCAAGATCAAGATCAGCTATTACTTAGTTTTTATTTTTCTTGCCGATTCTTTTAGAATTTCATGTATTTAAATTATGAACTTTTTAATTAATGCAAAATTTTATTTTTATGCACTTTAAATTCAGCTTTTTATTTTAAATTATAATTTAATTTATGTACTTTAATTATTGCTCTTTACTTTATTGCAAGTAGATACTAAGATCTAACTAATAAATCTTAGTACCAAGTTTAATATTCTATACTATTTAATTTTTAATTTTTATTTATAATTCTATTTTTTGATTTTAATTCTTTTTCTAAATTTTTTTTATAAAAATTAAAGATTTTAAAACTAAAATACAGCCTTCTCTATAGATTCGACCTGATTCACTACTTGCTATCTATTTTTAATTATTTAAAAAATTAAAATTAAACTAATAAATATGGTATTTTAACAACAACATTATGCTATTATCATATAGCTGAGAGGTTGATGAACTGCCCTCTGACTTTGCAGTCCATGATCGCCAAATCTCAAGAAGTAATGAGGTCAAATCTACCAGTCTTGGAAAAGAGGATCCTTCCTAAGATGTGGTGCAGAAGCCTCATCTCCATGGATAACTGGTTGGCAAAGATCTCAGTGATGCCTTGTTAGATGTGTGCCCTCAAAGCCAAATTGGGAAAACACTTGTGATACACTTCTAAAGATAATTTTATAATTTTTACTATAAATTAATAAAAGAATTATTTTCTATCATAGTGTGTATTTAAAATATCTATGATACATCCTTTGAGTATTGGTAATCATAATTCATATTTTTATGAGTTAAAAATTTAAGATATAAATTTTAATAATTAACTCATAAACTACTTCCGACCGTAGGATCATCACGAGAATGGTGATCAATCTGAAAGGTTGGTATACGATTGCTTTCTTAAGATAGATATGTCTTGAGTCTATAGTGATGAGGTACTGGAGTGAGAGTACATATACTCGTTAGAAAATGAGGGCATTGAGCGTGACCACCTCAAGTAGTCATAAGAAAGTCTACTTTCTCATCGATGATTGGCTCGATACTGCAGTGGTATGTCTGATTCTTGGACCTGAGGTACATCGAAAGTTTACCTTAAGGATGTTATAGACTACACCATAACTCGATCTTCTAGCCATTCAAAATCTTGAGGTATATGTTGGCTATAGCATGTTCATTGTAGGAATTGGATTGCACCAATATGAGATCTATCTATCTCAATAGATGAGGAGTAGCCTTATGATAATCATGAGATTGAGTCCTTAAGCCCATGGCCAAGGTAGAGTGAAGATGATAGAAAGAGTATCTATTAGGATTTTACATCGGGCTCGAATTGAATGATTAATTCATATGTAGATGTTAGGTTTGACGAGTTTACCTTAATCCTAATTCTGTCGAAACTCAAGATAGAAGAATCCAATCACAAAGGTAGCCACACCAAGAGGTTCGCTTTCAATTTTAATGGGTTACCATCATATATTGCTAGGTATTACTAAAAGATTTTAGAAGCAATTAGAATGATTTTGATGATCGATCATTCTAATTGGATGAATTAGAAGAGTTCTAGTCCATTGAATGGTGCTTTGATGATGTCGATAATAGAGATCATGATATATCTCATTATCATATGAAATTAAAT
Organism: Cocos nucifera; assembly: GCA_006176705.1. NCBI lineage: Eukaryota > Viridiplantae > Streptophyta > Magnoliopsida > Arecales > Arecaceae > Cocos > Cocos nucifera. The sequence goes on along the minus strand of QRFJ01003014.1, from coordinate 148,025 downwards.
CTAATTGAGTCACATAAATAAGAATTTGGATCTAGATGTCATCAATTGAGATAACCCAATTTAATTAATTTGGATTATATCTAATCAGGTTTAAAGTAATCATGCTAGCACATGATTGAGCTTGGCTTTCTCCTTCTATAATCTTTTTGATTAATCGCAATTGAGTCAAATTTAATTTGACTCATTTCTATATCTTGAATAGATTTATTTTTATCTAACTAAAACTAGTCTAGGTTAGATTAGTTATAGAAATTAAACCCTTTCCTAGTGCAATTGGATTAGGATCAAAAGTTGAATCAATTGGGAGAATTAAGGGTCACCTGATCAGATATTTTTAGAAAATTTTTTAGAAATCTTTTTGATTTGATTTCTAGATAGGTGATAGGACTCAAGTCATTCTATGGATGAGTCAAATTTTGTGATTTATGGTAGAGTTTTGACTAGGTTTTGATAGAGTTTGATTTGGATCAAACTCTTGAGAGAAGAGTCCTAAGCGCAACGGACTCTTTTTTATCTACTCATGTCAACAATGTTTTGAATTAATTTTGATGACAAAACTAGATAAGATCTGGTGTTTTCACATGGAGAATAATTTCTGCAGTCCCTTTGATCAAATAATAAGTGATTTTATCAAAGTGTGACTCTAGGTGGCATTAGGATTAAAACCCCTTCTTATGCCATTATGAAGTGATCGCACAAAATATTTTTCATGCCCAAAGGAGCTAGCCCTCTAATATCCTACACCCCCTTTATCCTCTCTCTCCCTCTCTTCTACATGCCTAAAATGTTAGGCACAAATTTGAGTTGAAGGTCCATGGTTTTTGGCATAAGATTCAGGATGTACGCAACAGTGTTTGTGATATGGATGGGCTACCTTCAGAAAATAGTTTTAAAGGATCTATAGATTAGATTTAGATCTAATCTTTGAAGGAGAGATTTATGAGGAGAAGACATTCAGATCTTCCCCAAGTGGATACTGGTAGAGGCTAGGTGCATGCATGGCTTCTTCCAAAATCTTAGGAACCAACATGATCATCGTAAGATAATTAGATTACCCAATCAGGTACTTAAAATTAAATCTAATTTAATTTTATTTTTAATTTTTAATATTAGATCACCATGACTAGATCTAAGAACTCTTATATTTGATTAGATCATAAAAATTTTTGTAGAAAAATCCATCTCAAATCTGATCTAATCTGGACGATCTTACGGTGGAAAATCAAATTTTTCTTCAACTGGTATCAAAGCTGTGTTAACAGTTCTTCAGATCTTTTTTAGATCTAATTTAATTTTTATTTATGATTTAATATTAAATAATTTTAGATGTCATATTAGATATGATTAGATCTAAAATTAAATAATTAAAAATTATATAATTTAGATCAATAATATATGAGATGCATGACTAGACTAGGAATAAAATAGTTCTATTTGTAGTCTAGTATAGTCATATTATTAATTTAATTAAATATAATTTTAGATCTATTTTATTTTTATTTGTTGATATTATAATTATTGTAACCAGATCTATAAAAAGAAAATAAATTTTTTAATTTTTAATTTATTCATATGACATTTGAAAGATGCATGCTTAGACAAGTTATAGAATAATTCTATAAAATGTCTAGAATAGTTTTATTTTTGATGTGATCAAATTTAAAATTTTATTTTTTAGATTTAATATATGATATTTTAGATCTAAAAGTATGCATGGTTTATTGAGTTATGATACATGAGATGTATGCAAGACATGTATAAGTTAGATCTTTTGTATATGTGATATATGATTTAGATCTAACTTGTTTTGTTTTAGAAAATATATTTCTAATTACGGTCTTTCCCTTGACCGCCTGGTCATAAGAACAAAGTAGGATTTAAAGACCCTCTCCTCGCATTCGATGGGGTATTCTTATGATGTGTAGGGGTGTTGCGCATTCATCGTTAATTAGAAATTAGAACTTATTTTCTGTAAAATCCTAGATTCTAAAATTCTAAGATTTTATTACATGTTTTGTTCATAAATCCAAAACTTAATTAAGAATTAAGATTATAAAATTAATTAGATCTAAAAATTATGAATTTTTAGATCTAAGACATCTTCATAAAATTGGGTTCGGGCTTGGATAGCTTAATTAGGTCTAGCGGTTGATCAAATCAAATCAAAAGTTGGTTAGATAGGATCAAAGAAAGCTTAGAATTGACCAGCTTAATAGGATTAAGTCTGGATCAAGATTGAATCACATTGAGATGTGACTCGATCAAGTCAAGACCTAATTTGGCTCCATGATTCGATCCTGGATTGTAGGCTAATCTAATTGATTCTGATTCGATAATTTGGTGTCTAAGGTAAGTCTGGCAAATATGACTGACCGACTTTTAATTGAGAGCTACTCAACTTGAATACATTTCTATCAAGTTAATGGTATATCGCTTCCATTGGTCTCACTTACCTGGCCATTTGTGTTGATTCAGTTCTGATTTGAGGAGGCTAAAAATTCGAGCCAACCCATACTACTAGGTTAGTCATAATTGTTATGACTAAGTTAAATCATGTTTAAAGAGACCTAAATTAAATCTTTCTAAAAAAAAATTAAGTCTAAGATCTTTCATCATTGTAGATATGCGGGCCCTTCCCAAAGTTGATTGACCTCAGTTGGACACAGTGATTCAGTTGCACTAGAAGATGCAACCATGTCTATTAGGCATTGGATGCTATGGGTTGGAGGATGAGTAATATTTCAGATATGGTGAGAGATCCAATCAAAAATCCAATTCATGCAAATGGTGGGTCTGACTTAACTCTGGAGTGAAGCAATATTTCATACATAGCGAGCTTTATGAATTAGAGATCAGGTTTTGGATGCACCATGATTAAAGAATCATTGGACAAGAGTTGTCCACTCATCAATTGATCCATTAGCAATAACTATTTGGTGAGGTGGTGAGCCAGTCGGTGAAACCGCACCATCCACTAGAAATCAATAATTGCAAAAATTTTTGCATCTCTACCAAGAAAGTGTAGGGATTCAAATTTATTTGAAAATAAAATTTTTAAATAAATTGATTAAGTCTAATTATAAAATCTAACTTGAAACTTTGATTTTTTATAGAAAAATATCTGCATCCAATCCACTAGCCCGTATCCTGGACACCCATAGATTGATCGGACCCAACTACAAGGATTGACTTCGAAACTTTAAAATTATTATAGATTTTGAGAAGTTGACTCATGTGTTGGAATAGGATCCTCCCACTTTATCAGCACATTCATCCGCCGATCAAAGAGCGATTCTTAAAAAATGGATGGATGCAGATAACAAAACTAGGTATTACATGTTAGACTAGATGTCTGATGAGCTCTAGCGCCAACATGAAGACATTAAGACTAGCCACCAAATAATGGCTCACCTGCAAGAGTTGTTTGGTGAACAGAGTTAGGCAGCCAAATATCAAGTCACTAAAAGATTTTTAAGGCTCAAATGCATGATGGACAGTCGATCCAAGATCATTATTTGATGATGATCAAGGACTTAGAAGAGCTTGAGAAGCTTGGTGTCAAGTTAGATAAGGACTTGCAAATTGATATAATTCTATGGTCCTTGACTGATGCGTATGGACAGTTCATTATAAACTATCATATGCATAAACTATAAAATATCTTGGCTGAACTTATGAATATGCTGGTTACTACTGAGCTCTCTATGAAAGATTCAAAGGGCTCGATGCTTGCTATGGAGCAAACTTCTTCCAAGAAAAAGTCTTTTGAAAAGAAGAAGTCCATGAAGAAGTAGAAGGTGGATGGTGGGAAGAAGACGGAGGCAGAGCTAAAGAAGAAGGCCACTAATAAAAAAAATATTTTCATTGTAACACTGATGGCCACTGGAAGCGAAACTACCCTCTTTACTTGGCCAGCTTGAAGAATAAGGAGGTAGGTTCTTTTGGAGGTATGCTTATTATAAAATCTAACCTTTTGATTTCTTCTACATCCAATTGGATGCTTGACTCTAGTTCTAGTGCTCACTTATGCACTTTTATGCAGGATCTTGAGGATTATAGGAGGCCGAGGGATGATGAGATGATCCTATGCATCAGGAATGGAGCAAGAGTTGCTGCTGTGATCGTGGAAACCTATCCTCTTTGATTACCATTAAGATTAGATCTAGTTTTTAGAGATTATTTTTATGTGCCTACAGCAAGCAAAAATTTGATTTCTGTTTCATGTTTAGTACAAGAAGGCTATATAATTAGTTTTCTTAAGGACCATTATAATATTCTTTATTAAAAAATAAAATTGCAAATGGTTTCATTATAAATGGTCTCTATCAGTTACATATTGATGTTTCCATTTTTAATATCGAGCAAAACAAGAATGCCATAGGATTAAAGTGACCTAGGGATAGTCTAAAAGATATGCATCTTTGGCACTTTAGGCTAGGTCACATGCTGAAGACAGGGTTAATAAATTGAAGAAATCTAGGTTATTGAGTCCATTGACTTTTGAATCATATCCAATTTATGAATCATGCCTTCATGGCAAAATGACCAAGCTTGCTTTTGTAGAACATGAGAAAAGGGCCATAGACCTACTTGTCTTAGTACATATTGATGTATGCAGCCTATTTGAAGTGCCAACTAGGGATAATTATGTCTACTTCATCACCTTTACCGATGATCTATCTCGGTACGGGTGTGTGTATTTGATGCAATATAAGTTTGAAGCTTTTGAAAAGTTCAAAAAATTTAGATTTGAAGTAGAAAAATAATTAAAAAAATCCATTAAGATTCTTCGATCAGATCGAGGAGACGAATATCTTAGTCAAAAATTCCTAGACTATCCTAAGAATAATGGCATAGTCTCTCAATGGACTCCACCTGGAATGCCTCAACTCAATGAGATTTCAGAACGAAGAAATCGGACTCTATTAGATATGATTCGATCCATGATGAGTTTCAAGGATCTTCCTGAGTTTCTTTAGAGATATAGTCTTATGATCGCTATATATTTACTGAATAAGATTTTCTTTAAAACTGTTCCTACCACACCATATGAGATATGATGTGGTAAGAAACCAAATCTGAGTCATCTCAAAATTTGGGATTGTTCGGCCTATGTCAAGAGACAACAGATGAACAAATTAGAGTCTAGGTCCTTTAAAGCTTGATTTATTGGATATCATAAAGAGTCATTAGGATATTATTTTGATCTCCCGGAAGATCATAATGTGATTGTGAGTCAACATGCCATCTTCCTTAAAAAATAGCTTATTCTAGATGGTGACATCAGAAGATAGATTAGACTCGAGGAGAAAGTCTCTGATGGAAAACAAGCTAAGGAACCTAATCAGATTGAACCAATCCAGATACTACCTCCTCCACCTCGTAGATCAAGTAGAATTTTTCATCCTCCTGAAAGATGCTTAGGTACTATCTTAGAGGATAGAGAGAAAATCTTTCTCATAGAAAATGGGGTTCATGGTGATGATTTCAAAACTTATGATGAGACAATATCAGATATCGACTCCAAGAAATGGTTAGAGGCGAGGTCAGAAATTGACTAAATACATTTGAACCAAGTCCGGATCTTGGTAGATCCACCTGAAGGTATAGTATCTATTGGGTGTAAATGGATCTTCAAGAGAAAGATAGGTGCCAATGGGATTGTAGAGTCATTCAAAGCAAGGCTCGTAGCGAAAAGGTATAGTCAGCACAAAGGCATTGACTATCAAGATACTTTTTCACCAGTAGCCATGCTCAAATCCATCTGCACATTGCTTGCTGTTGTAGCCTATTTTAATTATAAAATATGGCAGATGGATGTGAAAACATAGTTCTTAAATGGATATCTTGACGAAGATACCTATATGGAGCAGCCGCTAGGTTTCACATCCGATGATGATGATCATAAAATATGCCAGCTACAAAGATCTATATATGAACTTAAGCAAGCATCTCAAAGCTGGAATGCTTGTTTCAATGATGTAATCAAATCATTTAGATTCATCAAGAATGAGAAGAAGCCCTGTATTTTCAAAAAGATTAGTGGGAGCATTGTTGTCTTCCTTGTACTGTACGTGGATGACATCCTCCTAATTGGAAATGATATTCTCATGTTGATTATAGTCAAAATGTGGTTGTCTAAGGAGTTCTCTATGAAAGATCTAGGAGAGGCATCCTTTATTTTGAGAATTAAGATCTATAAAGATAGACCTAATACGATACTGGTTCTCTCATAGAAAATGTACACAGAGGAGGTGCTGAAGAGGTTTAGCATGGAAAACTCCAAGAGGGGTTTAGTACCCTTTATAAATAGTACTCATCTCTCCAAGAAGATGTGCCCTAACACACCTGAGGAGATTGAACGCATGAGCAAGATCCCTTATGCTTCGACAATAGGGATCCTCATGTATGCCATGCTATGTACATGACCTGATATTGCCCATGCTATGAGTGTTACAAGCAGATATCAGTTGAATCTAGACGAAGAGCACTAGACTTCTGTGAAATATATCCTTAAGTACTGGAGAAGGACTAAGGATATGTTTCTAGTTTTTGGTAATGAAGAACTTCAAGTCCAAGTGTATACAGACTCGAATTTTATGTCCAATATAGATGATCGAAAGTTGACATCTAAAATTCTGTTTATTTGTAATGATGGAGCTATCAGTTGGCAGAGTTCCAAGCAAATGGTGATAGCAGACTACACCATGAAAGTAGAGTACATAGTTGCATCGGAGGTTGCGAAAGAGGCATTCTGGTACTAAAAGTTCACCACAAAGCTTAGAGTGACACCATTAGATGTCATCCCTCTGTACTGCGATAACAATGGTGCCATAGTCCTAGCTAAGGAGCTAAGGTCTCATCAGAAATTCAAGCACATCGAGCAGTGATACCACCTCATCCATAATTACCTCGAGAAGAGATACGTCGAGGTCAAGAAAGTCGATACTATAGATAATACGGCTGACCCGCTGGCAAAGCCATTAAGCCAGCAGAAGATTGAAGCCCATCTTGAGAAGATAGGACTTAGATTTATAGCTTGTTGGGTTTAGATCAAGTGGGGGTTTGTTAGATGTGTACCCTAGAAGCCAAATTAGCTAAACACTCGCAATACACTTCTAAGGATAATTTTATAATTTTGACTATAAATCAATAAAAAAATTATTTTCTATCATAGTGTGTATTTAAAGTATCTATGATACATCCTTTGAGTTAATGGTAATGATAATTCATATTTTCAAGAGTTGAAAATTTAAGACATGAATTTTCATAATTAACTCATAAACTGCTCTCGACCGTAAGATCATCATGAGGATGGTGATCAATCCAAAAGGTTAGTACACGATCGCTTTCTTAGGATAGATGTGTCTTGAGTCTATGGTGTAGAGACACTAGAGCAAGGGTACAAGTACTCGTTAGAGAATGAGGGTACTGAGCATGACCTCCTCGAGCAGTCATAAGAAAGTCTACTTTCTCGTTGATGACTGGCTTGATGCTGCAGTGGTATGTCTGGTTCTTAGACCTGAGGTATATCGATAATTCATCTTGAGGGTGTTATAGTTTGACTACACCATAACTCGATCTCCTAGCCATTCAGGATTTTGAGGTGTATGTTGGCTATATCATGTTCATTGTAGGAATTAGATTGCACCAATAGGAGATCTATCTATCTTGGTAGATGAAGAGTAGCCCTATTATAATCATGAGATTGAGTCCTTAAGCCCATGGTCATGGTAGAGTAAAGATGATAGAAAGAGTTTCTATTAGGATTTTACTTCAGACTCAAATCGAATGATTAATTCATATGATGGATGTTGGGTTTGACGAGTTCACCTTAACCCTAATCCAGTCGGGGCTCAAGATAGAAGAATCCAATTACATAGGTAGCTGCACTAAAAGGTTCACTTTCAGTTTTGAAGGATTGCCACCATATACTGCTAGATATAACTGGTGGATTCTGAGAGCAATTAGAATGATTTTGATGATCGATCATTCTAATTATATGAATCAGAAGAATTCTGATCCATCAAAAGGTGTTTTGATGATGTCGATAATAGAGATCGTGACATTTCTTCTTACCATATGGAACTAAAGCTAACTAAGTTATACAAACAAAGGTTTGGATCTGGATGTCATCAATTGAGCTAACCCAGTTTGATTGATTTGGATTAGATGCAATTAGGTTCAAGGTAATCGTGCTAGCACACGATTGAGCCTAGCTTTCTCCTTCCATAATCTTTCTGATTCATCACAATCAAGTCAAATTTGGTTTGACTCATTCTTGTATCTTGAGTAGGTTTATTTTCATCTGACAAGAACTAGTCCAAGTCAGATTAATTATAGAAATTAAATCCATTCCTAGTGTAATTGGACTAGGGTAAAAAGTTGACCCAATTGAGAGAATTGAGGGTCACCTGATCAGATGCTTCTAGAAAATTTTCTAGAAATTCTTTTGATCTGATTTTTGGATATGTGATAGGGCTTGAATCATGCTATGGATGTGCCAAATTTTGTTTTATGGTAGAGTTTCGACTGGATTTCGATAAAGTTTGATTTGAATCAAACTCTTGATGGAAGAGTCCTAGGCGCAATGGACTCTTCCTTATCTACTCATGTCGTCCACTTTTTGATTCAATTTTGGCAACAAAACTAAATGGAATCTGGTATTTTCACATGTAGAATAATTCTTAGAGTCTCTTTGATCAAATAATAAGTGATTTGGTCAAAGTGGGACTCCAGGTGGCGTTGGGATTAAAATCCCTTCTCATGCCATTATGAAGTGATCGCACAAAATATTTTCTATGCCCAAAGGAGCTTGACCTCTAATATCCTACACCCCCTCTATCCTCTCTCTCTCTCTCTCTCTCTCTCTCTCTCTCTCTTCTACATGTCTAAAATGTTAGACACAAATCTGAGTTGAAGGTCCAAGATTTTTGGCATAAGATTCAGGATCTATGCGATGGTGTGATGGATGGACTGCCTTCAAAAATAGTTTTGAAGGATCTATAGATCAAATTTAGATATAATCTTTGAAGGAGAGATTCATGAGGAGAAGACGTTTAGATTCTGCTCAAGTGGATATCGGTAGAGGCCAGGTGCATGCATGGCTCCTTTCAGAACCTCAGGAACCAACAGGATCATCATAGGATAATTAGATAACCCAATTAGGTACTTAAAATTAAATCTAATTTAATTTTATTTTTAATTTTTAATATCAGATCATCATAATCAGATCTAAGAACTTTTAGATCTGATCAAATCATAGAAATTTTTGTAGAAAAATTCATCTCAGATCTGATCAGATCTGGACGATTCTATGATGAAAAATCAAATTTTCCTTCATGCCTCTCACATTACTTTTTTCCAGAACTATCTTCAAGGCAATCTCTTGGTTAATAGGGTACTTTAGCTTGACCTGTTTGAGCAGTAGAGCTTGAATTTCACTAAGTCATAGGGAGCTTAGACCAAAAGTGACTCCTTTTACCATGTAAATTATTGGGGATAAAATAGCTCCCGCCAAAGTCCAGTGGAATATCCGATCTTAGCATGGCTCCATCCAGAGTCATGACAACTATGTCCGAACTTCGTTCAAACCACTCTCTAGTTCCATCTAATTCAAAAAGGTCAGCCTTCAGACCTTGTTTGCCTGACAAACTCCCCAACAGCAATCCTTGGCTTTCTCCCCATGACTACAAAATTTGTTAGGAACATGCCAGATTTTGACCAAACGATCCTAAATAGTGAAAAAAGTTGCCATTAGACTGGTTCAGTTCTTAGGCTTAAGATAAATAGTAGGATTTCAAGTATTAAATCCCTACACCATTCGACCTTGTTTATGACAAACCTTGTCGACTGGATGACCTTCTAAGCAACGATCCTCTCATCCTTCTCTTGACAACTATATAACTTGTCTAAATATATACCCAACTTCGGCCAGACAAACTTGAATAGTGCAAAAGATTCCCAATCTAATAGATTTTGATTTCCAGCCTAGAATAAGTAGTAGTCATCGCACAATCATGGGTCTCCTGCACCACCCGATTTCAATTGGAGGCAGACCCTGAAGGTGTCCTAATTCTTCTATCTTACCCTACAGATAGCAAGTCTCGACCAAGGACCTCGACTGAGTCAACAAAAGAACCTCATCATCAATACAAGTCTGATTCTCAATTTGGAATAAGTGATACCTATCCTGTCAACTATTAAAAAATATGTTCCAAAGCCAATCATCGATTTATTGAATGTTGAGCTATATTATAATTATAATTAATTTATTAATTAATAAAATATATTTTTAGTATTTTTCATCATAAGTTTTTATATTCTAATGAACTCCATTATTTTGATGAAGTCCTTAGCATGATTTAGGTTCGATAAAGAGAGGATTTATTGATTAGTCCTTAAAACTATTCACTACCAAATGATAGACTATTAATTAGGATGATAGCATTTATCTAGCATAGATCGTTGTGTGCCACATAAAATGATTATCCTCTTAACCAAGAAATATGGAGATACTGGTATGGCATACATGTGAGATTTATGTGTACATCATCACTGAACTTGACCAACTCTAGAGTATTCTGTTGTTGAGGATGTCTCTAATGAGATATAGGTACAAGTATCCCGTAGACCTGAGATCATCTCAGTGACTTGCAAGCAACTCACTATGCTTTAGTACCGGACTAGCTAAATTTTTAATTTAGTAATGAAAGATTTTTGGGCATAGTCAAGTACTTGCGAAGTTGGTGTGTCATCAAGATGGGATTTACCACTCCAAGAGTTGGAGAAGAATGTATCATTGTATTTCAGTATAGCAAAACCTTAGTTAGGATAATCCATGAGATGAATTTGATATTTTAAGATACAATATGGATAGCTTGATTAGAGTTGATAGTTGAATTTTGAGATATCCTACTAGAATTTTGGTCAAGTGAATGAATTATATGAGAACTATATCCACATGGATTTTAAGAATGTTGTTTTACACCTTTGACCTATCCGACCATCGGATACCATTGCTAGATGATCACTTCAATTGGTACAAAAATTTATTTCTATGCTAATAGCTTAGGTTAGAATCTATAGGATACATTAGAATTTATGATCTGATTGGATGGTTGATCAATGATTAAGAATTATTCTAGGATTAAACAATCAATATGATTGATGTTTAACCTAGTGCAAGTATTGTAGGAAGATCGATTAGCAATTGAATTAGTAATTGGCTTAATTTGATTAAGTCAGAGGGTTAAGATTAATTCTAATTAAATATAATTTAATTGGATTTCATTTGGTCTTGATTGGATTAAGTCTAATTGGTTTTTTGGATAAGCCAAGTGCAATGAAGAACTAGTCCTAGTTCAACTAGGATATGGGTCAACCCAATTTCTAATTTGATTAAAAAAATTAATTTAGATTTAAATATAATTTAATCTAATCTAATTAGATTCTTAATTAGGATAGAACCTGATTTAATTAGGATGGCTTACTTCTAGTTTAATTTGGTTTGAGAAACCAACTTTTTACTAAGTCATATATGGAATCCTAGTAGGACTAGGATTCCATCCTTGCACCACTTTTGCCCCATTTCCCCCACATTCCACACTCTCTATTTTCGTGTTGAATCCTATCTCCCTAATGGGTCATGCACGCCCACTCTCCATCTCTCTCTTTTATTTGGAATAAGTTATGGACCAAGTCTATTGAAGGTAAGTTGTTGTGGTTTGTTTGGACTCGATATGATAGAGTCCCAACAAACTAAAACTCCTTCCTTTGTGCCGGCCCCACCTAATTTTTTCCTAATTTTCTATGGTAGAAAAAGAAAGTTTTTGTGTGCCTACCATGTGGTCCATGGCATGGGATGATGAGGGGGAACCCAAGTGTTGGGCACCCTAACAACTTGCCAAATATGGTCCAACCTTGTCTACGAATTTGACCTAGACAAGACTCTTCCATATCTCTATATATATGGCTCATTTTGGTTTAATTTTTAGATAGATTGTAGATCACAGAGAAAAGTTTTGGGCATGTGAAAATCATAGAAAAAAGATTCTTGGGCGCTGGTTTTCTTAGACACCAATCCAGGTGTCTAGGTGAGAGAAGAAAGAAGAAGAAGAGGGTCTTCTTCTAGGGTTTCTTTCATTCATTCTTTTTTCCTCCATATTTAAGATTTTTTGAGAGTGTCTCATATGTAAAATATTTTCGCTTCCTTCTAATCTTTGAAGAGTCCAAATCTAGAAGAAAAAAGTATCGGATCGTTTGTCAAAGAAGGATTAACACAGTACTAGCATACTATGCTGATTTCGTGCTTCAAACTTTTCATCGGGGTTCGTGGGCTCGTGTGGACATCTCTTAGAGGCTGGATGCATGTGTGGCTTAGAGCTTCATCCTTCAGTCTGGATCAGCAAGTTAGAACATCCAACTTACAGAGGTAATATGGATATAATCATATCTTACATATATGCAATAGATCTAATGTAGATCTGATGTGATCAACACCTTTTCCTCTATCATATATTTTTGATTTTTGATTTAATCTCATATCATAATCATATAATAGGATATTAGATCTAGTGTATTCTTTGATTTTAAGAATAAATTTTGATTTATTTTAGTCTTTCGCTACTAGATCTTAAAAAAGAGTCAAGATCCAACCCTAAAACCATAGATCTGGTTCCTTCAATCGATATTAGAGCCAGGTTCATTATTACATGATCATTTTTGCATGTTTAAATTATTTCTTAGATTAGATCTAATTTATAATCTAATTTTTAAATCTAAAATTAAAATTATGATCATACGAACTGATTATAAGATTGTCCTGCTGTAAGATTTACCCCTTACAGTGGAGAAATTGTCCTAGTTCGTGTAGATCTATTTCTTATCATAAATTTATTAGAAATGATCTAATTTTATTTAAAATTTATTTAATTTAAAAGAGTTATAAATTTAAAAATAAAAGTTTTAGATTGCATGGACTGATTATAAGGTTGTCCTACTATAAGGTTTATCCCTTACAGTATAGAGGTTGTCCTAGTACATGGTGATCTAAAATATTGATCATAAAATTTTAGTTTAGATCTAAAAAATTTTATGACCTGACTAAAAATATTTTAATATAATTTTAATTATCATAAATATCTTAGATTTGATCTAAGATAATTTATGATTGATTAGAGTTGAAACTATTTTAATTACATGAACTTGTTAAGATTAGATGTAAAGTAGTTTCATGCTTATCTTACTTGCATATTGATTATGAATCAAACATGCAACTTAGTTGATAGAATCATGTTATAAAAATATTTTATAAATATAAAAATTATTTTTAAAAAGTTGAACCCCAACCCTCAGTCCAAAACTTGATTAAGAATTAAGAAGTTGTTTAATTATGATCTAGCATTGTGAATTGAAGATCCTAAGACATAAATCATAACACATTGAGTTAAATGGGTTAGTGGGGATTAGGTTCATTAATTGAGTTAGACCTATGGTTAGATTAAAGAATAAACATAATCAGAGAATTGACTAAATCTAATCAATTATTGTCTTAGATTAAGTTAAGAATTCTTTAGATCAATTACAATAGTTATAGTTGGTCAAGTCAATATTTTTAACGAGACCTAAGACGGATTTGATTCTTTATTACGCGATTTAGCATGAACTGTTAGGTTGATCTAATCAAGACTAATTAAATCAGTTGGTGTCTATGGTAAACAAGACCAATGGTCTTTAGTTGGTAACCCGCTTATCTAGCCATTTCTGATGATGTTTGAGGCAAGTTTTGGCAGACCCTCCCACTGATTGAACTTACCTAGCCTCTTAGTGAAATTATGTTTTGATCGAATTACTTGACTATTCGAGCTGACCCATTTTAGTTAGGTAAATCAGTGTGACTAATTTAGGTGCTTCTTGACTAGCCTATTAATGGTCTTCCTTAAGCTAACTTAGTGAAGTCAGTGGGAGGATCATGACAGGCTGGTTCATCTAACCTTCTCTCTTTCTTAAACTAAAATCCTTTAAAATTATTAGATCTTTAAAATGAAATAGTTATGGTGATAATTAGATCATATCCTCCCATTAAGTGGATGATAATGGGTCCATTAGTTGGATAATCATTGGAGGTCCATAGCCCTGGTTCTTACCCTTTAATGGAATTATCATTCATAATATGATTTCTTAACTGTATCTCTCTAAATGGTGATTAGGTTGACCAACCACAGTTGGACTTAATCATTCATTAGTTAGATGGATCAAGTATGATCTTGTTAATGGTTGGACCTAATCGATATTTTCAATGGATGTCCTAGACTGCTAAAAGGATACCTGGGATAAAATTAAATTACTAAAAATTATTTAAAAAAATAATTGATTATAAACCTATCCATAGATGTACATGAGTTGACCAACCATAGTTGAACTTATGTGTAGTCTATGTGGATTCTAGTACCTACTAACAAATTAGGATAATTCCTCAAATTAGAGGTAGAAGCTACAAGTTCGAATAAAATAGTGGAAGAATCTTTTAATTAAAGTCTAAATTTTTAGGTTTAATGAATCAATTACTAATTAGGCTTTTGGTTCTTCTTTGTACAGTTAAACCCAAACCATAGTTGCTCTATTCATTATTAGACAGTGATAAACTTATGAGACCCAACTTCGATAATAAATATCGAAAGTTGAATATTGTTCATGAAGTGGTTCGTGCTGGGGCCTCTATGTTTAGTTTAAACATAAGATCCAAGAATAATCTAGATCAGGCAGAATGCTTCTACTGTAAGAAACAGGGGCATTGGAAGAGAAACTGTTCTTAGTATCTTGATTCCTATGACCCCAACAAGTTGAATAAGAGTGATGAGCAAGTAGTTACTAATCAAGCATGTTATATGATAACATCTAGAAATTTCTCTATTTGTGATACTTCTACTTAGGTATTAGATACCGGAAGTCTAGTCCATTTTTGCAATACATTGTAAGAACATCAAATTAGTAGAAGATTTGAAAATAATGGGCAATTCCTAAATGTTGGAGATGGAAGGTCTATTCTAGTTCTAGCAATAAAAATTGTTTAACTTATTCTTAATACTAATATCGTTTCATCAAATGAATGTCATTATTGTCCTTTCTTTCTGATAAATATAATCTTTATTAGCTTTTGGCTAAAGATGGTTATTATTTATCTATAAAGGGAGATTATTGTGATATCATTATGAATGATATTACAATAATGCAAGAATAATAAAAAAATGGTATTTATATTTTATCACAGCCTATGAGTGTAATGTACACTTCTAGAAAACATCCTAGATTAGATAATATCTCTGATATCTATCTACGACACTGTAGGCTAGGTCACATTTACAAGAACAAGATAAACAGGTAGACCCAAGAGAGAATCCTCGATGTCAATGATTGTGAATCACTGTCAACCTATGAGTCCTGTCTTCTTAATAAAATAACCAAATCACCTTTGACTGGAAAAGGTGAAAGAGCCATTGGGCTCTTAGGTCTTGTACATACCGATGTATATGGACCAATGAGCATAGGTGCTAAAGATGGATATTTCTACTTCATCACTTTCATTGATGATCTATCCAGATATGGATATGTCTATCTGATAGAATATAAGTCAGATTCATTTAAAATGTTTAAAAGATTTCGAAGTAAAGTTGAACAACAAACTGGAAAGAGTATTAAAACTCTACAATCAGATCGAGGAGATGAGTATCTATCTAGTGAGTTCTTGATATATCTAAGAGTGAATGGAATTCTATCATAGTGGACTCCTTCAGGAACACCACAGTATAATGGTGTATCGGAAAGAAAAAATCAAACCTTGTTAGATATGGTTTGATCCACGATAGGGTTTGCTAGTCTGCCTGTTTTATTTTGGAATTATACTCTTGAGACTATATGTTATACATTGAACAATGTACCAAGTAAATGTATCACAAAGACTACATATGAGATATAGACTGAGCATAGGCCTATATTCTCTCACCTACGGGTTTGGGGATATCCAGCCTATGTCAGACATTTGCATATGGATAAGTTTGGACCTCGATCTGATAAGTGTATGTTTATAGGATATTTCAAAGAAAGTAAAGATTACTATTTCTACCATGCTGAAGAACAAAAGATGTTCGTCAGCCTTAAGACAATCTTTTTAAAATAAGCATTCCTTGGTGAAGAAATTATTGCCTCTAAGATTGAACTTGATGAAGTTCAATAGGTAGAAAGACCGACACCTATAGCTAAACCTTTCTCGAATTTGATTAGATCAGACAGCGAACATCACTCCAGGCAGCGATTTGACGGTCCAGAAAGATTCCAACTTAATTAAAACACCCAAAACTCTGATCAATGGCTAGATTTCCTCCTAATTAATGTGATCAGATAGCCAAAACTTAATCTAACCTGATCTGGGTTTATACACATCCGATTTTCATATTTTTTGGACCATTTGATCCCATCTGACGATCAAATTTCATTCAAAGCAACAGAATTCATCCAGAACTCTTTTTAATCTAATTTTCATCAAGATTTCTTCAATTTCGATGATTAAAATTTTTTCTTAGTCCCACATTGCCCAACAACAAATCCTCCAACCCTCCAACTCCTATAGATAAGACCTCAGATCTCCAGAATTCATTGTCTTTGGTTAAGGTGAAGCTTTGGTCTAGGATAGAGCCAGGCTTTGGTTAATGGCTGCTTCAAGACAATTGGTGCCAAGAGGAAGAGTTGGACTTCTACACCATCTTTCTATGGATGCTGATCCAAGATCAAAGATCAGTTTATTTTAATTTTTTTTTCTTTTCTTTTTAAATTTTATGTATTTAAATTCTAAAATTTTAATTAATGCAAATTTTATTTTTATGCACTTTAATTTTAGCTTTTTATTTTTATTGTAATTTAATTTTTATATTTTAATTATTTTTTTATCTTACTGCAAGTAGATGCTAAGATCTAACTAGTAGATCTTAGTACCAAATTTATTATTTTGTACTATTTAATTTTTGCTCTGTATTTATTTTTTGACTTTGAAATTTTTTTCTTTCTTTTTTTTCTACAAATCAATGATTTCAAAACTAAAATGTTATCTTTCTAGTGGATTCGACCTAACTCACTACTTTCTACTTATTTTTAATTATTTTAAAAAGTTGGATTAAACTAATAAATATGGTGTCTTATCGATAACATCACGCTCTTGTCATAAATGAAGCTATGAAACCAATAGATCAGATCTATTATCTATACAACTTAGACATTCTAACTTACTAATCCGAGCTTGAGGATGAAGTTGCAAGCCGTACATACATTCGGCCTCTAGGAGTCGTCTACACGAGCTCACGAGCATGATCAAAAATCTCGATGTAGGAAATTAGCACAGTATGCTAGTACTGTGCTAATCTTTCTTCGATGGTCGATAAGATGCCTCCTTCTTCTGGATTTGAATTTTTCCAAATAGGAGAAGGTGAAGAAGAGATTTTAGATCTGAGACTCTCTCAGAAAACCCAAGGAAGAAGAAAGAAAGATGATGAACACAGCAACCTTGAAAGAGGACCCTGTTCCTCTTCTCCTTGCTCTCACCTAGACACCTAGTTTTGTATCTATGGAACCTCAATGCCCAAAGATCCTCTCCATCTGATTTTCACACACGCCAAAGCACTCCTAAAGGTCATTATTTCACAAAAAAAATCAAGTCAAAATTCTAAAGAAAAAAGCCTTATTTTTCAGGTCAGGTTCGTTCAGATCTGATTGGATCAAGAAGGATATTTCAAAAATTTTTCCTCTGAGATGCTAATCAGATCTGAGACTCCTCAAATGTAATCTTATTGATCTAAAAATTAAAAAAAAAAATTAATTTAATTATATCTTTATTTTGGTTAATCTAATTATCCTATGATGATCCTAATGTTTGTTTAAGGTTCTGGATGTAGCCATGCAAGCACCAGGCCTCTACCAGTATCCATTCGGGCAGGATCTGGAGATCTTCTTCTTCTCAATCAATTCTCTAAAAATTAGATCTAGATTTGATCTTAAAGGTCTTCAAAATTTTTTTTGAAGAACAGTCGTTGTCTCTTGCAGTAGTGTTGTCTTCTTCCTTTCTTGGCGCCTTTCACTTGCTTGGATCGCACGTTGTTCGTGCGCAAAAGCCCTTGGGCATGGAGAGGAGAGACAGAACTAGAGGGTGGCATAGAGAAGGAGGGAGAGAGGCTTTGTTGTATGGGATAAAGGTAGAAGCATTAAATTCTAGGCATAGATAGGGTTTATATAGACCTTGCTGTACCATGCAGTGCCACATCATCCTGACCAATCAAGGCCCTTTGTGCAATCAAATCTAAATCTGATTGGTGGGATGATATCATCTGATCCAGTCAGATGAGAGACCCTCATAACCCTCCTAAGGTGGTGCCAAGATTGGGTCAAACAAGACTTCTTGGTGCCATAGAGTTTAATCCCTTGAAGCAACCCAAGAGTCCCATCTGTATGGGACTCCTCCTTTATACTCATGGAGCGCACGCCTTCCTAGGCATGCACCCTCTTTTTATCTAAATTTAGTAGGAGGACAAGGCCCCAGGTACTCTCTTATATATGCATGACACATGGGTAGATGTCTAAGTATCCAGGATCAACATTTAACCAATGTCCGAAAATAAGATTTAGCACGTGATCGAAAATGGTAGATGTTATTTTAAATTTATCTCATAAATTAAGACAATCCTTTTCTGACCTAGACAAGCTTCAGTTAGACCAAGTAATTATTCCTGAGTGAGTCTAAACACATTTGGCTCAGTCGAGACATGCTTTAATAATTATTAAAGGAAAACATTAGGCTCAATCATATGCTAGTGTGATTTTCTTGAACCTAATTGAATCTTATTCAAATCAATTGAATTGGGTTTGTCCAATTGATGACATCTAGATCCAAACCCTTATTTGTGTGACCTAGTTAGATTCAGTTCCATATGGTAATGGGATATGTCACGATCTCTATCATCGACATCATCGAAACACCTTCTGATGGATCAGAACTTTACTGATTCAAATAACTAGTATGATCGATCATCCAAATCATTCTAATTGCTCTAAAAATCAACTAGTGACACCTAGCAGCATATGATGGCAACCCATCAGAACTGAAAGCGAATCTCTCAGTGCAGTTACCTATGTGATTAGGTTCCTCAATCTTGAGCCTCGATTGGATTAAGGTTAAGGTGATCTCATCAAATCCTAATTTTTGTCATTTGAATTAATTATTCGATTCAAGTCCAATGTGAAAACCCTAGTAGAAACTCTTTCTATTATTTCATTCTGCCATGGCCATGGGCTTATGGACTTGATTCTCATGATCATCATAGGGCAACTCCTCATCTACCGAGGTAGATAGATGCCCTATTTGTGCAATCCAATTCCTACAATGAACATGCTATAGCCAACATACACCTCAGGGTTTCGAATGGCTAGAAGATCGAGTTATGGTGTAGTCAAACTATAACACCCTTAAGGTGAACTATCGATGCACCTTAGGTCAAAGAACTAGATACACCACTGCAGCTTCGAGCTAGTCATCGACGAGAAGGTAGACTTCCTCATGACTGCTTGAGGTAGTCACGCTTAGTGCCCTCATTCTCTAATGTGTACCCATACTCTTGCTCTGATGTCTCTATACTGTAGACTCAAGACTCATCTACCTTAAAGAAGTGATCATACACCAACCTTTCGAATCAATCACCATCCTCATGTTGATCCTACGGTCGAAAGCATTTTATGAGTTAATAATGAAAATTCATATCTTAAATTTTTAACTCTTGAAAATATGAACTATAATTATCATTAACTCAAGGGATGTATCACAGACACTTTCAAATACATACAGTGATAGAAAATAATCCATTTTATTATTTATAGTCAATATTATAATTTTATCTTTATAAGTGTATTATAAGTGCCAGCCAATTTGATTTCTAGGGTACACATATCTAACAAACTCTCATTAACCTAAAGTCAATTGGCTATAAATCTAAGTCCCATCCTCTCAAGATGGGCTTCGATCTTCTGCTGGCCCAATGGCTTTGTAAGTGGATCTGCCACATTGTCTATGGAGTTGACTCTATTGACCTCGATGTTACCTTTCTCAAGGTAATCATGGATGAGCTGGTATTGCTACTCGATGTGCTTGGATTTTTGATGAGACCTCGGCTCCTTAGCAAGGGCTATACCACCATTATTATCGTAGTACAAAGGAATGGCATCCAATGGCATCATTCTGATCTCTATGGGAAACTTCTTGTACCAGAATGCCTCCTTCATAGCTTCTGATGCAGTGATGTACTCCACTTTCATGGAGAAATCTGCTATCACTATCTGCTTGGAACTCTTCTAACTAATAGTACCATAATTACACACAAATAGATTTTCAGATGTTGACTTTTGATCATCTATATCAAACATAAAATTCAACTCTGTATACCCCTAGACTTGGAGTTCTCCATTGCCAAAAACCAACAATATATCCTTAGTTCTTCTCAAGTACTTAAGGATATATTTCACAGAAGTCCAATGTTCTTCACCTGGATTCGACTAATATCTGCTCGTGACACTCACAGCATGGGCTATATCAGGTCGTGTACATAACATGGCATACATGAGACTCCCTATTGCTGAAGCATAAGGGATCTTGCTCATTCGTTCAATCTTTTTAGGTGTGTTGGGACACATTTTCTTGGAGAGATGAATGCTATGTCTGAAGGGTACCAATCTCCTCTTGGAGTTTTTCATGCTATACCTCTTTAGCACTTCCTCTATATACATCTTCTATGAAAGACCTAGCATCTTATTCGGTCTATCTCTATAAACCTTAATTGCTAGAAGGAAGGATGCTTCTCCTAAGTCTTTCATGGAGAATTCTTTAGATAACCATATTTTAACTATGGTCAACATGAAAATATCATTCCCAATAAGAAGGATATCATCCACGTACAATACGAGGAAGATAATAGTGCTCCCACCGATCTTTGTGAAAATACATGGTTCCTCATCATTCTTGATGAAATTAAATAATTTGATCACATCATTAAAATGAGTATTCCAACTTGGAGATGCTTGCTTAAGTCCATATATGGACCTTTGCAGCTTGCATACTTTGTGGTCAGCATCACTGGATGTAAAATCTAGCTACAGTTTCATATAGATATCTTCCTCAAGATATCCATTTAAGAATATCATTTTCACATCCATTTTCCAAATTTCATAATCAAAATAGGCCGTAACAGCAAGCAATGTGTGGATGGATTTTAGTATGGCTACTGATGAAAAGATATCCTGATAGTCAATTCTTTCGTGCTGACTATACCCTTTTGCCACTAATCTAGCTTTGAATGTCTCCACATTCCCATCTACATCAATCTTTCTCTTGTAGATCCATTTACACCTAATAGGTACTATACTTTCAAATGGATCTACTAAGGTCCAGACTTGATTTAAGTATGTTGAGTCAATTTCTAAATTCATTACCTCGAACCATTTCTCAGAATCGATATCTAATATCATCTCGTCATAGATTTTGGGATCATCATCATGAACCCCATTACCTATAAAGAATATTTTCTCTACTTTCTTTGAAATAGTACCTAAGTACCTCTCAGGAGAATGGAAAACCCTTTTTAATCTACGAGGTGAAGGAGGTAGTGATTGTATTAGCTCAAACTGATTTGGTTCCATAGGGTCCTTAGCTCGTTACTCTTGTGAGATTTTCTCCTCGAGCTTGATCTGCTTTCTAATGCCACCATCTTGAATAAACTATTTTTCAAGAAAGATGGCATGCAGACTCATAATCATATTATGGTCTTCTGAAATGTAGAAATAATATCCTAATGACTCTTTAGGATATCTTATGAATGAAGCTCTAAAGAACCTATATTCTAACATGTCCACTTGCTGTCTTTTGACACGAGCCGAACAACCCTAAATTTTTAGATGACTCAGACTTGGTTTCTTACCAAGCCATATATCATACGGTGTGGTAGGAACGGTTTTAGAGGAAACCCTATTCAGCAAATATATAGTAGTTAATAGACTATGTCTCTAAAAAAAATCAGGAAGGTCTGTGAAGCTCATCATGGATTGGACCATATCTAATAGGATCTAGTTCCTCCATTTTGAAACTCCATTGAGTTGAGGTATTCTAGGTGGAGTCCATTGAGAGCTATGTCATATTGCTTGAGATAGTCCAGAAATTTTTGACTAAGGTATTCACCTTCTCAACTGATCGAAGAATCTTAGTGACTTTTTTAGTTTGCTTTTTCACTTCATGTCTGAATTTCTTAAACTTTTTAAAGTCTTTAGACTTATGTCTCATAAAATACACATATCCATATCGAGATAAATCATCGGTAAAGGTTATGATGTAGACAAAGTTGCCTCTAGTCGGCACATCTAATGGGCTGCACACATCAGTATGTACTAGGGCAAGTAGATCCGTGGCCCTTTCCCCATGTCCCATAAAAGGAAGCTTAGTCATTTTGCCATGAAGACAAGATTCATAAATTAGATATAACTCAAAAGTCAACGGACTCAATAGCCCAATTTTTTTTAATTTGTTAATCCTATCTTCTGCTATATGACCTAGCCTTAGGTGCCATAGATACCTATCATTTGGACTACCCTGGATTGTTTTGATCTTATGGCATTCACATTTTGCTCGATATTAAAGACAGATACATCAAAATGCAACTGATAGAGAACGTTAATAAAGAAACCACTTGCAATTTAATTTCCTTCATAAATAATGTTATAATGGTCCTTAAGAAAACTAATTAGATAGCCTTCTTGTGCTAAACATAAAATAGAAATCAAATTCCTACTTGCTGCAGGCACATAATAACAATCCTTAAGTACTAAATCTAAGCCAGATGGTAGTCGAAGAGGATAGGTTCCCATGACCATAGCAGCAACTCTTGCTTCATTTTTAATGCGTAGGATCATCTCACCATCCCTCAGCCTCCTGCTATGTTCAAGATCCTGCATGGAAGTGCACAAATGAGCACTAGAACCAAAGTCAAGCACCCAACTTGATGCAGAAGAAATCGTAAGGTTAGATTCAATAACGAGCATACCTCTAGAAGAACCTATCTCCTTATTCTTCAGGGTGGCCAAGTATGTAGGGCAGTTTCGCTTTTAGTGGCCATCAATATTAAAATGAAAATATATTTCTTTGTCAGTAGTCTTCTTCTTTAGCTCTACCTTCTTTTTCTTTCTACCTTCCACCTTCTGCTTTTTCATAAACTTTTTCTTCTTTCCAAAAGACTTTCTCTTGAAAGAAGTTCATTCCATAGCAAGTACTGAGCCTTTAGAACCTTTCATAGAAAGCTCAGTAGTAACCAGCATATTCATAAGCTCGATCAGCGTATTCTGAAGTTTATATATATGGTAGTTCATGATGGACTGTCCATACGCATCAGTCAAGAATTACAGAATTATATCATTCTGTAGATCCTGATCTAACTTCACTCCGAGCTTCTCAAGCTCTTCCAAGTCTTTGATCATCATCAGAGAATAATCTTAGACTGATTGCCTATCTCGCATTTTAGCCTTAAACACTCATTTAGTGACCTGATATTTGGCTGTGCAACTCTGTTCATCAAATAACTCTTTCAGGTGAGCCAACATTTGGCAGGCCAGTCTTGATATCTTCATGTTGGCACTGAAGCTCATCAGACATCGAGCCTAACATATAGTATCTGACCTTATTATCTTCATCCATCCACTTATCAAGAGACGCTCTCTATTCAGTGGATGGACGAGGTGGTAAGGTGGGGGGATCCTGGTCCAATACATGAGTCAACTTCTCATAACCTAAAATAATTTTGAAGTTTCAGAGCCAATCTTTGTAATTGTGTTCGGTCAGTCTATGGGTATCTAGGATATGGGTTAGTGGGTTGGATGTAGATATTTTCTTTTTTTCTATAGAGAGTCAAAGTTTTTAGTTAGATTTTGTAATTATGACTTAACCAATTTATTTAGAAGTTTAATTTTTAAACAAATTAGCTTTCACTATTTTCTTAGATCCCTATACTTCGTCTGTAGAGATGCAAAAATCTTCATGATTACTAATTTTTAGTGGATGGTGCAGTCCCACTAACTGACTTATCACCTCATCTAAGAGTTATTAGTGATGGGTTAGCCAATGAGTGAACAACTCTTGTCCAATGATTCTCTAATCATGGTGCACCCAGACTAGGTCTCTAATTCATAAATCTCATCGTGCCGAAAATATTGATCCACTCTTTAGTTAAGTCAGACCCACCATTTGCATAGATTGGATTCCTAATTGGATCTCTCATTGTATCCAAAATATTGAGCCCAATCCATCCTCCAGCCCATAGCATCCAATGCCTAATAGATATGGTTGCATCTTTTGGGTGCAACTGAACCACTGTGGCTAGTTGCGAACAATCAACCCCGAGAAGGGCCCGCACATCTACAATGGTGGAAGACCTTCGACTTAATCTTTTCTTAGGAAGATAAGATTTATGTCCCTTTAAACTTGACTTGACGTAGCCATAACCATTATGACTATCCTAGTGGCATGAGTTAGCTCGAATTGTTAGCCACCTTAGATCAGGACTGGGCCAACAAATATGGCCAGGTAAGTGAGATTGGTGGAAAGGATATGCCATTAACTCGATAAGAATGTATTCGAGTCGAGTAGCTCTCAATTAAAAATCAGTCAGTCGTATCTGCCAAACTTACCTTAGATACCAAATTATTGAGCCAAAACCAATCGAATTAGCCTACAATCCAGACTTTAACCACTGAGCCTAATTATGTCTTAACTCGATCGATCACTCATGTGACTCAACCTTGGCCTAGACTTAATCCTATTAGATTGGTCAATTTAAGTATTCTTGATCCCACCTAACCAACTCTTGATTTAGTTTGATCAACCGCTAGACCAAATTAAGCTACCCTAGCCAGAACCCAATTTTATGAATATGTCTTAGATCTAAAAATTCTTAATTTTAGATCTAATATATTTCATAATCTTAATTCTTAATTAAGTTTAGGGTTTATAAATAAAACATATATATATAATTCTAGGATTTTAAGATCTAGAGTTTTGCAGAAAATAAGTTTTTGATTTTTGATTAAGGATGAACGTGCAGCACCCCTACACACCATAAGAACACCCCATCGAATGGAAGAAGAGGGCCTTTAAATCCTACTTCTTCTTATGATTAGATGGCCAAGGGGCACGCCTTAATCAGAAACATGATAAATCTACAAAACTAGTTAGATCTACATCATATATCACATATATAAAAATTGATCTAACTAAAAATATGTTTTACATACATCTCATGTATCATATAATACATATTTTTTGATCTAAATTATCTCATAAATAACTAAAAAATAATATTTAAATTTGATCATATCAAATTAAAATATATTCTAGATAATTTTGTTGAACTATTCTATAACTAGTCTAAACACACATCTATCATATCTCATATGAACAAATTAAATAAATTTATTTTTTATTTTATAGATCTAATTATAATATTTATAATATTAAAAAATAATAAATAAATAGATTTAAAAATTATAATTAATTAAATTAAAATTATGACTATGTTAGACTATACACAGAATAATTCTATTCCTAGTCTAGTCATGCATCTCATACATCTTAGATCTAGATTATTTAATTTTAAATTTTTTAATTTCAGATCTAATCATATCTAATGTGACATATGAAATCATCTAATTATCAGATCAAAAATAAATTAAAATCAGATCTAATAAATTATGAAACCTAGCTCTGATACCAGTTGAATAGAAAAATCTTATTTTCTAGATCAGATTCATTTAGATCTGATTGGATCAAGAAGGATATTTCAAAAAAAATTTTCTCTATGATTCTAATCAGATCTAAGACTCCTCAAATCTAATCTTATTGATCTAATAATAAAAATTAAATTTAAAATTAAATCTAATTTATTTATACCTTTATCTTGGGTAATCCAATTATCCTTTGATGATCTCAATGTTTGCGTGAGGTTCCGGATGTAGCCATGCAAGCGCCTGGCCTCTACCGGTATCCACTCGGACAGGAACTGGAGATCTTCTCTTTTTCAATCAATCCTCCAAAAATTAGATCTAGATCTGATCTTGAAGGTCTTCAAATTTTTTTTTGAAGAACAGTCATTGTCTCTTGCAGTAGTGCTGCCTTCTTCCTTTCCTAGCGCCTTTCACTTGCTTGGATCGCACCTTGTTCATACCCAAAAGCTCTGTAAGTGCACCAACTGGAAACATCTCTCCCTGATACCAGTTGATGTTCCATGATATCGCTTGAACGCCAATCATCCTTGGCATCACAAGCCCCGATATCATATTCCGGAAGCCCCTGATCTTTAGCACGGACCTAAAAAAACTTATGACATTCTCTATGGGCAACAAACCACTGATCCTCCACCTAGATCTGTGATGGGGTGCCTCCCTCCTTGGGCTTGAGGGAGACGCCCCCCTTCTCTAGACCTTCTTGAAGAACCCTAAGGCGGCAACTCTAAAGAGAAGAGAAGAAGAGAGTTTAGGGAGAAAAGGTCTATATTGATTCCAACCTTATTGTAAAAGTTACAATATCCTGATTTATATATCCTAGATTTCCGACATGAACCCTAATAAACCCCAGCTTAGAAACTCCCCTAGGCTAATCCAACCCATACATGAATTAGCCCCTTTAAGACCTCTTGAACCAGGCCTTAAGATCCCTAGGATCAATCCAGATCCTAGTCCAAAACAGACCCTCGTGTAACTCTACCCGAGCATTGAGCCGGCTTAGTCTCAGCACTGAGCTGGCTATGTTCCACTAGGTTACTTCAATCTGAAACTGAGCTGGCCCAGTTCTGTGCCGTGCCAGCAGTCTCAAAACTTGACCTTTCTGTTTTGCCTATGCTTTGAGACTTAGCCGACCCAATTTTGGACTGAGCTGGCTAACCTGCAGAAAATCTTTCTTCTACAGTCTTGATTCCTCGGCTTTGGTTTTTTGCTCCACCTTGAATCCCAGATCTTCGATGCACCAACCAAGCCCCTTGAGGCCCTCAATATCCGAACCTCAAGCCCATAAAAAGCTACATGCTGCCTCCACCCTAGGATAACTCATATCCTAGTCCTAGGATCGTACCTATCCTAGCTCCTCGGAGCTATCACCCTAGCTCCGCTCGTGGCCTCCCAAGGCTTGGGAACACCACACCACCTACAATCTCCATCTTAGTGTGCCCAAGCCTTGGCATAACTGGCAACATCTTTTTGCACAATCCCATTATCCCTGCATGTCCTGATAGCCCCTCGTGCTCACTTTGCCACTACCATTCTTCTTCAGCTACTGAGCTTCCTTTGAGGCATTCGGGATGACCGCCTCCACCGATGAAGTCCTTGGCTTGTTCCTCTGCACCACATTTGAAATTGTAGGTTTCCTTCTGCTTGGTAGTTGCATCACTTGTCCTGAACTTTTTTGAAAATCATGTAACGTTCCTTTATTGACACTCGCTGCATATCCTGATGCTCCACCTGACATTGTCCCCTTAGAGCCACACCTGTCTCCCTAAACAATCCTGTCCATCTGGATCTGTGCAGCCCTAGCACTGATGTTGGGATATAGGTCCTCCCTCTGCACCCCTTTACTCTAGACTCGTGTCACAGCTTCCTCCACCCATGAAGCCACCTCTGCTCGGTGCTCCACCTGGAGCTGAAGTCCCCCTAATGGCATAGAAGCCGACTCTGTCTCCAAGTCCCCCAAGGCCAACCATCCAATGCTGCACTACTGGACCTATCGCTATACCTCGAACACTATCGCTGCCCCTTTAGACCCTCTCCACTCCATTGATCATTCCGAAACCCTCTCAGATACACTACACCCTATGGGCTCCTCTAAGACCACTAAGAGCTCATCCGACTCTTCACTATCAGCGACTGAATTAATGGAATCGAGCTTTCTCCTTTCTTGCACATCATCCAAAATGGACACTCCCACTAAAAGTGCCCTACTTCTCCACACTTAATGCATCTCTTGGACCGCTTACTGTCCCTCTATTTGCCTTTCTTCTTCTCTTTCCTATGCTTCTCTAAAACTATAAGACTCTCTTGGAAGACCTCCCTCTTCATCATCCATTTTCACTACTCATTGGATCTGAGCACTGATATGATCTTCTCGTACACCAGTGTCTCCATACCATACAGTAATGTTATCATCAACAGATCGAAGCTCCCAGATAGCGAACACAGCAACAATAGACTCTTGTCCTCCTCTTCTAAATCCATCCCTATATTGAGCAAGTCCATGCTCATCCAATCAAACCGCTGAATATGCCCAGCAACATCCTCGTCCTCCTGCATTCGAAGGCTGTACAGTTGCATCTTTAGCATTAACTTGTTGCACATATTCTTCCCCATGTACAACTATTGTCACCTCGACCATAATCCCTTAGGTGTTCTCTCTTCCAACACACCATATAAAACCTCATCTGCTAAACAAGCCCTAATCAGGGCACATGCCCTTTTCTCCAAGGACACCCACTCCTTGTCTGTCATCTCCCCTGGCCTATCCTCCAAGGCTAAATCTAGCCTCATCTGAACCAGCAGATCCTCCATCCTTACCATCTACATTGTAAAACTTTTCTTTTCATCAAACTTCTCTAATCCTACCTTCAACTTGTTGTTCTCCATGATCAATCCAAATCAAATAACAGCAAATAGGTAGATCTGAGAAATACCTTGACTAGGGATGGTGGATAGCAGCCCTATGATCTCTCCCTTCCTTACGAAGCCTGGAGAAAGCCTTTTGATCTGAATCTCGCTACTGATCTCTACTGAAAATCAATCTTCTTCCTCCTCCATGCTCAGTTGGACTCTGATACCAATTGTAAGCGCACCAACTAGCATCGCCTCTCCTTGATACCAATTGATGTTCCATGATATCTCTCGAACGCCAATCATCCTTAGCATCACAAGCCCCGATACCATATTGCGGAAGCTCTTGATCTTTAGCATGGACCTGAAGGAACCTATGATGTTTTTTATGGGCAACAAACCATCGATCCACCACTTGGATTTGTGATGGAGCACCTCCCTTCTTAGGCTGGAGGAAGATGCCCCCCTTCTTTGGGCCTTCTTCAAAAATCCTAGGGCAGCAACTCTAGAGAGAAGAGAAGAAGAGAGTTAAGAGAGAAAAGGTCTGTATTGATTCCAACCTTATTGTAAAAGTTATAATATCTTGGTTTGTATACCCTAGAGTTCCTACATGAACCCTAATAAACCCCAGCTCAAAAACTCCCCTAGGCTAACCCAACCCATACATGAATTAGCCCCCTTAAGAGCTCTTGAACTAGGCCTTAAGACTCCTATGGTCAATCCAGATCCTAGCCCAAAATAGACCCTCGCGTAACTCTGCCCAAGCATTGAGTCGGCTCAATCTCAGCATTGAGCTGGCTAAGTTTCACTGGGTCGGCTCAGTCTGAAACTAAGCCAGCCCAGTTTTGTGCCATGCCAGCAGTCCTGAAACTCAACCTTTCTATTTTGCCTATGCTTTAAGACTTAGCCGACCCAATTTTGGACTTAGCTAGCAAACTTGTAGAAAATCTTTCTTCTGCAGTCTTAATTCTTTGGCTTTGGTTCCTTACTCCACCTTGAATCCTAGGTCTCCGAAGCACCAACTAAGCCTCTTGAGGCCCTCAATACCCGAACCTCAAGCCCATGAAGAGCTATATGCCCACCTCCATCCCAGGATAACTCCTGTCCTAGCCCTAAGACCACACCTATCCTAGCCTCCTCGGAGTCCTCACCCTGGCTCCGCCCATGGCCTCCCAAGGCTTGGGAGCACTACCCCACCTACAAGCCCTTGGGCATGGAGAGGATAGAGAGGACCTATGGGTGGCCTTGAGAATGAGGGAGAGAGGTTTTATTGCATGGGCTAAAGGTAGAAGCATTAAATTCTAGGCACAGATACAATTTATATAGATCCTGCTGTGCCATACAGTGCCACATCATCCCGATCAATCATGGTCCTTTGTGCAATCAGATCTAAATCTGATTGATGGAATGACATCATCTGATCTAATCAAATGAGAGATCCTCAAAACCAGCCTAAGGTGGTGCCAAGACTGGGTCAAACAAGACTTCTTGGTGCCATAGAGTTTAATCCTCTAAAGCAACCCTAGAGTCCCATCTATATGGGACTCCTCCTTATCTGTATTTAGTAAGGGGACAAGGCCCCAGGTACTCTCCTATAGGCGTATGACACATGGCAGATGTCTAAGTATCCAGGGTCAACATTTGACCAATGTCCGAAAATAAAATTTAGCAGGTGATCAAAAATGATAGGTATTATTTTAAATATATCTCATAAATTAAGATAATCCTTTTCTAACCTAGACAAGCTCCAGTCAGATCAAGTAAAGGTTCCTGAGTGAGTCCAAACACATTTGGCTCAGTCGAGACAAGCTTTAATGATTATTAAAGAAAAATGTTAGGATCAATCATGTGCTAGCACGATTTTCTTAAATCTAATTGAATTTTATTCAAATCAATTAAACTGGATTAGTCCAACTGATAACATTCAAATTCAAACCCTTATTTATGTAATCCAGTTAGTTTCAGTTCCATATGGTAATGGTATATGCCACGATCTCTATCATCGACATCATTGAAATACCATCCGATGGATCAAAACTTTTCTGATTCAGACAACTAGTATGATCGATCATCCAAATCATTCTAATTGCTCCTAAAATCTACTAGTGACACCTAACAGCATATGGTGGCAATCCATCAGAACTGAAAGCGATCCTCTCATTGCAGTTACCTGTGTGATTAGGTTCCTCTATCTTAAGTCCTGACCAGATTAGGGTTAAGGTGATCTCATCAAATCCTAATTTTCATCATATGAATTAATCATTTAATTCAAGTCCAATGTGAAAATTCTAATAAAAACTCTTTCTATTATTTCACTCTGCCATAGCCATGGGCTTATGTGTTAGATATATGTGCCCTAGAAGCCAGAATTGGTTGACACTTGTAATACACTTCTAGGGGCAAAATTGTAATTTTGACTATAATTAATAAAATGGGTTATTTTCTATCACACATGTGTATTTAGTGTCTGTGATACATCCTTTGAGTTAATGGTAATGATAATTCATATTTTCAAGAGTTAAAAATTTAAGACATGAATAATCATTATTAACTCATAAACAGCTCCCGACCATAGGATCATCACGAGGATGGTGATTGATCCGGAAGGTTGGTGTACGAGCTTCTCTTTAGTAGATGAGTCTTGAGTCTACGGTGTGGAGACACCGGAGCGAGAGTACAGGTACTCGTTAGAGAACGAGGGCACTGAGCGTGACCACCTCGAGTAGTCATTAGGAAGTCTACCTTCTCGTCAATGACTGACTCGATGCTGCAGTAGTGTGTCTGGTTCTTTGACCTGAGATGCATCGGCAGTTCACCTTGAGGGTGTTATAGTTTGACTACACCATTACTCGGTCTCCTAGCCATATGGAACCCTGAGGTGTATGTTGGCTATAGCATGTTCATTGTAGGAACTGGATTGCATCAAGATGGAATCTATCTACCTCGGTGGTAGAGGAGCAGCCCTATGATGATCATGAGAATCAAGTCCAGAAATCCATGGCCATGGTAGAGTGAAATAATAGAAAGAGTTTCTATTTAGATTTTCACATTGGACTCGAATCGAATGATTACATCATATGACAGAGACTAGGGTTTGACGAGTTCACCTTAACCCTAATCTGATCGGGGCTCAAGATAGAAGAACTTGAATCACACAGGTAGCTGCACCAAGAGGTTCGCATTCAGCTCTGATGGGTTGCCACCATATACTGCTAGGTGTCACTGGTGGATTTTGGGAGCAATTAGAATGATTTAGATGATCGATCATTCTAGCTGTTCGAATCAGAAGAGTTCTGATCCATCGAAAGGAGTTTCGATGATGTCGATGATAGAGATCATGACATATCCCATTACCATACAGAACTGAACCTAACTGGGTCACACAAACAAGGGTTTGAATCTGGTGATCATCAATTGAACTGATCTAGTTCAATTGATCTGAATGAGATTCAATTAGGTTCAAGGAAATCGTGCTAGCACTCGATTGAACCTAACGTTCTTCTTTTACTATCATAAATAAGTTGTCCTGACTGAGCCAAAGGAGTTTGTGCTCAATCAGAGGCCTTCATATGGTCTGACTGGAGGTTGTCCAAGTCAGAAAAGGTTGTCTTATTTGTAAGACATTACCTGCCATTTTTGGTCACCTGCCATTTCTTGTTCTTTGACTTTGGTCAAAAGTCTACCTTTGACTGGTCAAACGTTGACCATTGACCCTTTGACTTTTGACCACATGTCATGCACCTATTGGAGAGCTGGTGGGGGCCTGTCCCCCTGCCAGAACCTGGCAAGGAGAAGGGCGCACGCCAAGGGTGGCGTGAGCCCAAGTAGGAGGCGCCTAGGAGTCCTTGTTGGACAAGGACTCCACCTCCCTTTTGGATTCCAATTCAGAGTTCTACTAAGAATCCAACTTTGACTGGTCTTAGGCGCCCTCTAAGGAGGAATCCAGGGGTCTCTATTCCAACCAATCAGATTTAGATCTGATTTCACAAAGGGTTGTGATTGGTTGGGAAGGAAGAGGAGTTGGATCACAAGCTTAGGTCTATAAATAAGACCCTGCGCCCAACCCTAATTCCTAAGAGTGAAAGAGAGATTTCCCACATGCCCCAAGGCTGCCTCTCCCCTCCTTCTCCATGCCATAGTCTCTTCTCCCCTTGCTCTCCACGTCCAAAAGGTGTTTTGGACTTGGTTGGTGCGATTCAGATCAAAGGAAAGGCGATCAAAAGCAAGAAGGCTGCGCTGCTGCAAAAGGACGACTGCAGATCTTCAAAAGAGTTTTGAAGATCCTCCAGATCAGATCCAGATCTGATTTTTGGAGGTGTGATAGAGAAGAAGAGGATCTCCTAGATCCAACCCGAGTGGATACCGGTAGAGGCCAGGCGCTTGCGTGGCTAAGATCCAGAACCTTCCGCTGCAATCAGGATCATCTACAGGGTAATAGGATTACCCAAATCAGGTAAATTAAATTTGATTTAATTTATCTTATTTTATTTTATTTATTAAAATAATAAGAATCAGATCTGAAACATATCAAGATCTGATTAGATCAAGAGAAAAATTTTTGAAATATATCTCTTGATCTAATCAGATCTGAACGAACCTGGACCGGGAAATCAGGATTTCCCTTCAACTGGTATCAGAGCCATGGTTCTAAAATTGTTTAGATCTGATTTTAATTTTATTTTAATTAGAAAATAAAGTGATTTTAGATGTCACATGAGATGTGATCAGATCTGAAATCAGAAAAAATTAAAATTAAATGATTTGGATCTAAGAACATGAAGATATGCATGACTTAGTTCTAGAATAGAATAGTTCTATAGAATAGTTTTGCATGTCTTTGATTTAATCTGATTAAATCATATTTTAGATCTTCTTATTTACTATTTTCTGATATTATAAGTGTTATAATAACATCTGATAAACAGCAAATAAAAATTATTTAATTTTAAATATCATATGAGATATGATAGATGCATGACTAGACTAATTGTAGAATAGTTCTACATAATTGTCTAGATTAGAATTTATTTTGATTAGATCAATTTAAATCTAATTTTTCAGATTATTATGTGATAATTTAGATCTGAAAACATGCATGATTTGATACATGAGATGTATGCAAAATATGCCTTGATTAGATCTAAATTTGTATATGAGATATATGATATAGATCTTATTTTTGGTGCATCCAATTCCTAAAATGAACATGCTATAGCCAACATAACTCAGGGTTCCAAATTGCTAGGAGATCGAGTTATGATAGTCAAAATTATAACACCCTCAAGGTGAACTCTCCATGCACCTCAGGTCAAAAAAACAGACACACCACAGCAGCTTCAAGCTAGTCATTGACTGAGAAGGTAGACTTCCTCATGACTACTCGAGTTGTTCATGCTAGT
Organism: Cocos nucifera; assembly: GCA_006176705.1. Lineage (NCBI taxonomy): Eukaryota > Viridiplantae > Streptophyta > Magnoliopsida > Arecales > Arecaceae > Cocos > Cocos nucifera. The sequence continues at coordinate 113,931 of QRFJ01003014.1, read as the reverse complement.
GGCCCTCATTCTCTAAATGAGTATCTATACTCTCCTCTGATGTCTCTATACCATAGACTTAAGACTCATCTATCCTAAAGAAACAATCGTACACCAACCTTCCGGATCAATCACCATCCTCATGATGATCCTACGGTCGGAAACATTTTATGAGTTAATAATGAAAATTCATGTCTTAAATTTTCAACTCTTGAAAATATGAGCAATCATTACCATTAACTCAAGGGATGTATCACAGACACTTTCAAATACATACTGTGATAGAAAATAGCCTATTTTATTATTTATAGTTAAAATTAAAATTTTGCCCTTAGAAGTGTATTACAAGTATCAACCAATCTGACTTCTAAGGCACACATATGTAACAAATTCATCCTAAATAAATAAGAATAAAAGAGTCCGTTTCTAGGTCAAAAACTAGACAAGGAAAGGTCAAATAGGGCAAGATAAGGAGGCACCCAACTCTTTGGCGCCTCCTCTAAAAAATTAGGCATGGACCAGCAAGAAAGGATGCACAAAAGATTCTTCTAATCAAATTAGAAAATTGGGTTGATCGGAGTCCTAGTTGAGCTAGGACTAGTTCTTTTCTGCACTTAGCTTATCCAATAAGCCAATTGGACTTGATCCAATCAAGTCCAAGCTAAATATAATTAAATTATATTTAATTAAACTTAATCTCAGCCTTTTGGCTTAATCAAATTAAGTCAATTAGCAATCAAATTGCAAATCAATCCTCCTGCAATGCTTGCACTAGGTTAAACATCAATCATATTGATTGTTTAATCCTAGAATGATTCTCAATCGTTGATCAACCATCTGATCAGATTGTGAGCTCTAATGTGTGTGACCTCATAGGTTCGAACCTAAGTCAGTAGCACAGAAACAGATTTCTATACCAATCAAAGTAATCATCTAGTAATGATATCCGATGGCTAGATAGGTCAAATGTGTAGAACAACATCTTTAGAATCCTTGCGGATATAGTTTTCATATAATTCATCTTCTTGACCAAAATACTCATAGGACACCTCAGAGTTCAACTATCAACTCTAATCAGGTTGTCCACATTTTATTTCAAAATATCAAATCCATCTGATGGATTATCCTGGCCAAGGTTTTGTAATATTGAAATATAGTGATACATTCTTCTCCAACTCTTGGAGTGGTTAATTTCATCTTGATTATACTCTGACTTCATAAGTACTTGACTGTACCCAAAATTCTTTCATTACTAAATTAGAAATTTAGTTAGTTTGGTATCAAAGCATAGTTAGTTGCTTGTAAGTCACTAAGGCAATCTAGATCTAAGGGACACTTATACCTATATACCATCAAAGACATTCTCAATAGCAGAATGCTCTAGAGTTGGTCACGTTCAATGATGATGTACCCATACATCTCATCTATATGCCATACTAGAATCTCCACACTCTTTGGTTAAGAGGACAACCAACCCATATGGCATACAACAATCTATGCTCGATAGATGCTATCATCCTAATTAATAGCCTATCATTTGATCATGAATAGATTTGAGGACTAATCCATAAATCCTCTCTTTATCGAAGCTAAATAGTCCTAAGAACTTCATCACAATAATAGAGTTCATTAGAAGATGAATACTTTATTATGAAAAATATCAAAAATATATTTTATTTATTAATGAATCAATTATAGATATAATGTAGCTCAACCTTCAACAAGCTGATAATTAGCTTTGGGATACATTTTCAACAGTGGGTCAGTACTACTGAGAGAACTCTAGCTGTACTTGGACTCATGGGGAGAAAGTCAGCGATGGGGAGGACAAGAGGATCGGCTGGCAAGTCTCTCCTTTCCTCCTCTTCTTATTGTTTTCTTCTTCTCCTCCCCTTTTTTTTGCTTTTTTCTCTCTTCTTTTGTCTCTGTTTTTTTAGGGAGATTGGTCTTGCTTGAGATTGTTATGGCGGACCTCGGTTCCGCCATGGGCCACCATGATGGGTTCAACCACACCCAAGCGTGGGGGAGGAGAAAGTAGGTATCGTTGTGACTGGTTTCGGCCATGACTTGGAATGCAGAGGAAGAAGATTGATGGCATTATGACTGGCAGCTACCAATGATGAAGAGTGAGGATCAGGTCAGTGCCATTGCGCATAGGGGAGGAGATCGATCTCGGGGAGGACCTCGACCGTAGAGGCGGACAGAGGTGCAAATTTGGATGCGCGATTAGTCATGCTTGGGTGCATGGGAGAAGAAGGTCGGCACCGTCGCTTTGACTAGTTCTAGCCATCGCTCAATGTCATGAGGAAGGAGATCGGTCGGAGAGGCACCGTTGGTTGCGGGGAAGGAAAGTTTAGGTGGAGTCTCCATGGATTGTGCCTGAGAGAATAGGGGAGATCGGCCAGGGGAGTTGCGATGTGTAGGGGAGGAAGGAGACGAGACGTGCGGGAGAGAAGCTTGGCCATAGGGATGCCGGCTTCTTTCTTTTTTCTTATTCGTTTCTTCTTCTTTCTTCTTCATTTTTATTTTTTCTCTTTCTCCTTTTTTTTTGGAGGAGGTCGGTGTCACTTGAGATCATGATGATGGACTTCGGCACCACTAGGATCGTGAGGGAGATCAGCCAGAGAGGGTGCCGCGGATTGCATCTGGGAGCACAAGGGAGGAGATCGACTATGGCTGGGAGTGTATGGGGAGGAGATCGAAAGAGTCACCATGGGAAGGGGGTTGGTCAGAGTAATTGCAGGCTATGCCTGGGAGCATGAGAGAGGAGGTGGTCGGAGTCACGAGGGAGAAGGAGATTGGAGCCATCGAAATCATGAGGGAGAAGGAGGTCGGAGTTTCTAGGATCATGAGGGAGGAGGTCGGAGCTACTAGGATCACAAGGCAGAAGGAGGTTGGAGCTATTGGGATCACAAGGGAGGAGGTCACCGACACCTTTACGACTGGTTTCGGCCATGCCACATATCATGGTGGAAGAAGGTCGGCATCACCATGACTGATTCTGACCACCATTCGGAGTCACGAGTGAGGAGATCAGCATATGGGGAGGAGATCAACTATAGAGGTGAGATGGGCATAGGGGACTTCGAATGGATGCGTGGGAGAGGAGATCGAAGG
>QRFJ01003014.1:0-110825 GCA_006176705.1 Cocos nucifera | reverse complement strand
CTCTCCTTTCCTCCTCTTCTTATTGTTTTCTTCTTCTCCTCCCCTTTTTTTTGCTTTTTTCTCTCTTCTTTTGTCTCTGTTTTTTTAGGGAGATTGGTCTTGCTTGAGATTGTTATGGCGGACCTCGGTTCCGCCATGGGCCACCATGATGGGTTCAACCACACCCAAGCGTGGGGGAGGAGAAAGTAGGTATCGTTGTGACTGGTTTCGGCCATGACTTGGAATGCAGAGGAAGAAGATTGATGGCATTATGACTGGCAGCTACCAATGATGAAGAGTGAGGATCAGGTCAGTGCCATTGCGCATAGGGGAGGAGATCGATCTCGGGGAGGACCTCGACCGTAGAGGCGGACAGAGGTGCAAATTTGGATGCGCGATTAGTCATGCTTGGGTGCATGGGAGAAGAAGGTCGGCACCGTCGCTTTGACTAGTTCTAGCCATCGCTCAATGTCATGAGGAAGGAGATCGGTCGGAGAGGCACCGTTGGTTGCGGGGAAGGAAAGTTTAGGTGGAGTCTCCATGGATTGTGCCTGAGAGAATAGGGGAGATCGGCCAGGGGAGTTGCGATGTGTAGGGGAGGAAGGAGACGAGACGTGCGGGAGAGAAGCTTGGCCATAGGGATGCCGGCTTCTTTCTTTTTTCTTATTCGTTTCTTCTTCTTTCTTCTTCATTTTTATTTTTTCTCTTTCTCCTTTTTTTTTGGAGGAGGTCGGTGTCACTTGAGATCATGATGATGGACTTCGGCACCACTAGGATCGTGAGGGAGATCAGCCAGAGAGGGTGCCGCGGATTGCATCTGGGAGCACAAGGGAGGAGATCGACTATGGCTGGGAGTGTATGGGGAGGAGATCGAAAGAGTCACCATGGGAAGGGGGTTGGTCAGAGTAATTGCAGGCTATGCCTGGGAGCATGAGAGAGGAGGTGGTCGGAGTCACGAGGGAGAAGGAGATTGGAGCCATCGAAATCATGAGGGAGAAGGAGGTCGGAGTTTCTAGGATCATGAGGGAGGAGGTCGGAGCTACTAGGATCACAAGGCAGAAGGAGGTTGGAGCTATTGGGATCACAAGGGAGGAGGTCACCGACACCTTTACGACTGGTTTCGGCCATGCCACATATCATGGTGGAAGAAGGTCGGCATCACCATGACTGATTCTGACCACCATTCGGAGTCACGAGTGAGGAGATCAGCATATGGGGAGGAGATCAACTATAGAGGTGAGATGGGCATAGGGGACTTCGAATGGATGCGTGGGAGAGGAGATCGAAGGGGTCGCCGTGGAGAGGAGATCAGTTGGATGCATGCGGGCTTGGATGGCCATGCCTAACATGTGGGGGTGGCAGACGTCAGCTAGATGCTCATGTGCTGGGGAGAGGCCTGTGCCCTTTCTTTGCTCTCTGTTTTTTTTTTTAAATAGTGGACCAATTTGATCATTCCTTCATTCTCTCTTTCTCTCTCTCTTTATTTTTTTTTTAAGTAATGCATGCAAAGTGGTGATATTTGTTGATCTTAGAAGGTGATCATGAATATAAATCATGATGTTTTTTATGCTACATCAACTACAATTATAAGGAATTAGTATATATAAAAAAAATGCAGGAGCTAAGATGTTGTCTTTTAAATGCATGAAAGAATCTACACTGCTAGTATTGAATGTTTTATCAAAATATATTTTTCTCATTCATGCTGCAAAATTAGCTCAAGTAAATGAGATTATGATATCCTTAGAAAATTTTTTATATCCTGTCGTTGATAGAAGTGCACTCCAAGTGTTATCATGGTTCAAAGCGTCTAACTTTTTACTATTTTTTAGGCTGAATTTAAAGAATTTTACAAGTATCAAAATGTATGAACATATGATGCATGTTCCAATTTCTGATATGTGTCCAACATGGGTTATTCAAGCTAGACTCTAAATTTTGGGCAATACTATTTACAGTCATTCTATTAATTAATTAATTATTTTTTTCAAATGTGGTAAAAATAGATTTGATGAAAACATCCCATATCACTTTCCAAACATACAAGGCATAATTTCATTTTTTTTCTTTTAGCTATATGGGTGGTTTCTATGCTGATCTTTCTTAGAGGATGAGTATGAGCTATGGTATTTGCTGTGACTTTATGGTCAATGATGAACAAAAATAATATCTCATTCCCAAATAAAAATGCAATAAGCATGACATTAGGTTCATGCGAAAGTAACCACCAACATAGGAAAGCCTTCTTCACTCTCCTCTAATTTTTTATGATACCACTCCATTTTTTCATCTCTCCCAGCACCTTAGTCTCTCTATTTCATTTTGGATTTTAGAGGTTGCCTTTATTTTGCCTAGTATATTAGAGTGCAAATGAAGATCCCCCTTGTAATATTTGATTCTATCTAGAAGTCAAGAGAATGGATGAAAAATTAGGAATATAATATGACTAAAAAATTTGCATAATTATATTTCTTATCTAGATCATATGGCTCTTTGTCTGTCCAGATCATCCTTGTCATCGTCTCCTTCCTTGCTTGAGCTTTTCTCTTTGATTGAAATTTTTCTCTCATTTGGAGCTCCCCAGTTTGAGCCTGGATAGGATTTGTTGAAGATGGATGCTAAATCTCATCAGCATTGGAGCAACGCAATGGAGCTTCTCTTGCTGGATGCTCATTTCTTTCCATAAATGGGCTCAAAGATCCCTCCTTCTAATGCTATCTGTTGATGCAGAAATCCATCTCGAGGTTGGGTTGGCTGGAGTTGTGCTATGGTGGCAAGCCGACGGTGATGGAATGGAGGTGACCATACCTGCAAGAGAAGTTCTCGACCAAAGTTGGCTCCGACGAGGATCCTCCGACACTTAAGTCAGTTTTTTATTCAACAGAAGGAAGAAGATAAGCATTTAGGAAAGAAGAGTTTGCATACCTTGGGATCCCTCTTTTTTTTTTTTATAGAAGTGTCTGAAATTTATTAGGATAGAGCAGTAGATTGTTAAAGATATTTTATTTGTCCACTAGAAGATTTTCATAAGTCATGTCAGGTATTATCCCCTCATGGCATGTAGGGGAAAAGTTGACAACTTGGAGCCTAGAATGGAAACATTAGTCTTTTGATAACTTTAAGTTCGGCTTGAAATAGGAGCTCGGCCTCAGCCTCCGATGACCTTCAATTCAGTCTTCTAAAGATCTTGGCTTCCATCTCTTGATGAACTCAGGTTCGGTCTGAAATAGGACATTGGTCAGAGCCCTCCGAAGTCCTTCAATCAACCTATATTGTGATTTTGGCTTCCATCTCTTGATGAACTCAAGCTCGACCTGAGATGGGACCTTGGCCATAGCCCTTCGAAGATCTTCAATCAGCCTACATTCTGACTTTGGTTTCCATCTCTTGATAAACTCAATTTTGGCATGAAATAAGACCTTGGCCACAGCCTTTCAAAGACCTTCAATTAGCCTTCTGAAGACCTTGGCTTCCATGTCTTGATGAACTCAAGTTTGGTCTAAAATAGAAACTCGGCTAGAACCCTCCGAAGACCTTCAATCAGCCTACGTTGTGATTTTGGCTTCCATCTCTTGATGAACTCAAGTTTGGCCTGAAATAGGATCTCGACCATAGCCTTCCGAAAACCTTCAATCAACCTTCTGAAGATCTTGGCTTCCATCTCTTGATAAACTCATGTTCGGCCTAAAATAGGACCTCAGCCATAGCCTTCTGAAGACCTACAATCAGCCCTTATTATGACCCAAGCCTTCATCTCTTGACGACCTCAAGCTTGGTCTTGAATAGGACCTCAGCCACAACCTTTCGAAGACTTTCAATCAATCTATACTGTGACCTAGGCCTCCATCTCTTAATAACTTCAAGCTCGGCCTAGAATAGGACCTTGGCCATAGTCTTTTGAAGATCTTCAAGCCTGTATTGTCATGTCTTCGACAGGCAAAAATGTCTCCCAATAATTATAATTATAGTTAATTTATTAATTAATAAAATATATTTTTGGTATTTTTCATCATAAGTTTTCATCTTCTAATGAACTCCATTATTGTGATGAAGTCCTTAGGACTATTTAGGTTCAATAAAGAGAGAATTTATCGATTAGTCCTTAAAACTGTTCACAACCAAATGATAGACTGTAATTAGGACGGCGGTGTCTATCGAGCATAGGTTGTTATATGCCATATAGGATGTTGTCCTCTTAACCAAGGAGTACAGAGACACTGATATGGCATATAGGTGAGATATAGGGATACATCATCACTGAACATGACCAACTCAAGAGCATTCTACTATCGAGAATATTTTTGATTGGATATAGGTATAAATGTCCCTTAGACTTGAGATCATCTCAGTGACTTACAAGCAACTCACTATGCTTTGGTTTTGGACTAACTGAATTTCTAATTCAGTAATAAAAGATTTCTAGGCATAATCAAGTATTTGCAAAATCTGTCTGTGATCAAGATGGGATTGACTACTTCAAGGTTGGAGAAGAATATATCACTGTATTTCAATATAGAAAAACTTTAGCTAGGATAATTCATGAGATGAATTTGATATTTTAAATTATAATGTGGACAACCTGATTAGAGTTGATAGTTAAACTCTAAGGTATCCTATAAGCATTTTGGTTAAGAGGATAAATTATATGAAAACTATATCCACATGGTTTCTAATGATGTTGTTCTACATATTCAAACTATCTGGCCGTCGAGTATCATTGCTAGATAGTCACTTCGATTGAAATAGAAATTTATTTCTATGCTATCAACTTAAGCTCAAACCTATGGGGTCACACACATTAGAGTTCACGATCTAATCAGATGGTTGATCAAAAATTTAGAATCAATCTAGGGTTAAACGATCAATACGATTGATGTTTAACCTAGTGCAAGTATTGAAGGAGAATCGATTAGCAATTAGATTGCTAATTGACTTAATTTGATTAAGCAAATGCTTAAGATTAAGTCTAATTAAATATAATTTAATTAGATTTGGTTTGGACTTGATTGGATCAAGTCTAATTAGTTTATTGGATAAGCCAAGTGCAAGGAAGAACTAGTCCTAGTTCAACTAGGACTTGGGCCAACCTAATTTCTAATTTGATTAAAAAAATTAATTTAAATTTAAATATAATTTAATCTAATTTAATTATATTCTTAATTGGGTTAGGACTTGATTTAATTGGGATGGTTTAATTCTGATTTAATTTGGTATGATAAACCAATTTTTGACCAAGTCATATATGGAATCCTAGTAGGACTAGGATTCCATCCTTGCACCACTTTTGCCCCACATCCCACACTCTCTCTATTTTGGCATTGAATCCTCTCTCCCTGATGGTTCATGCATGCCCACTCTTCTTCTCTCTCTCTATTATTTAGAATAGGTTATGGACCAAGTCTATAGAAGGTAAGTTGTTGCGGTTTGTTTGGGCTCTATATGATAGAATCCCAACAAACTAAAAATCCTTCCTTTGTGTTGCCCCCACCTTATTTTTTGCTGATTTCTAGGGTAGAAGAAGGAAGGTTTTGTGCACCTACCAGGTGGTCCATGGCATGGGATGAGGAGGGGGTGCCCAAGAGGAGGGGGTGCCCAAGTGTTGGGCACCCCAATAACTTTCCAAATATGGTGCTACCCTATCTAGAAATTTGACCTAGACAAGACTCTTCCATATCTCTATATATATGTCTCATTTTAGTCTAATTTTTAGATAAATTGCAGATCATAGAGAGAGGTTTTGGGCATGTGAAAATTATAGGAAAAAGGTTCTTCGACGCTGGGTTTTCATGGATACCAATCCAAGTGTCTATGTGAGAGAAGAAAGAAAAAGAAGAGGGTCTTCTTCTAGGATTTCTTCCATTCATCCATATTTTTCCTCCACTTTTGAGATTTTTTGAGAGTGTCTTAGATCAAAAATCTCTCCTCTTCCTTCTGATCTTTGGAGAGTCCAAATCTAAAAGAAGAAAGCACCAGATCGACTGTCAAAGAAGGATTAGCATATTACTAGCATACTTTGCTGATTTCATACATCGAACTTCTGATCGAGATTCGTGGGCTTGTGTGGACACCTCTTAGAGGCCGGATGCATATGCGGCTCAAAGCTTTATCTTTCAGCCTAGATCAGCAAGTTAGAATATTTAACTTGCATAGATAATATCAGTCTGATCCTATCTTATATATATGCAATACATCTAATGTAGATCTATGTTGATGTGATCAATACCTTTTCCTCTATCATATGTTTTTGATTTTTGATTTAATCTCATGCCATAATCATGTAATAGGATATTAGATCTAGGATATCCTCTAATTTTAAGAATAAATTTTGATTTATTCCAAACTTTTGCTACTAGATCTTGAAAAAGTTTTAAGATCTAGCCCTGAAATCCTAGATCTGGTTCCTTCACCAATAGTGAACTCTAATACTCTTTTGGGCTGACCTTGAGCATTGACCAAACTTTCAAAAGCAATTAAGACAACACCACCAAAGAGCTTTGAGTCTCAGTACCCACTCATCTCAGCTCTCAATCAATCTCAAATCCTTATGTTCTGGCCAAACTTCTCAAGGCTGTCAAAGACAACACCAACAAAATCTAGTCAATTCCAAGTCCTCCATTTGCTACCTGAAAACTGACCTTCGAGTATGGCCAATTTGACCTTGAATTCTGCATCCTAATATGAATAACTTGCTACCAAGCATGGATAGCTCTAGTCTCTCATCCGAACTCTATCAAATGAACTCAACCACGTACATGTTGTGATAAACGATAGCCCATTCTCCATAATAAACTCCACAAGATCTGAATGGCGTATTGATATTCTATAATATCTATTACTTTCAATCTATTACAGGCTCCACCTATATAAGGGATCCTCCAGTTATGTTTTCTTCTTTAAACTCTTCTCTCTACTCTAAATTCTTCTGCACTCAATTCTTATTGGTCAAAGAACTAACATGACCATCAGAGGGTCTTAGTGGAGCTAACTCCAGTCAAGAATTTATCTTGCAGGTCTCATCAATGATCTTATCTTCTCCAACTCCAGTGAACTCCAGCATTAGCACCATTTTCTACCCCAACATAAATAATGTCTTCAGATCCATGGGCCAAAGAATAATAGAACTTTTTGTTGTGATATCAACTTCTCTAATACCACTTGTTAAGGATCTAGTACCAAATTATTGCAACAAGAAGAAAAAAGAAAATAAAATAAGAACAACAATCAAGTATGTTGATCAACCTAAAGGTTCACCTACATGGGGCATGCAAAGCTTTACTATGAAAGAGAAAAATAAGTATAAGAGAAGAACATCCACTCTCAACTTGCTGTATACAAATCTCTCTCAACAAGAAACTACACTCACAAAAGCTCCCTCAGAATCCTCAAGGAGACCCTCAATAGCTACAAGATTCTCTGCCCTCATTGCCTCCATGTTGGATGCTATGCAGTTGTTCCTCCTCTCTTGCAGGTTGCACATACTCGATGCTCTGCCAAACTCTTCTTGGCAGCTGCCTGAGCCTATCTACATGCCACACCTTGTCACACACATGCCACACCTTGCTCCGCAGCATCTTAGACCTTTAAATAAGATGAGAATCCTCTATCAAAAATTCACAAGAATCCTAATAGGGCTTTATCTTCTAATATGAGTCGAATAGAATTTTGATGGAGTCTTGAAATATCTTCCAACCTTTTCATCATGATTGTAGCCCTCCATGGCCGCTGGATCTTATGGTCCACGTGCAACTTCTGTGGACCTCTTGGATTAATCACAATTCGAGTCCAAATAGAAAATTCTATCATGTTTCATTCACTTTCATCGAGCTGGCTCTATTAGAAGTCGAGCTGGCTTGACTGCATCTTGCTTGAATACATGCTTTCTATCTACCTGAGATGGTCGGCTCGACTATGGTCTGAGCCTACTCAATCTTAGCCTAAGCTGGCTTGAACCCGTATCTAAGCCAGCCCTACTACTATGCTGATATTGATTCTCCACCTCGACTCGACATTCGACCTTCATATAACTTTGAGAGCTTTTGGATCCTTTCAACCCCATGACTTGGGGCAATCATCTTCTAATCATAGATGGATAAACATGAGAGTCAAACCAGGCTACTTGATCCCACCTATGTGAATAGTTGTGATCCCCCTGATCTGAGATCTGCTTGGGATAGCCTCCTACAGTAATAGAAACTTCACCTTACGATATCGCATGTCATCCTCCCGAGTCTCGCATCTCATGCTTGATCCATCTCCACTTGAAGCTCCACCTCACACGGGGCTCCCTGCTATAAGATAACATCCTTCATACTTTCTTCCTCTTATCACCATCCTACTATCGTGTATGATCTTCAGGATTCCACCATCAACTTTTCATCTAAAGCTGGTCGAATCTAGTCTACTCAGTGAGAGTTCTTAAAGCTAGGTACATATCAAACCTCATCCAACTTCTTCATTATTCCATCATAGAGACTCATGCTGACCATCTTGCTGCCCTTGATCTTATAGCTCGATCCATCTGACATGAATATAGTACCCTCACTAATCTCTAGGAAGTCAAATAGCTCTTCTGTGCAACATACATGATGGAAATATGTAGAATCCATAATTTACTAAAAGAAATAAGTAGATATCTCATCAGTAACTAGAAGGACATCATCACTATCTTTTGTATTGCTACGTGCCATCGCCACAGTAGCCCTCATTCGATCTTTAAGTTATGGGCAATCCTTGACTCGATGCCCCAAATTATCATATCGATAGCATCTGATCTTACTATGGTCCCTTATCTTGGACCTAGATCATCCTGCTCACGTCCTCTACTACTTTATCTTCTATCGCCTGCTTCTTTAGAAACTACCAAAGCTGAGCTACTGCTATCTGAGCTCGAAGCTAGATTCTCCCTCCTGAGAACCTCATTCTAAAGAATCATCGACGTCATCTCTTTCATCTTAATGGTGCTCTTGCCTTAAAGAAAAGCAGTCAGCAAAGACTTGAAAAAGGGTGAAAGTGAAGATAGCAAGACCAATGTCCTGATCTTCTCCTCTACTTTTTGGCCAATGCTGAGGAGGTTGGGAGGATCTTTTGAAAGTTGGATAGATGCTCCTATACACTCTGATCTTCATCCATCTACTTCTGGTAGAACTAACCCTAAATAAATAGCATGTTGGTGAGTGACTTTACCATGTATAACTCCTCGAGCTTTGATTATAGCACCATCAAAGAACTCTTGCCAAGTACATGGATCATGACATCATCAGCTAGATATAAGCAGATTATACTCACCGTCTGCATCTGGATCTGCTTTCAATTTTTCACCTTCATGGTGGCTGACATCTCCTCGTACAAGAGAGCGTCGATCAATCCATGTTAGATGAGGACATTCTTTACCCTTGCTTGCCACAAGAAAAAATTATCCTTCCCATCAAATCTATTGATCTCCATCTTGATTGTACTTATCTTCTCTATATTCTTCAATCTTTGACACTACTACCGCAATCTGTGCTTCGGTACAATCCAGCTTTAATACCAATTGTTGTGATATCAACTTTTTTTATAGCACTTCTTAAGGATCTAGTACCAAATTATTGCAATAAAAAGAAAGATAAAAATAAAACAACAACAATAATTAAGAATGTGGATCAACCTAAAGACTTGCCTCTCGGGACTTGCAAAGCTTCACTATAAAAGAGAAAAATAAGTAAAAGAGCAGAATATCCACTCTTAACTCACTATATATAAATCTCTCTCAACTGGAATCTACCCTCATAAAAGCTCTCTCAGAATTTTCAAGGAGACCCTCAGCAGTTATAAGATACTCTACCCATGCGGCCTCCACACCAGATGCTATGCACCTATTACTTCTCTCTCATGAGCTGTACGTACTCGACGCTCTGCCAAGCTCCTCTTGGTGGCTGTCTGAGCCTCTTTACGTGCCACACCTTGCTACACACATACCACACCTTGCTCCATAGCATCTCAAGCCTTTAAATAGGATGAGAATTCTCTTCTCAATTGTCCATAGGAGTCCTAACAGGACTTTATCTTCTAATATGAGTCGAACAGGATTTTGATAGAATCTTGAAAAATATCCTAACCTTCAGATCATGATAGCAGCACTCCATGGCTGCTGGATCTTATGGTCCATGCGCAACTCCCATAGACCTCTTAAATTAATCATAATCTAAGTTCAAATAGAAATTTCTATCCTATTCTGTTTACTTCCGTCCAGCTGGCTTGACAACATCTCATCCGAATACCTACTTTCTATCTATCTGAGAGGGCTAGCTCGACTATGATCCAAGCTGACTCAAACTCATATCTGAGCTAACCTGACTGCTATGCTGATACTGATTCTACTCTACTGTGGGTCAAATTTAAGGTGTTAAATCCTAACACTTTTGGACCAATGCAAGGTAGGTAAGCTAAATCAAAGAACAAAACTTTTTCCATCCTTGTTGATGATCCAAGTTCCCACCCTAAAACCCTCATCGTCAAAGAAATGAAAATCAACTTTCCTACTGGTTGCGATGTAACGATCCACAAAAGAGGGAATAGGGGAAGAGGGGGCCTACGATTGAGGAATAGTGTCAGATTTAGGTTAAGTCACCTCTGGATCAATAGCTAGATCATAAAAATCAATACCCTCTTCTTAATTGTATTCTTTAGCAACTAGTCTAGCTTTGTTTCTTGCTATAATATCATTTTCATAAAATTTAATTTTAAAAATCTATTTAATTCTTATTACCGGATGGTCAATTGGCTTATCAACTAGTGTCCATACTTTGCTCTTTTCAAATTGGTTTAATTCTTTTTGTATTATAATTATTCAATTTGGATCATTTTCAGCTTCTTCTATAGTTTTAGGTTCAACTTGCGATACAAAAGTTAGATAATTATTAACATTCTTCAAAGAGGATTGAGTTTTTATCCCATAGGATGGATCACCATTATTACATCCATAAGATGTCCATGTGCATACCTCCATTCCTAAGGCAAACCTTAATCTTGATTATCTTCATGTTGTTCCATTTCTTTTTTAGCTTTTTTGCTTTCTTCCCTATTATCTTGAGCTGAAGAATCTTTTAAAGTGAGGTCTTCAACTTCTTTATTAATTATTCCAGCATCATCATTAGCAAGATCTTCTTTTCCAGAAGATCGATCATTAGTTTCATTAAATATTACATGTATAGACTCTTCAACAACAAGAGTCCTTTTGTTGAAGATTCTATACGCCTTAATAGATAATGAGTATGTAATATATATGACCTAGAAGCCAATCAGGCTGACCCAGTAATTCTCTCTAGGACATAATTTTGTGCCTAACCTAATTAATTAGGATAATTAATTTCATTCATGTAGTGAATGTGTCTATGAATCATCCAGATAATTAATAAGATGATGACATATATTCTCAAGAGTTGAGAATTTGAGGCATGCATCATTGAATAAGATGATGACATATATTCTCAAGAGCTAAAAATTTAAGGTATGCATCATTGATGATTACTTCTCATATTGCTTTCGATCAAAGGATCATCATAGAGATGGTGATTGATTCAATAAGATTGGTGCATGGTTCACTTTTCTTTAGATAGACAAGTCTCGAGTCTACAATATAGGGATACTGGAGAAAAATGTAGGTATTTATTAGAGAATAAAGATACTGAGCATGACCAATATAAGATGTCACTTAGAAGTCTACTCACTTGTTAGTGACAATCTTGATGCTGTAGTGGGGTGATTAGTTCTTAAACCTGCGGTACCTTGATGTTCATAGTAAGGTTGCTATAGTTTGACTGCATCATAACTCGATCTACCAGCTATACGGAGCCTTGAGATGTATGTTGGTTGTAGTAGGTTCATTATAGAAATAGGGTGTGCACCTAAATATGATTTATCGACCTTAGTAGTCAAGGAGTAGTCCTATGTGATTTATGAGATTAAGTATGAAGACCTTGGCTAGGACATTGTGAATGATGGAAAAGAGTTTTCATCAGGTTTAACAAATGAATTCAAGTCGAATAAATCTAATATATGACATATGATTGGATTTAATGAGTTTTTTATAACCTCTATTTTATCGGAACTAATGATAGAAGAACTGAATTACATAGTAACTACACCTAGAGATTCATCCTTTTATACTGTTGGTTGTCATAACATGCAGCTAGATGTTACTGATGGATTATGAGATCCATGATAATTATTTTGATTGTCAATAATTCTCAATTGGAGTATTAGAATCATTTCAATCCATTGAAAAAAGTTTCAATGATATTTTGATACAGATCAAAATATATTTGACTACCAGATAGAATAGAATCTATGGGATCACACATAAAAGAGGTTCTAACTGATCAAAAAAAGTTCCATTGGACTAGGACTCTAGAGTCTCACTGGACTGGGACTCTATCAAATCGCAAAGGATTCAATTATTAATTCGATTGATGATTGGACTAAAATGTAAAAATTACATAAGGACTTACTAATAGTTAGTAAGTTATAGGAGCACTTAATTATAAATATTATGTATCATTTAATTTAATCAAATATTAGGATTGGATCCTAATTAAATTAAATTAGATTTGATTTGAGTTTGACTCAAATTAGGGTTCATAATGAGATTAGACCCATTAAATACCTGACCTAAACCTATTTAGATTAAGTTTTACCTAATCTTCAACAAATGTTGCTAAATTATTTGACTGGGTCAAATAATTGAGTAGGGTCTAAGTCAAATTAAATTTAGATTTAATTTGATTGGATTTGGTTTGAGTCTAAATAAAATTGGGTTTCATAAATTCAAAATGATTTTGGATTTGGTTAAGTACTTGACTTATTTGGAAACTCAAATTAGTTTGGATTCAAAACCCAAACTAGATAAGTGTTTAACCAATAGAAGATCTCCTCCCCTTTGAGATCTCATGCACCATATGATTTCATGTTGGTTTTTGATGTGGAACAAAGAGAGGGCATGGAGAAGTTGTGGGCGGCAACAAGAGATAGACTTCAAGTCTATCTCAAAGACTCCCAACAAACCCTAACTCTATTTAAATGAGGGGATAGGTTGTGGCACCCCCTCTTGATACGGATCAAAAGCAAAGCTGCCCCAGGGGATTGGCATGAGAAAACAATATGTGGAAATGGGATGGGATGCCTCCTCTTCTCCATCCTATCCTTTCATTCTTACAACCAAGTTATTGGTTGTTGAAGGTAACTTCTCTCCCTCTCTCCTTGTCCAAAAGTTGGATAAATATTCCTTTTCTTCTCTTACAAAGATGTCCAAGAGTTGAACATGAATAAAATCAGATTTAAACTAACTTTTATTCTCTTCTTCTTGGTCTATGAAATGGACAAAAGGTTCTACTCTTCCTCTCCTCAGATCTAGTCCAAGGGTTAGACAAGATGGAAGAAGAAAGAGATTAGATCTCTTATCTTCTTTAATAGATCTTTGAATTTCTCTTGAGAAAAGAAAATGAAAAATGAAATCAGATCTAATCTGATTTCATTGTCTTCCTATAAATCTTGATTCTCTTGAAAAGAGAATCAAAAGATCAAGCCAATTCGAAAATCTAAGGAGCGATCTCTGCAAGGAAGCTAGCACTACAGTGAGATCAAGTTCTACTAATTAGATCAGCTTTGGTGGATACCTGTATAGGCCGAATACTTATGAAACTATAATAGGACCTTAAAAACATCCATGGACCATCGAATCATGGTGAAGATCTACCTGCACAAAGATATGAAATTCATATTCTCTTTTAGATCTTCAATCTTATAATTAATGATGATGCCTGGTTTATTTAAGATTTGATCTCTATGCATCCTTGTTAAATTAGATCTAATATTTGATTTGAATTTTTGAAATCATTCTGACATAAGATTGCCCTGGCATAATGGTTAAACGGTATGCTGAATGGTTATCCTAGAATGATATAGATAATTAAGATCTAAAATTTTCTTTTTGTTGTAATTTGACTCTGATTTAAATTTTTTTGAAATTTTGCAGGCATATCAAAGCCTATGAGATGGAATTTCCTTCAGATTATCCTAAGAAGATACCGTCATCTAATTTGACATCAAATTTTTCAAGGTTATCTTTGCCATTATAAAGTATAAAATATTTACAACCAAAAATATGAAAGTAACTAATGTTTCATTTTTATTTTTCAAAAGTTCATAAAGGGTTTCTTCAATATAGGCAATATCAATACTCTATTTATAACATAACATCTTGTATTGATAGCTTCAGCCCCAAAATGTCTTCGAAGATGGCTTTTACACAATATCATTCGGGCCATTTCTTCTAGAGTTTTGTTTTCTTTTTTAGTAACCCAATTTTATTGAAGTGTTTTAGGAGTAAGAAAGTTATGTTCAATCCCCTTTTCGTTACAAAAACTTTCAAAATATTAATTTTCAAAATTAGTTTTATGGTCACCTCTAATGCAAATGATTATCAAGTTCTTTTTATTTATGACTTTTCTATAAAACTTGGTAAATACAGAAAATGCTTTATCATTTTGAGCCAAAAATAATATCCAAGTTGAAGGAAAATCCTGATTTCTTGGATCAGGTTTGTTCAGATCTGATTGGATCGAGAGGCATATTTCAAAAATTTTCTCTCTGATCTAAATCAGATCTAACATTTTTTTAGATCTGATTTATAATTTGATAATTAACAAAATAAAACTAAATTAATTCTAAATTAATTTTTACCTTGATCTTGGATAATCTAATTACCCGTTGATGATCCTACGGAAGCTCTGAGGTTCTGGATCTAGCCACGCAAGCGTCTGGCCTCTACCAATATCCACTCAGGCTAGATTTGGAGATCTTCTCCTTCTCTTTCTTTTCTCCAAAAATCAGATCTAGATCTGATTTGGAGGATCTTCAAAATACCTTCTGAAAATCATCCGTCGTCTCTGCAATAGTGCTGTCTTCTTCCTTTTTCGTTAGCCTTTCTTGCCTGACTCGCACTAATTTGAAGGACCCAACTTTCTTAGGCATGGAGAGGAGGGAGAGGGCTAGATGGTGGCATGGAAAAGGGAGAGGGACAGCCTTGGGGCATGGGCTAAGATCAACTCATTAAATAGTGGGTGCAGATAAGGTCTATCTATAGACTCTGCTGCGCCATGCAGTGCTGCATCACCTCGGCCAATCACGTTGCTTCGTGCAATCATATCTAAATCTGATTAGTGGAATGATATCACTTGATCCAATCAGATGAGAGACCCATAGGTTCATTCTTAGATGGCATCTAAGACTGGTCAAAGTAGATACCCAAGGGCCACCTAAGTAGAAACCAAGAAGCAACCTGAAGTCCCATCCGTATGGAACTCCAGCATCCGTAACCATGGATGCACGCCATCCTAGGCATGTGCTTCCTTCTTTCCAATTTCTAGAGAGGGGACAAGCCCCTATCTGCTCTCTAATAAGTGCATGATGCATGGGCAGATGTCCATGGGTCAAAGGTCAACGCTTGACCTAGTCAAAGTATAAGAATTAGTAGATGATGAAAAATGGCAGGTGTTGTCTCAAATTTATCTCATAAATTAAAACAACCCTTTTTTGACTTGGACAAGCTCCAGTCAGACCAGGTAAAGGTACCTAAGTGAGCACAAACTCATTTGGCTCAGTCGAGACAACTTTGAAGATAGAAAAAGGAGAATGTTAGGCTCAATCATGTGCTAGCATGATTTTCTTGAACCTAATTGAATCTTATTCAAATCAATTGAACTAGGTTAGTACAATTGATGATATCCAAATCCAAACTCTTATTTGTGTGACCCAGTTAGGTTCAATTTTGTATGGTAATGGGATATGTCTTGATCTCCATCATCGACATCATCGAAACTCCTTTTGATGGATCATAACTCTTCTAATTCAGACAACTTAGAATGATCGATCATTTAAATCATTCTAATTGCTCCCAAAATCCACCAGTGACACCTAGCAGCATATGGTGGCAACCCATCAAAATTGATAACGGATCTTTTGGTGTAGCTACTTGTGTGATTAAGTTCTTCTATCTTAAGCCCCGATCAGATTAGGGTTAAGGTGAACTCGTCAAACCCTAATTTCCATCATATGATTTAATCATTCGATTCAAGTCTGATGTGAAAACCTTAATAGAAACTCTTTCTATTATTTCACACTCTCTGCCATGGCCATGGGCTTATGGACTTGATTCTCATAATCATCATAGGGCTGCTCCTCATCCACCGAGGTAGATAGATTCCATCTTAGTGCAATCCAATTCCTACAATGAACATGCTATAGCCAACATACACCTCAGGGTTCCGAATGGCTAGGAGATCGAGTCATGGTGTAGTCAAACTATAACACCCTCAAGGTGAACTACTGATGCACCTCAGCCAAATTACCAGATGCACCACTGCAGCATCGAGTTAGTCAACGACAAGAAGGTAGACTTCCTTATGACTACTCGAGGTGGTCACGCTCAGTGCCCTCGTTCTCCGACGAGTACCTATACTCTTGCTTCGGTGTCTTTACATCATAGACTTAAGACTTATCTACTACAAAGAAGTGATTATACACTAACCTTTCAGATCAATCACCATTCTCATGATGATCCTATGGTCAGGAGCATTTTATGACTTAATAAATGAAAATTCATGTCTTAAATTTTCAACTCTTGAAAATATGAATTATCATTACCATTAACTCGAGGAATGTATCAAAGACACTAAATACACTTATGTGATAGAAAATAACCCATTTTATTATTTATAGTCGAAATTATAATTTTTCTCTTAGAAGTGTATTACAAGTGTCAGTCAATTCTGGCATCTAGGGCACACATATCTAACAAACTCCCACTTGACCTAAAGCCAATTGGCTACAAATCTAAGTTCCATCTTCTCAAGGTGGGCTTCGATCTTCTGCTGACCCAATGGCTTTGTAAGCAGATCTGCCGCATTATCTGCAGAGTCAACTCTTTTGACCTCAACGTAATCATTCTTGAGGTAATCGTGGATGAGGTGGTATCGCCGCTTGATGTGCTTGGATTTTTGGTGAGACCTCGGCTCCTTAGCAAGGGCTATGGCACCATTGTTGTCGCAGTACAGAGGAATGGCATCTGATGGCATCACTCCAATCTCCGTGGCAAACTTCTTGTACTAGAATGCTTCCTTCGCAGCTTCTGATGCAGCGATGTATTCTGCTTCCATGGTGGAATCTGCTATCACTGTCTGTTTGGAACTTTTTCAACTGATAGCTCCACCATTGCACAAAAATAGACTCTCAGATGTCGACTTTCGATCATCTATATCGGACATAAAGTTCGAGTCTATATACCCCTGGACTTGGAGTTCTCCATTACCAAAGATCAACAACATATCCTTAGTTCTTCTTAAGTACTTAAGGATACATTTCATAGAAGTCCAGTGTTCTTCACCTGGATTCAATTGATATCCACTCGTGACACTCATGGCATGTGCTATATCAGGTCGTGTACATAACATGGCATACATGAGGCTCCTTATTGCTGAAGCATAAGGGATCTTGCTCATGCATTCTATTTCCTCAGGTGTGCTAGGGCACATCTTCTTGGAAAGATGAATACCATGCCTGAAGGGTACTAAACCCCTCTTAGAGTTTTCCATACTAAACCTCTTTAGTACTTCCTCTATGTACATCTTCTATGAAAGTCCTAGCATCCTATTTGGTCTATCTCTATAGACCTTAATTCTTAGAATAAAGGATGCTTCTCCTAGGTCTTTCATGGAGAATTCTTTAGATAATCACATTTTAACTATGGTCAACATGGAAATATCATTCTCGTTAAGGAGGATGTCATCCACGTACAATATGAGGAAGATAACAGCGCTCCCACTGACCTTTTTGAAGACGCATGGCTCCTCCTCATTTTTGATGAAATCAAATATTTTGATCACATTATTAAAATAAGTGTTTTAGCTCCGAGATGCTTGCTTAAGTCCATATATGAACCTTTGCAGCTTGCATACCTTGTGATCATCATCACTGACCGTGAAATCTAGCGGCTATTCCATATAGATATCTTCCTCAAGATATCCATTTAACAGCGCCATTTTTACATCCATTTGCCATATTTCATAATCGAAATAAGCTGCAACAGCAAGCAATGTGCGAATGGATTTTAGCATAGCTACTGGCTAAAAGGTATCCTGATAGTCAATGCCTTCGCGTTGACTATAACCTTTTGCCACTAATCTTGCCTTGAATGTCTCCACATTTCCATCTATACCAATCTTTCTCTTGTAGATCCATTTACACCCAATAGGTACTACACCTTCTAGTGGATCTACCAAGGTCTAGACATGGTTTGAGTGCATCGAGTCAATTTCTGACTTCATTGTCTCTAACTATTTCTTGGAGTTGATATCTGATATTGCCTCGTTATAGGTTTTGGGATCATCACCATGAACCCTATTACCTATGAGGAACATTTCCTCTACATCCTCTGAAATAGTACCTAAGTACCTTTCAGGGGGATGGGAAATCCTTTTCGATCTACGAGGTGGAGGAGGTAGTGTATGGATTGGCTTAACCTCATTTGGTTCCATTTGGTCCTTAGCTCGTTGCTCTTGTGAGACTTTCTCATCGAGCTTGATCTGCTTTCCAATGCCGCTATCTTGAATAAACTATTTTTCAAGAAAGATGGCATGTCGACTCATAATCACATTATGATCTTCTGGAATGTAGAAATAATATCCTAATGACTCTTTAGGATATCCTATGAATCGAGCTCTAAAGGACCTAAAGTCTAACTTGTCCGCTTGTTGTCTTTTGACATGAGCCGGACAACCCCAAATTCTGAGATGACTCAGACTTGGTTTCTTACCATGCCATATCTCATACGGTGTGGTAGGAACGATTTTAGAAGAAACCCTATTCAGTAGGTAAATTGCAGTTAACAAACAGTATCCCCAAAGAAAATCAGGGAGGTCTGTGAAGCTCATCATGGATCGGACCATATCTAATAGGATCTAGTTTCTCTATGTTCTGAAACCCCATTGAGTTGAAGGTGTTCCTAGGTGGAGTCCATTGAGAGACTATGCCATTTTTCTTGAGATAGTCCAGGAATTTCCGAACTAAGGTATTCACCTCCTCGATCTGATCGAAGAATCTTAATGGGTTTTCCAATTTGCTTTTCTACTTCATGTCTGAATTCTTTGAACTTTTCAAATGCTTCAGACTTGTGTCTCATAAGATACACATACCCATACCTAGATAAATCATCGGTAAAGGTTATGAAGTAGACTAAGTTGCCTCTAGCCGGCACATCAAATGGGCCGCACACATCAGTATGTACTAAGGCAAGAAGATCCATGGCCCTTTCCCCATGTCCTACAAAAGGGAGCTTAGTCATTTTGCCATGAAGATAGCATTCACAAATTGGATATGACTCAAAAGTCAATGGACTCAATAGCCCGATTTTCTCCAATTTGTTAACCCTATCTTCTGCTATATGACCTAATCTTAGGTGCCATAGATACCTATCATTAGGACTATCCCTAGGACGTTTTGATTTTATGGCATTCACATTTTGCTCAAAGTTAAAAATAGATACATCAACATGTAACTGATAAAGACCATTAATAAGGAAACCATTTGCAATTTTATTTCTTTCATAAAGAATGTTACAATGGTCCTTAAGAAAACTAATTACATAGCCTTCTAATGCAAGGCAAGAAACAGAAATCAAATTCCTGCTTGCTGCAGGCACATAATAACAGTCTTTTAATACTAAGTCTAAACCAGATGATAGTCAAAGAGGATATGTTTCCATGACCATGGTAGCAACCCTTGCTCCATTTTCGATGCGTATGATCATCTCACCATCCCTCAGCCTCCTGCTATCCTTAAGACCATGCATAGAAGTGCATAAGTGAGCACTAGAACCAGAGTCAAGCATCCAACTGGATGCAGAAGAAATCGTAAGGTTAGATTCAATAACAAGCATACCTCCAGAAGGACCTACCTCCTTCTTCTTTAGGGTGGTCAGGTAAGTAGGGCAGTTTCGATTCCAGTGGCCGTCATTGTTGCAATGAAAATTCTTTTCTTTATCAATGGCCTTCTTCTTCAGCTCTACCTTTTTCTTCTTTCCTCCTTTCACCTTCTGCTTTTTCATAGATTTCTTCTTCTTTCCAAAAGACTTTCTCTTAGAAGAAGTCCATTCCATAGCGAGTACCGAGCCTTTAGAACCTTTCATGGAAAGCTTAGTGGTAACCAGCATGTTCATAATTCGGCCAAGGAGTTTTAAAGTTTATGCATATGCTAGTTCATGATAAACTGCCCAAATGCATCAGTCAAGGATTGCAGAATTATATCATTCTATAGATCCAAGTCCAACCTCACTCCAAGCTTCTCAAGCTCTTCTAAGTCCTTAATCATCATTAGACAATGATCTTGGACCGACTGCCCATCGCGCATCTTAGCCTTGAACAGTCGTTTAGTGACTTGATACTTGGCTGCGTGACTCTGTTCACCAAACATCTCCTGTAGGTGAGCCAATATTTGGCGAGCAGTTCTGATATCTTCATGTTGGCACTGAAGCTCATCAGACATCGAGCCCAACATGTAGTATCTGACCTTATTATCTTCGTCAGTCCACTTATCCAGAGATGCTCTCTGTTCAGTAGATAGACGAGCTGGTAAGGTGGGAGGGTCCTAGGTCCAATAACATGAGTTAACTTCTCGGAACCCAAAATAATTTTGAAGTTTCCTGAGCCAATTCTTGTAATTTGGGTTCGGTCAGTCTATGTGTGTCTAGGATTCGTGCTAGTGGATTGGATGCAGACATCTTCCTATAGATAGTCAATGTTTCTAGTTAGATATTGTAATTAAGACTTAACCAATTTGTTTAGGAATTTTATTTTTAAACAAATTAGCTTCCACTATTTTTTTGGATCCCTACACTCCCTCTGTAGAGATGCAAAAATCTCCACGATTACTGATTTCTAGTGGGTGGTGCGGTCTCACCGAACTGACTCATCACCTCACCTAACAGTTATTGGTGATGGGTTAGCCAATGAGTGAACAACTCTTGTTCAATGATTCTCTAATCATGGTGCACCCAAACTTGGTCTCTAATTCATGAATCTCACCGTATCCGAAATATTGATCCACTCCTTAGTTAAGTCAGACCCACCATTTGCATAGACTAGATTCCTAATTGAGTCTCTCACCGTATTCCGAAATATTGAGCCCAACTCATCCTCCAGCCCATAGCATCCAATGCCTAATAGACATGGTTGCATCTTTCCCGGTGCAACTGAGCCACTGTATCCAGCCGAGAACAATCAACCCCGGGAAGGGCCCGCACATCTACAATGGTGGAAGACCTCAGACTTAATCTTTTCTTAGGAAGAATTGATTCAGGTCTCATTAAACTAGACTTGGCATTAGTCATAACAATTATGACTAACCTAGTGGCATGGGTTAGCTCAGGATTATTGACCACCTCAGATCAGAACTGTGTCAACAGATATGGCCAGGTAAGTGAGACCGGTGGAAGGGAATATGCCGTTAACTCGCACAAGAATGAACGATTCGAGTCGAGTAGCTTCCTAATTAAAAACCAGTCGGTCGTCTCTGCCAAACTTACCTTAGACACCAAATTGTTGAGACAGAACCAATCGAGTTAGCCTACAATCTAGACTCTAACCACTGAGCCTAATTAGGTCTTACCTTGATTGATTACTCACGTGACTCGATCTTGACCCAGACTTAATCCTATTAGGCTGGTCAATTTAAGCATTGTTGATCCCATCTAACCAACTCTTGATTCGGTTTGATCAACCGCTTAGACCTAATTGAGCTACCCAAGCCCGAACCCAGATTTATGAATATGTCTTAGATCTGAAATTCTCAATTTTAGACCTAATTAATATTTCCATAAACTTAATTCTTAATTAAGTTAGGGTTCATAAACAAAATATGCACAATAAATCCTAGGGTTTCAGGATCTAGGGTTTTGCAGAAAGTAAGTTTTGGGTTTCTGATTAAGGATGAACACGCAGCACCCCTACACATCATAAGAACACCCCATCGAATGGGAAGGAGAGGGCCTTTAAACCTACTTCTTCGTTCTTATGACCGGACGGCCAAGGAGAACGCCTTAATCAGGAACATTAACTAATCTACAAAACAATATCAGATCTATATCATATATCTCATATATAAAGTAGATCTAATCAAAATATTTTGCATACATCTCATGTATATCATAATGCATGCATATTTTTTAGATCTAAATTATCTCATAATCAATCTAAAAAATTAAATTTAAATTGATCATATCAAAATAAAATTCTAATCTAGACCTAATTATGTAGAACTATTCTACAACTAGTCTAAACATGCATCTATCATATCTCATATGATATTTAAAATTAAATTTAATTTATTTTTGCTATTTTTAAATGTTAATTATAACACTTATAATATCAGAAAATAAAAAGTAAATAGATCTAAAAATTATATTCAGTCAAAGAAAAAATATGATTATACTCAGACTTACAATCATAGAATAAAACTTCTATAGAACTAGTTCTAGTTCTATGTATCTCATACATATTAGATTTATATTAATTAATTTTAATTTTTTATTTTTCTAATTTCAGATTATGATCACATCTCATGTGACATCTAAAATCATTATTTTCTATTAAAATCAGAATTAAAATTAGATCTAAAAAAAATTTATAAGAACCATGGCTCTGATACCAGTTGAAGGGAAATCCTGATTTTTCGGGTCAGATTCGTTCAAATCTGATTGGATCGAGAGGCATATTTCAAAAATTTTCTCTCAGAACTAGATCAGATATAACACTTTTTTAAATTTAATTTATAATCTTATAATTAAAAAAATAAAACTAAATTAATTTTGAATTAATTTTTATCTTGATCTTGGGTAATCTAATTATCCATTGATGATCCTACGGAAGCTCTGAGGTTCTAGATCTAGCCACGCAAGTGGCTAGCCTCTACCGATATCCACTCAAATTGGATCTAGAGATCTTCTTCTTCTCTATCACACCTCCAAAAATCAGATCTGGATCTGATCTGGAGGATCTTCAAAATACCTTCTTGAAGATCATGCAGTCGTCCTCTTTGCAGCAGCGCAGCCTTCTTGCTTTTTCATCAGCCTTTCCTTGATCTGAATCACACTAATCTGAAGGACCCAAAACTTTCTTGGGCATGGAGAGGAGGGAGAGGGCTAAATGGTGGCATGGAAAAGGGAGAGGGATAGCCTTGGGGCATGGGCTATGATCAACTCATTAAAAAGTGGGCATAGATAGGGTCTATTTATAGACTCTTGCTGCATCCATGCATTGCTGCATTCACCTCAACCAATCACAACCCTTTGTGCAAATCAGATCTAAATCTGATTGGTGGGAATGATATCACCCTGATCCAATTAGATGAGAGACCCATAGGTTCATTCTTAGATGGTGCCTAAGACTGGTCAAAGTAGATACCCAAGGGCTACCTAGGTAGAAACCAAGAACCAACCTGAAGTCACATCCGTATGGGACTCCAGCATCCGTAACCATGGGCGTACGCCATCCTAGGCATGCACTCCCTTCTTTCCAATTTCTAGGCAGAGGAGACAAGGCCCCTATCCAGCTCTTCCAATAAGGTGCATGACACATGGGTCAGATGTCCAAAGGATCAAAGGTCAATGTTTGACCAAAGTCAAAGTACAAGAATTAGGCAGGTGACCAAAAATGGTAGATGTTGTCTTAAATTTATCTCATAAATTAAGACAACCCTTTTCTAACTTGGACAACCTTCCAGTCAGACCAGGTATGAAGATACCTGAGTTGAGCACAAACTCCTTTGGCTCAGTCGAGACAACTTATTTATGATAGAAAAAGAAGAACGTTAGGTTCAATCGAGTGCTAGCACGATTTTCTTGAACCTAATTGAATCTTATTCAGATCAATTGAACTAGATTAGTTCAATTGATGATCACCAGATTCAAACCCTTGTTTGTGTGACCCAGTTAGGTTCAGTTCTGTATGGTAATGGGATATGTCATGATCTCTATCATCGACATCATCGAAACTCCTTTCGATGGATCAGAACTCTTCTGATTCGAGACAGCTTAGAATGATCGATCATCTAAATCATTCTAATTGCTCCCAAAATCCACCAGTGACACCTAGCAGTATATGGTGGCAACCCATCAGAGCTAAAAATGCGAACCTCTTGGTGCAGCTACCTGTGTGATTAAGTTCTTCTATCTTGAGCCTCCGATCAGATTAGGGTTAAGGTGAACTCATCAAACCCTAGTCTCTGTCATATGATGTAATCATTCGATTCGAGTCCAATGTGAAAATCTTAAATAGAAACTCTTTCTATTATTTCACACTCTCTGCCATGGCCATGGGCTTATGGACTTGATTCTCATGATCATCATAGGGCTGCTCCTCATCCACCGAGGTAGATAGATTCCATCTTGATGCAATCCAGTTCCTACAATGAACATGCTATAGCCAACATACACCTCAGGGTTCCATATGGCTAGGAGACCGAGTCAATGGTGTAGTCAAACTATAACACCCTCAAGGTGAACTGCCGATGCACCTCAGGTCAAAGAACCAGACACACCACTGCAGCATCGAGTCAGTCATTGACGAGAAGGTAGACTTCCTTATGACTACTCGAGGTGGTCACGCTCAGTGCCCTCATTCTCTAATGAGTATCTGTACTCTCGCTCCGGTGTCTCTACACCGTAGACTTAAGACTCATCTACGATAAAAAAGTGATTGTACACTATCCTTCCAGATGAATCACTATCCTCGTGATGATCCTACGGTCAAGAGCATTTTATGAGTTAATAAATGAAAATTCATGTCTTAAATTTTCAACTCTTGAAAATATGAATTATCATTACCATTAACTCAAGGGATATATCACAGACACTAAATAAACTTATATGATAGAAAATTACCCATTTTATTATTTATAGTCAAAATTATAATTTTGCCCTTAGAAGTGTATTACAAGTGTCAGCCAATTCTGGCTTCTAGGGCACACATATCTAACACAAGTATACCTAGAAAAATCATCTACTATCACAAGTCCATACCTTTTTTCTCCTAGGATTGTAGCCCTAGTTAGTCCATATAAGTCTATATGAAATAGTTCAAGGGGTCTTGAAGTTGAAACCATGTTCTTAGATTTTAATAAAAGTTCTAGTTTATTTTTCAGATTAGCAAGCATCTCAAATTCTATCTTTTTCAAAATCAAGTTTTGGTAAAGCTTTTACAAAATCCTTTTTGATTAACTTTGAAATTGAATTCATACTAGTATGTCCTAGCTTATGATACCATAACCAACTAGTTTCATTTATTTTTGCATTTATTGCCTTTAGAGATTGGCCATGCTTTATGGAATGATCATCTAGATTAACCATATAGACATTCCCATGCCTGTGACCAATAAGAATATTTCCATTATTATTAGGACTAGAGACAATGCACATTAAGGATTCAAAAACTACCATAAAACCTCTATCACAAAGTTAGTTATACTTAATAAGTTATGTTTTAGTCTATCTACTAAAAGAATATTTTCTATGAATGTTGGAGTGATACATATTTTACCAATTCCAATGATGTGTTATTTGCCGTTGTCACCAAAGATCACTACTCCTTTTGTTCTAGAGTGATAAACATTGATCTATCATCTGACATGTGTTTTGAGCATCTACTGCTGTTGGGATTAAAATAGCTTCCACTGAAGCTCGATCAGATGTCGGACCTTGGTATAGTGCTATCTGGAGTAATGATGGTTAAGTGCGAACTTCAACCGAGTTGTTCTCTTGTTCTAGTCAAGTTCTGGAAGGTCGGCCTTCAAACCTTGCTCACTAGACAATCCTCTCAGCTTTCTCTCGATAACCATAGAATTTGTCAAAGACATACTGAACTTTGGCTAGACGAACTTAAATGGTGAGTGAAGTTATCATTCAACTAGTTTTGGTCCTTGGCTCAAAGTAGATAGTAGTTCTCCAGCAAATATCAAATTTCAGCATCATCTGATCTTGTCTAGTGGCCAACCTTGAAGGTAGCCGAATTTCTCTACTTCACCTTACGAGCTACAGATCTTGGCAGCTCTACACCAAGGATCTCGGATAGATGAACTTGAGTCAGCAAGAGGATCTTGCCATCAGTATAAGTCCAACCTTCAATTCAGAATTACCAGTAGCCACTCCATAAGCAGTAAATCTCATTACTCCATCCTAGCTCTAAGTCAACTACGAATATCCACCAAACTCCTTCAAGAGAGCCTAGCCACAGTCCTTATTGAAAAACTTGTCGTCCCTTTTTGGCCTACAATCTACCAAATCAAAATGCCTACACTTGTTCTCGATCGATCTTGAAGGCGACCGAGCTCCAGAAAGCTATTAAAGATAGCTCCATCAAGGTTCAAACTAAGAATCCACTTGTGAATCCGTCATCATCTATGCAAAGGACAACTTTCATAGCTCAGCCAGTTCGACCTTTAGTTCCAATGATAATCAGCATAAATGAAATACCATCAAACTCAAAAGTCTTCGACCTTCTATCTGAACTCCGACAAATGAGATCCAATTGCCAGCAAATCATGATAAATGACAATCCACTCTTTATAACAAACTCTAAGTAGTCCAAACGGCTTTCTAACATTCTATTATGGCTGTCACTATCATTCTATTATAGGCTCCATCTATACAAGGGACCCTCTAGATATGTTCTTCCCTCGAAGCTCTTAAGCTCTCCTTTCTACTCTAATTCTTCTGTGTACTCCATTCTTATTGATCAGGAAGCTAACTTGACCGTCGAAGGGTCCAATCAGAGCCATCCACCTCCATTCCAACCTTTGTTTTGTAGGTCTCATCGATGGGATCATCCTCAGCACCTCCAGTGAACTCCAGCATTCAACGATTTTTTGCACTAATAGGATTGGTGCTAGAGGAAGGGACTCTGAGCCATTTCTCTAAAAAGATGGCTCAGTCGAGAGTGGTCCTCTTCTTCCTTTCTTCTTTCATTCCTTCTCCTCTAATCTTTCTCTCTTTTAGCATGATGCCACCCAAGAAGGCTCCTTCCCGATGATCCATCATCTCTATCGCCAAATCCAATTGGGAACTAGTAGATCAGCCCATCTTGAACCCATTGCCTGCACCTCAACCTCCTCCACTAGCAACCATGGACTTGGAGCAGTTCAACCTGCTACTGTAGCAAGTGAGAGGCCTCATCGAAGTAGTGTAGGCTATGCAATAGATTCTAACACCAGCACTACCAGATAGACCATTGCCGGAGCATCTTAATCTGGCATGAGGAAGGCCCACCTGGGTGAGCCAACCAACACACCTTGAAAGAGAAAAATAGAAAGTAGAGAGCCCTTATTTCGAGCATGACTCTACCCCCAAAAAGTCCCTACCTCCTTGAGCCAGCCACCCTTTAAGATTCATAATCGAGATGATATTCTTGATTAAAAGTTCTAGGAGATGAACTGATGGATCAAAGAGCTTTGCCACACTGCCTCCATCCATAATGATGATATTTGCACCGTTCCTCCATTCTCCACCCAAATCATGCAAGAGCCCATCTCGCCAAATTACCAAACTCTCTTAGTTTAAAAGTTACGATGGGATCTCGAATCCAGTCGACTATCTTGAAGCCTTTTAAATGATGATGCTGCTCCATGATGCACCAGATGCCATTATGTGCTAAGCTTTTTTCTCTACTTTGAAGAGGATAGCTAGGAGTAGGTACTTGGGCCTCAAATCGAGTACCACCTTTTTTTCTGACCAGTTCATGACTCACTTTGTTAGCAACAGGCATCAAAGATGACATTTGGACTCTCTCGTTAATATCAAGTAGAAGGAAGGAGAGTCCATCCTGAAGATATACAATGCAGGATTTTTAGCTCTACTTTCAAATTTTTTTCAAAAATTTAATGCGGTAAAAATAAAAATTAATCTAATTAATTTTTTAGAGCTACAAATCATATCAATAAAGCCTACATATTAAGGATTTAAATATGTTGTACATACATTTAAAATCTGAAAAATTAAATTGCTAGCAGTAAAATAATTTTACTACTCTACATGTTCAGAACATGATACCTTGTATGGATAGCTAAACACCATAATTTGATCACCACCAAAGAGGTCCTCTCATCACAATGCAGCCATACAAGTCATCTTGCCTCCACAGAACATCCACATGAGGACCTGGTCCCAATCGGCTCCTCTCGAGTGCTAGCTCGATGATAGAAGCTTCGATGGCTGATCTTGATCAAACTCCTTCGATCTCACTCCACTAGCTCTTCTGATGCTTTGGATCATTACTAGAGATAGAGGAGATGTAAAGGAGTCTATCTTAAAACTTTTGTGATTTTACAAAACTTGTAGCTCATAGAAACACTCCCCGAACTCTAGTTCGAAATCCTAGGATATGCACTCACCCAGAACTCTGCGCCTCTCTATATTTTTTCACCCTTGAGAATATTTTTTAAATTTTTTCATGCACTAGAAGGGGGCTTATGGACTGATGTTTCTCACTATCTAAGAAGTATGGATGCCCCAGGAAAATCCATTTTTTATTTGCACCAAACCAAGTGAGTAACGCATAGGGGATAAGGATTAGGTTGTTGGTTATTTGAATTCAAATCTTATTTGAATTCAAATGGCAATCAGATTAGTTTTATCCATCTAGGGTGTGAGAAAGCAGATGTGTGTCCTCTCTTATTCATGGAAAATATGTCACAAGAATCTCATTCTCATGAGGATTCAAATAGACGTAAGTTTGAATGTGGCGCTAGGGAGAAGACTAGTCAAACCATTCTCAAATAAACCTTATCCAATTAAGAAAAACCCAAACTAATTTGATTAGGCCAAATTCGACTAGATTAAACCCAAATCATTTAGGCTTCATTAGGCTTAATTAAATCTTGGTTAAATTAGGAATTGATCAAGTCCAATCCCTAATCAAATCTATGATCAAACCTCCTCAGTGATTAGGTCATCTCATAACCTAATTGGATCAAACCCAACTAATTTCAATTCAATTGAAATTGATCCAAAAATCATTACTTAATAAAATTGAGTTAATTAGTAATCAAATTACTAATTATATCTCTTATAAACTCAAAGTCCAAATCTAATGGGTATCCGGGCAATAGAGTCCCATCGATAAAAAAAATTCTTGATCAAAGAGTCCCAAACTAGTGGAACTCTTGATCCTAGTATTCCAAACAAGTGCAACTCATTATCATAGAGTCTCAGACTAGTAGGACTCTTGATCATAGAGTTTTAGATAAGTAAAACTTAGAGTTTCAATATAGTAGAACTCTCGATCAAGGAGTCTCAATCTAGTGGGACTCTTCATCAGCCATCGGATCAGATAAGAACCTTAAATGTATGTAACCTCCTAGGTTCGAACCTATGCCGGTAGCACAAGAACTGATTCCTATACCAATCAAAGTGACCATCTAGCATTGGTACCCAACATTCAGATAGGTTGAATAGTCATAATCACAATATTCAGAATCTATACAAATATGGTTACTCTATAATTCATCTCTTTGATCTCTGTATTTAGGTTGACTCAGAGTTAAATTACCAATCTTGAAAAGTACATTCATATTGTGTCTCAATGCAATCAGTCCTGTGACTCCTCACTAGGGCTACCATGGCTAAGGCTTTGCTAAACTGAAACACAATTGAACATAGCTACTAAACCTAGAGTGGTCACTCCCATCTTGAATTACTCACCGACCTCTCAAGTACTTGACTGTACTCAAAAACCTTCCATTATTGAATTAAAAATTTAGGTAGCCTAGCATCAAAGCATAGAGAGTTGCTTGAAAGTCACCTGATGATCTCAAGTTGGAGGGACACTTATACCCATATTTCATTGGAGCAAATTTTGACAGCAAAAATGCTTCGAAGTTGGTCACATTCAGTGTAGATGTACCACTATATTTCACCTACATGCCATACCAATATCTCCACACTCCTAGGTTAAGTGGACAACCAATCCATATGGCACACAATGACCTGTGCTCGATAAATATTGTTGTCCTAGGTAACAATGTATCATTTGATCATGACTAGGTTTAAGGACTAAATGATAAATTCTCTTTTGTCGATTCTAAATAGTTCTAAGGACTTCACCACAATGCAAGAGTTCATTAAAAGATGAAAGAATTTATGATAAAAATATCAAAATAATATTTATTTATTTATAATTCATATATAAGTATAAAAATACCTCAATCATCAACAAACTGAAAATTGGCTTTAGAATACTATTCCTAGCAATCTCCCACTTGGACTAAAGCCAATTGGTGTAGTATCTAATACCAATCTTTGATTTAAAATCATCAAACTCCTTCACCACCATAGCTTTAGTGAATGGATCAACCAGGTTCTTCTTTTTATCGATCTTCTAAAGGTGACATCACCTCGATCCATGATCTCCTAGATAAGGTGGTTGCAGTGCAGAATATGCTTTATCTGCTAGTGTGCCTTTAATTTTTTTGCTTGAGCAATGACTCTATTGCTATTGTAGTAGAGCAAAACTGGACCATCAAGGAAGGATGCCACTCCAAGCTAGGTGATGAACTTCCTCAACCATACCACTTTTATAGTAGCATCTGATGCAGCGACATCATCCATCTCGCAAACTGAGTTGGCCACTATGTGCTGCTTAGAACTCTTCAAGCAGACAGCCCACTATTAAGGAGAAATACATATCCCAATATACTTTTGCTGTGATCATGATCAGACTGAAAACTGGAGTCTAAACCCCATAAGTCTCACATCGGACTCATCATAAACAAGCCACCAATCCTTATTATTTCTTAAATACTTAAGGATAGTTTTAATAATCTCCAAGTGATTCTCCTCTAGATCAGATTGGTATCTACTCACTATCCCTAGTGAGTATGCCACATCTGGTTATGTACATGTCATGCACTACATGATAGAATCCACTACTAAAGCATATGAAATTCTACTCATACACTCTCTTTGTTGAGATGTTGTTGAACCATCCCTCTTCGATAGAGAAATTTTATGGTCTATCAGTATATAGCTGATAAGAGCATGATGTTGTCATTAGGACATCATATTTATCAATTTAATTTTGACTTCTTAAATTAATTAAAAATAGATAGTAAGTAGTGAGTCGAGTCAAATCCAAAGAGAAGGCAGTGTTTTAGTTTTGAAATATTTAATTTTTATAAAAAAAAATTAAAATAGAATTAAAGTTAAAAAATAGAATTATAAATAAAAAGCAAAAATTTAATGATGTAGAAAGTTAAACATGGTACTAAGATCTACTAGTTAGATCTTAGCATCAACTTGTAATAAAATTAAATTTATAATAAAAATAAAGAGCAAAAAATTAAATTATAATTAAAAATAAAAAGCAAAAATTTAAGGTGCATAAAAGAAATTTGCATTGAAATTAATATTTAAAAATTAAATGTATAAAATTAAAAAGATAAGAAAAAGAAAATAAAAACTAGTGTTGATCTTAATCTCGGATCGATGTTGGCATTGAGATAGTATAGAAGATCAGTTCTTTCTCTCGGCACCATTTGCCTCAAAGCAATCTTGAATCCCAAGCATGGCTCTAACCTACACAATCATCTTTTCATGATTGAAGATAATTTAATTTGATGGCCCAGGGGTCCTTAAATAGATGTTGGAGGGCTGGATCATTTGCTTCTTAGCAATGCGGGACTAAGGGAGTGTTTTGATCGGCAAATATGAAGAAATCCCTTGAAAAATTGAATTAAAATAGTCCTTGGATGAATTCTGTTGAATTCCATGAATTCTGACCATCAGATCTGCATCCAATGCTCAAGAAAATACCAAAACTCCATGTATTAAAGTGTAAATCTAGTCAGATTGAAATTGAACCTTTGGATGGAGTTGATCAGGCAAACCTGGGCCCTTGGATCACATCAAAAGTTGTTCTAATATTCTTTTCCTAGTTGGATTGATTACCAGCCATCAGATCTCAAGCAGGAGAGCTTAGGGCCATTAGATCATCTCTGGGCACTTAAATCAAGCCAACGATCATTGTCATGCATCAGATCAAAGTTTGGGCATGATTTGGCCATTCGATGATAGGCAGAAGCATTTAGAGCCATCAGATCAACACAGTGGGGAGCTGAAAAATCAAATTAAATTGGGAAAACATCCCCACCATAAGATCTGGACCGCAAACCACCACAGTCATTAGATGGTGCTTTCACTATGCTCATGGACTACCTAGACTGAGTGTACCATAGATCGTAGCGAATCACCGCCTGACACGCCAGCCAAAATTATTAAAATACCCCATAGACCATGACTTTTAGCTTTGCACCAATTAAGGGTCCATGATGGATTGAATACTGTAGCAGTCCACTATGGACCACATAAATTT
Organism: Cocos nucifera; assembly: GCA_006176705.1. Taxonomy (NCBI): domain Eukaryota; kingdom Viridiplantae; phylum Streptophyta; class Magnoliopsida; order Arecales; family Arecaceae; genus Cocos; species Cocos nucifera. The sequence continues at coordinate 78,402 of QRFJ01003014.1, read as the reverse complement.
TGACATCATATCGATGTCTGCCTGAGAGGGAGAATGGGTCGACTGGGCTATTTTCGGGCATGGGTTGCGTGTAAGCGTTTGGGCTTTTTCTTCATGAGCTATGTTGAAAGTCATGGAGGTGGACCAAGCCAGATGCAGGCTGTGGACCGAGCTGGCGAGCTAGGCTGAGTTCAACTGAATTGATCGATTTGAACCAAGTTGTTTTATTTATTTTTATTTTTTTCTTTTTCTTTAAAACTTCATATCGAAGTCATTTTAAACTAGATTTGCTCCAAACTTCTTTTATCGTGACCAAAAAAATAAGATCTTTTATTGATGAATATATTTCCTACAAATGATGAATAAAAAATATAATTTTTAAAAATAAAAATAAATTAATTAATAAATTAATATTTTTATTGGTGAATTTATGATAATTATCACATTCTCCAACTTAAGCGTTGTTCATCCTCGAGCAAAGAAAAAATTTAGTTTTAGATACCTTTTAATTTTAGAGTTTCGAATTTTACCTAAGCAATTTTCAAAATTGCTATTGATGTTCAGTAGACAATAAGTGAGGTAGGTCATCAGAGTATTGATACTTAATCGATACAAAAATTAAGTAAAGAATAATTAACTTTTTTGAACTTTTTCTAAGTTATCCATATTGTTATCTCTGAATTGTCTAAACTTTCATCTGGGCAAGTATATTGTCACTTCAATCCTTCATTTATTAAAAAATTTTTATTCATATTGCTCACTTTTTATGCAAATATTATTGCTTACTTAGGCAACAAGATCCGGTTACTCAGTAAAAAATTAATATTTTTTTTAGTATTGTACCATTATTTAGTGTCTAATCACTTAAGTTTTCTATTTGATCCATGTAGCGAGTCTTGGGCCAATAACTCTCAAACTAGTTGGCTTTAGAACATTAGATATAAAATATCCCTCGGGCTTACTAGCTCGAATCAAATAGGCTACGAGTTAAGACTAGCTTTACAATGAGCTTTCTTGCCCTTCCCATCTTTTGACATGAGACTCCATGCTTGCTTAGGCAAAAAGGCCTGGATACTCAACAAGAAATGCTTGAAAACTATTTTATTTTTAATTATTTTTTTAAATATGAAGAAATATATAGTTATCCTACACAAGCCCATAAAAAAGTAGACTTTTTTTGATGTTGGTAGAAAAAATTAGAAGTGTTTAAAAAAAAATTATTTTTTATATTCTAGACTTAACTCTTTATTGAATTTTCTTAATACTTGATTTCTCAATATCTCACAAATTTTCTAATCTACGCATCAATTTTCTTAAGGAAAAAGCTTAGTTTAACTTGATTCTTAAGCATAATGAGGTATTTAAATACTAAATACTAACTTCTTCGAGGATTTTAAAAAAAATTTAAAATTTTTACTATTCACCCTCCAACTTAATTGACATTATCCTCAATGAAGAAGAAAAAATAAATAGTGTAATAAAGAAAAGAATACACCTAACTCAATATGTTTTTTGGTCTAGCATGATTTTGAAAAATTGGTTCTTCCTCCATCTTATTCAACATGTCCTAAAAGAAAAATAAACTAAAAATATAAATTAGATAAAAAAATTAAATATTAGATTGCCTTCTAACAAGTGCTAAGTTTATTATCTTCAGCCAGACATAAGGCAACATACCAATCCTGTATCAAAAAATAGATTGACAAATTCCAATGATTTTAGATTGTCAATCTCAGGAAGATAGTTTGTGATCCCTTTATTGATAAATTTATTTTGAATTATAAGAAGATAGGGTGCAACCCCATTCTTAGACTCTTGTTTGTCAAGAATGTCTCCTATTTGTTCTTCTAAAATGCTCATGAATGGAGTTGTTGTGTTAGGAGTTAAGTTTGATGCAATGGATACTGGAAGGATGACTAAAGATGGGTTTAATTCTAAAGATAAATTAATATGATCTTGCTTAAATAACTCCATTGGGTCTTTATTGCATGTCCCTTAGTTTTTATAAGAAGAACCGACTTCTAAGGGTGAAGAAAATAGAATTTCAGGTGTATGGGTCTTGGGTAACTCATCTATTCTCTTTTTTTTTTTATCAGTCTCATTCAAATTGGAACCAGCATTAGTACCAATTTCAAGCTCAGGTTCTTCTATATGGTTAGTTTCAGTACTACCCTATTCTTCAAAATTTTTATTTTGGCTAGCATCAATACTAGCCTCTTTCACCTGGTCTTGGTATGGATCCATAAGAATTCTATAACTTTTAAGTTTAGAAATTACTTTAGCATTCTTTAATTATGGATTCTCAGGTGGAACATTGGATTGGTAATTAGATCTAGGTGGTTGGTAGACATTAAGTGGGTTGTTTGTAGGATGTGTAGTTGGTTGGCTCAGTAATTAACTTGGTTCTCTCCTCATGCTATACTCAACTAATTATCCTATTCAAGCTTCTAGCCTAGTGATGGATTGTTGTTGATTAAGAATTGATTATTGTTAGGTCAGAATCAGTTGTTAAAGTTGATTAAATCTATCATCAGCTAGATTGGTCTGTTCAAGAGGTGGGTATGATGTTGATTATAATGCAATGGCTGGATGGACTGACTAGGCTAATCACTATTATAGGCATAGTTCTAGTATTAGGGCCTATTTTGATAATTTTGTATCGATAGAATTTGGGTCTGAGCCTGAGTCTATTGAGGTATCCAAGAAAAATTAGAGTGGTTCCTTTAATCTAAGTTATATGAATTTGAAAATGGATCATTAACTGACTTGGAGTAGCCTTGTGCAGCTTGAACTTGTTTTTAGATGAAAGATGAAAACTGTGCAGCCATTGGACATTCACTTATATGATGGGTTGGACTAGCATAGATTGAACAAATCATCTGATAATTAGAAGGTGATGCAAATTGTGCAAGAGTTTGTTGATCTAGGGTTAGGAGTTGATCTAGTTTCTGGGCAAGTAGGTCTACTTTATTTATCAGGTTTAAATCAGACTTAGAACTAGATTTTGGGTCATAGTTGCTACTTGGTTTTGGTAGAAAGATAATGAAGCATTATTGATTGAATTTTCACTTAGAGTTTCAAATAAGGTATAGACCTCATCCTTACTTTTATTCATGAATACACCTCGACAAGATGCATCTACTATTAAGAAATATGTCCTAAATCCAATCATCTAAATGGCAGATAATTAAAATTAGTATATGAATTATCTAATAATAAGAGTTACTTGGTTGATTCATCATAGAAGTTCTATCTTATTTAAATAAACTCCTAAATTATGATGAAGTTCTTAGAACCGCAGTCAATCAAGAAAGAAGGATTTATAGGATGGTTCTTAAATTATTCATGATCAAATGATAAAGTTATTAACAAGAACGATAACTTATCGAGTGTATGTCGCTGTATGTCATATGCATTGGTTATCCTTGTAACCAAGTGGTGTGGAGACACTGGTATGAAATTTAGGTGAGATGTAAGAGTACATCTACACTGAACGTGATTAACATAGCACTCTACTATCAAGATTAGCTAGCTAAGGCTAATGGGTATAAGTGTCCCTTCGATCTGAGATCACCATGGTGACTTGCAAACAACTCACTGTACTTTAGTGTCGGACTGCTTGTATTTCTAAAATAGGTTTAGAAGGTTTCTAGGTACAATCAAGTACTTATGAAGTTAGTGTGTGAGTCAAGTGGGATTGACCACTTCTGATTAATTTTCAGAAGAAAATGTCTCACTGTGTTTCAATTTAGCCAAACCTAGGCCTGGGTAATCCTCGTGAGGAGTCATGCAATTTATAAAATTTTAAGATATAATAGAGATAACTTGTATGAGTGTTGACAACATACTCAAAATTGTCTTGAGAATTATTGATCAAAGGGATGAATTATATAGTAACCATGGGTCAGGATTCTAAGAATGTTGCTTTGCATACATTCGAGCTATCCAGACGTCGGGTACCATTTCTAGATGATCATTCTGATTGGTACAGAAATTGATTCCTATGCTACCAACATAGGTTCAAACTTGTGAGGTCGCACACATAAGAGATTGTAACCTGATCAAACAGTTAATCAATGATTAAGAATCATTTTAAGATCAAACTATCAATATGATTGATGTTTGACCTAATGCAAGTATTGCAGGAGGATCGATTAGCAATTGATTGCTAATTAGCTCAATTTGATTGAGAAATCAGGTTGAGATCAAGTCTAATTGAATTAGATTCAATTAGAATTAGTTTGGACTTAATTGGATTAAGTTTAATTGATTTATTGGATAAGCCAATTACAAGAAAGAATAAGTTTCTGTTCGACTAGGACTTAGTGCACCTAATTTCTAATTTGATTAAAAATTAAACTAGATTTAAATCTAATTTAATTAGATGCCTAATTAGATTAGGATTGTTTATTACATAGATTGACTCAAATCTAATTTAAATGAGATTTAAATTGCATTTGACTCAGTCTATATTAGAGAGTCCTAGTTAGACTACGACTCTTCCCTTCACTCCTGCAGCACCTAAGAAAGATCCCACACCCATTATATTTTTAATTGTAGATTTTTTTTTAATATTTCTTCATGCCTAAGAGAGGTTTCCCACACCTCCTATCAGATATTTTTGAAATTTTATTTGACTTGGTTAAATAAAGGAAGTTGTTAAGACTTGAACTCTATTTAATAGAGTTCTAATTCTCCAAAACACCTCCTTTCTTTATGGAAATTTTTCTCCATGCCTCTCTTTACATCCAAAAACAACTTATAAGAGGTGCCCCAATTAGATAAGGAAGAAAATTCTTGAAAAAACTAGAAGAAAAGGAGGAGGAAGCATGGAGGATTGGGGCACCAAGTTTCTTGGAGAAGAGGTCTTTATCTAGACATTAAAAGTTGAGGTCTTGAAGGGACAAAGGTAAGAGAAGATTGTCTTTCCTTAGTTTTTTCTTTTAAGTTTTTCCTTCCTATCCTTTTGTGTACTTTTATGTGATAAAAATTTGAGAGAAAGAGAGAAAAAGGGAATGGGGATCTATGCTCAAAGATGTTGGGGCATGATGATCATCTTTGGATATGATCTAATCATGTTCAAATGGGAGAAGAAGAAGAGAAGAAGGTCTTCTCTTAGGATTTCTTTAAGAATCCTTCTTCTCCATATTTTTGTGAGATTTTTTTATGAAAAAAATTAGAGAATGTTAGATCTAGAAACTTAGAAAAAACTAGAGGAGAAGGCCTCCTCTTGTCCTAACATAGTGATGTTTTCAGGACATCAATCGTTGATGTCCTAAAAGAGAAGATCTATCTTCTCTTAGGGTGTTCTTCCTTATCTTTAATTTTTGATTTTTAGAAGATCCAAAGGTTGAATTTCTTTCTTATTCCTCCTCTTATTCTTCATCTCTTGGAGTGTCCAAGAGATCTGAAGAATAATTTTTAGATTAACCAACAGGAGGGATCCGTGAGAAGCTAGTACTTAAAGTGGATCTTCATTCGATGAACCTTCGATTTGTATTACAGCCTCATGTGAACTTTTTGTAGAAATTGGATGCACGTGTGGCTCCAAAGACAATAATGGAATTCAACCATAGAGTTCTTAATCCATGTGAAGGTAAGAGATTTGATCTCTTTTCTCACCTAGATATGATCTAAGATTTAGATCTAGAATTATTCTAGATCTAGGGTATTGATTTGATCAATACCAAAATATTTATTTTTTAATTTATGTATGCATTATGACATGTTATTGATCCTAGATGTAGGATTTAGTAATTAGATTATATGATATTATAGATTAAATAGTTTAATCTACATCTTTCACTGTGTTTTATTTTAAAAAAGTTTTGAAATTTAAGCATGAAACCTTGCATATTTTTCATCAGTGGTATCAGAGCATCTAGGTTCTTTTACAAGATGATCATGTTTGCATTAAAATAAATTTAAAAATAAAATTTTAAAGATCGCACATACTAATTATAAGATTGTCCTATGGCAAGGTTTAACCCTTACAGTGGAGAGGTTGTCCTAGTATGTGCTGATCTATTCTTGAATTATGAATAAGTTAGATATGATCTAAATAATTTTATGATTTATTTTTTTAATTTTAAATCTAAAATTAAATAGATGTTAGATCTATTTTAGATTATTTAGATTAGATCTAAATAATATCGAGTCGGACATACTGATTAAAAGGTTGTCCTACTTTAAGTTTTATTCCTTATAGTGGAGAGGTTGTTGTAGTCTATGCTAACCTAAATGAATCATAAATATGTTAGATGAGATCTAAAGTAATTTATGATTTATTTTTAAATTTTAAATCTAAATTTAAATGGTTTATGATCTGATCCATGTGATGTGTTTTATGTTTAGATCTAGATCCTCTTGTTGCGTATGTTGATATGTATTTTTAATTTTGAATCTAGAATGTATATGTGTGACATATTTATTTTATAAAATTTAAATTAAAAACTTATTTTCTATAAAATTCTAGATTCAAAATCCTAGGATATGATCTAAATATTAAAATAAATTAAATCTAAAATCATATATTGAATATGATTTAATGTAAACTATTTATAATTTAAAAATATTTTAAATGATCAAATTAGAAATTAGTTCTGAGATTCCATAAATCCAAACCCAAAAGCTTTGTACTTAATTAAGAATTAAGTGATTATTTAGGATCTTAGTTTGTGATTTAAAGATCCTTAGACAATTTCATAAAACATGGGTTAAAGGGTAATGGGTTAGCTTTGATCAGGTCCTTAACTGGGTTAGACCTTGGGTTAGATTAAATATGGACTAAGTTAAGAAATTGATCAAATCAAATTAATTAATTAAGATTAGATCATTTCTATAGATCACTTCAATATTTGTAATTGATCAAAGTCCATACATCTAACAAATAAATACTGATCGTGGCTTAATGGTCGACCTTGAGTCTTTAGGTAGATCAAATCAAAATCGATAAATCGATTGGTATCTAAGATAAGTCTGTTATTTTCAAACTGATGGTTTTTAATTGGCAGCTTGATTACCTAGCCATTTCTGATGGTGTCTAAGGCAAGCCTTGGCAGACCCTCCCATCGATCTCTCTTACCTGACCAATGTAGTTGATCAGATCTTGATTTGGTTGCTTATTGATTCGTGCTAACCTATGTCACATAGAAAATTAGTGAGACTGATTTTATTTAGTGAGATTGATCTTGGTATACATAGACTGAAATTAATCCTAATCCTCATCGATGACTTTAAAAGTCAATGGAAGGACTTGACTTGGTGAAGTCAGTGAAAGCAAATTGATCCATGTCCTTCCTATCCTTAAATTACTAATAATTTAAATTCTCTAAAATTATTAGATCCTTAAAATGATAAAGTTATGGAGATAACTGAGTCACAGCCTTCCAATAAGTTGGATGATAATGGATCCATTAACTCAATAATCATTAGAGGCCCAAAGGTCTGGTGCTTATTAACTAATTGAATTATCATTCATAATATGATAACTTAGAAATATCTCTCTAATGATGGTTAGGTTGGTCAACCAAAGTTGGGCTTAATCATTCATTGGTTAGATGCACCAAGTATGGTCATGTTATTGGTTGGACCTAACCGGATCCTTACAGGGGAGGCCAAAGCCTACCGATTAGGTTTCTGAGGTAAAATTAAATTACTAGAAGTTGTTTGGAGAAATAATTGGTTAATCAACCTACCCATAGATGCACATGGATTGGCCGACCAAAGTCGGGCTTGTGTGTAGTCTATGTGGATTCTAGTACCTACTAGGAAATTAAAGTAATTTTCTAAATTGGAGGAAGAGGCTACCAATTCAAATAAAATAGTGAGAGAACCTTAAGACTAAAGTCTAAGTCTCTAGGCTTAAAATAATTCATATACTTAGGTCATTATTCTCTTTTCTCAAAATAAGGCTAAACCCTAATTTCTCCTATCACTGTTAGATAGTGATGACTCATGGATTCCAACTTTGATAATTAGTATCAAAAGTTAAATTTGGTTCAGTAGTATGAATGGATTTGTATTGGAACTTCTTAGCTCAGTCAAAATAATTAGTCCAATATTGACCCAAATCAGGCATAGTGCTTCTACTATTAGAAGCAGGGTCATAGAAAGAAGAATTATCTTGCTTTCCCTTGACCATAGCAGGCTGAACAGAAGAAAGGAGCAAGAGCTACTTATCAAGGATGTTATATGATAACATCTTGAAATTTCTTTGTATATAATTCTACTACCTGGGTATGGGATACCGGTAGTCCTATGTAATTTGTTGCAAGGACTATAGGTAAGTGGAATGTTCGAAAATGATGAGAAATACCTAAGCATTAGGGATGAAAGTCCTATTCCAATCCTAGCTTTAGAAATTATCAAGCTTATTTTCAAAAGATATCATTTAGAGTGATTATCACTATTGTCCATCATTTATGATAAATGTGATCTCTATTGATCTTTTGGTTAGAGATGATTATCATTTTTTCTTAAAAGAGAATGTTGTGATATTATTATAAATAATGTTATAATAATACGTGGATAATAAACAAATGATATTTAACATTTATATAGCTTGATAAGTGTAATGTACATGTTTGATAAATACCAAAGTTAGATTATGTCATGGATGTCTATATTTGATATTATAGGCTTAGTCATCTTGACAAGAACCGGATAAACAAGTTAGTTGGAGTGGAAAACTTGACATCAATGGTTGTGAATCATTGATAACCTATGAGGCTTGTCTTCTAGGAAAGATGACAAAGTCATCTTTTACTGAAAAAGGTGAAGGAGCTGATAAAGTTCTAAGTCTCATACATAATGATGTATATGAACCTATGAACTTAAGTGCCAAAGAAAGATATCAATATTTCATTACAGACAACCTATCTAGGCATGGGTACATCTGGTCTGAATCATTTAAAATATTTAAATGATTCAATAATAAAATAAAAAAGTAAACTAAAAAAATATTAAAATTCTTCGATCAGATCGAGGAGATGAATACTTGTCCAGTAAGTTTGTGACATATCTAAGAGAGAATAGGATTCTCTCTCAGTGAATTCCTTTTTGGAACATGGTGTATCTAAAAGAAAAAATTAAACTTGGTTAGACATGGTTCAATCCATGATAGGATTTACTTATCTGCCTATTTCAAGGTCGAACTCTTATGACTACTAGTTTTACTCTGAAAATATACTAAGAAAATCTATTATAAAGACTCCATATGGGATATGGATCGAACATAGACCTAAACTCTCTCACCTTCGGATTTAGAGTTTATCGGCCTATGTCATAGGTTTGCACATAGATAAACTTGGATCCTGGATCAATAGGTGTTTAAGGGTTATTAATTCTACCATGCTGAAGAACATAAGATGTTCATCAGCAGTAGGGCATTCCTTTTAGAAAGAAGTTTCTTAGAGAAAGAACAGATGCCTATCAAGTTAAACTTAGAGAAGTCTGACAGGTAGAAAATGAACCGACACAATCTAGTAAATATACAGAACTGGATTTGATCAGATCAAACCTGGAGCCTATTAAAGTAGCACCTTTAAAGAGATCCAATAGAGTATCGCGTTAGCTGGATAGATACTTTAGTATCTTGGTCCGAGATGGCGATCCTATTAAGCTCGATTAGAACAACAAGGATCCGATCATCTTTAGGAATACAATACAGTGGTCTAACCCAGAGAAGTGGTTTGGAGCCATCAAATTCAAATTGAAGTCCATGAAAATCAATATTGTGTGGACACTAGTTGATTCACCTAAAGGGATAAAATCCATTGGATGTGAATGAATTTTTGAATGGATCAGAGTGGCACAGATGGGAAGGTAAGGAATTATAAAGCCCATCTGACTATCATTTCAGAGTTCGAACATACATTTTCAACATATGTCACTGTTATGAACAATGATAAATCCTGCATTTGCAATTATGCAAAATGTTTTGTAGTGTTATTCCTTGTGTTGTCAATGGATGAAATTTTCTTAATCGAAAATAGCATTCCAATATTGCAGAAAATAAAGATTTGGCTATCATCTAATTTCTCCATGTTTAAGACCAGATATAGTATACTTACTAAGGGTAGCAAGCAGATACCAGTCTGATCCAAGTGAGAACCATTAGAAGATTGTATAGACAATCCTTAAGTATTTGAAAAATACTAAGATCTAGTGTCTCCAATATGGAGATACTGACTTAAAACTTATGGATGTTTTGATTCAAGCTTTTAGTTAGATCAAGATGATAGTAAGAGAGTATCGGATTATACCCTAATTGTAGGAGCAATCTGCTGGAAAGGTTTCAAGCAGGATATTGAAGCCTAATCAGTTAGTGATGTAGAACACATCATGACATATGATGCTACCACATAAGCTGTGTAGTTGTTAAGGTTCATGGAGTGGCACCCTTCATTGATGGTCTAGTCTTATCGTAGCATTAGAGCCATAGCTCATGCAAAAGAACCGAAGGACCAGCATATTCGCATTGCTATCACCATTGATTTTAGATTAGGATGACATCGATTTTTGAAACATCGATGGAAAAGGAGAACTTGACCGTCCCATTTGCTAAGGTCTTGAAACTAAGGAGTTCTACAAACTCAAGTAGAAGATAGGATATTTGATATTATTCTGATTAGCTTGAGTCCAAATGGGAGTTGTTGGAAAATGTATCCTAAAGCCAATCATCTAAGTGATCAATGATTGGAATTATCTAATAATAATAATTATTTGGTTGATTCATCATAGAAGTTCTATCTTTCTTAAATGAACTTCTAAATTATGATGAAGTACTAAGAACCATAATCAATTGATAAAGAATAATTTATCAGATGGTTATTAAACTGCTCACGATCAAATGATAAATTATTAACAAGGATGATAACTTATCGAGTGTAGATCGATGTATGCTATATGCGTTGGTTATCCTCGAAACCAAGTGGTGTGGAGACATTGGTATGGCATCCAGATAAGATGCAGGAGAACATTTGCACTGAACGTGACCAATATAGCACTCTACTATCAAGAGTAGCTAGCCAAGGTCAATGGATATAAGTATCCCTTCGACCTAAATTCACCATGGTGACTTACAAGCAACTCACTATACTTTGGTGCCGAACTGCTTGTATTTCAAATGTAGGTTCGAAAAGTTTTTAGGTATAGTTAAGTACTTATAAAGTTAGTATGTGAGTTAGGATGGGATTGACTACTCTTGATTAACTTCAGGAAGAGAATATCTTGCTGTATTTCAATTTAGTAAAATCGAGGCCTGGGTAATCCTCGTGAGGAGTCACGAGATTTATAAAATTTTAAGATACAATAGAGATAACTTGTTTGAGTGTTGATAGCATACTCGAAGTCGTCTTGAATATTATTGATCAAAGAGATGAATTATATAGTTACCATAGGCTAGGGTTCTAAGAATATTGCTTTGCATACATTTAATCTATCCGAATGTCGAGTACCATTGCTAGATGGTCATTTTGATTGGTATAAAAATTAGTTCATGTGCTATCGGCTTACGTTCGAACCTATGAGGTCATACACATAAGAGGTTGTAACTTGATCAGATGGTTAATCGATGATTGAGAATCATTCTAAGGTCAAACTATCAACACGATTGATGTTTGACCTAATGCAAGTGTTGCAGGAGGATCGATCAGTAATTAAATTGCTAATTAACTTAATTTATTTGAGTGATCAGGTTGAAATCATGTCTAATTGAATTAGATTCAATTAGAATTAGTTTGGACTTAATTGGATTAAATTTAATTGATTTATTGGATAAGCCAATTGCAAGAAAAAACAAGTTGCTATTCGACTAGGACTTGAGTGCACCTAATTTCTAATTTAATTAGAAATTTAATTTGATTTAAATATAATTTAAATTTGATTTAAATATAATTTAAATTTGATTTAATTAAGCACCCCATTGGATCAGGATTATCTATTAAATAGATTAACTCAAATCTAATTTAAATAAGATTTAAATTTGGTTTGACTTAGTCTACATTGAAGAGTCCTATTTAGACTAGGACTCTTCCCTTCACTCTTGCGCCACCCAAGAAAGATCCCACGCCCATTATATTTTTAATTGTAGATTTTTTTTTTGTATTTATCTATTCCTAAGAGAGGTTCTCAATGCCCCCTACTAGGTATTTTTGGAATTTTATTTGACTTGGTCAAATAAAGAAAGTTGTTAAGACTTGGACTCTATTTGATAGAGTCATAATTCTCTAAAACACCTCCTTTCTTTATGGAATTTTTTCTCCATGCCTCTATTTCTTTTATGCACTTATTTTCTTTGGTTTTGCACATGGTTTCCTGATCTTCACACCAAAAAAATAGGGATGAGGCATCCAAGAGTTGTACGCCTCCTAAAACTCCTTCCTAGAGTCCATATAAGACTAGGTTTGACCTAGTCTTCCTTATCTAATTGGGGCACCTCTTATAAGATGTTTTTGGATGTGAAAAATCCCAAAAAATTCATAGAAAAACCAGAAGAAAAGGAGGAGGAGGCATGGAGGTTTCAGGCACCATGTTTCTTGGAGAAGAAGTCTTTATCTAGACATCAAATGTTGATGTCTTGAGGAGGTAAAGGTAAGAGAAGATTGTCTTCTCTTGGTTTTTTCTTTTAAATTTTTTCTTCCTATCCTTTTGAATATTTTTATGTGATAAAAATGAAGGAAAAGCCAAGTTTTCCTGCTGCAAGATGCATTTGATCAGATCAAATTTATGATAAAATAATTTTAAAAAAATTTCTATGATCCGCTCAAATCTGAGAGTTTTTAGATCTGATTATATTAATCTAAAATTAGAACTAAAATAAAAACAAAAATAGTGATAACATTTATCACCTGATCAAGTAAACCGTTTATGCATTGTGATGATCTGATGACTGATCCAAGGTTTTGATTGAGCCATGTGCTTGGCCTCTACCGATATCTACTCGGATCAGATCTAGAAGTCTCCTCCTTCTGGATCTGATCTCCAAAAATTAGATCTGGAATCAATCTAATGTTCCTTTGATCTAATCTTCGGTAGCAGCATGTCCATCTCACAATCAGGGAATCAACAATGCAACCTTCATAGGATCAGCAACCCAACTCATGTTCACTGATGTTTTGGGTGTGAGAGGGAGAGGAGTAGGAAGAGGGCACGGGAAAATAGTGAGAGAGGTAGGGCTTCACCATGGTATCAAAATTAATTGCCAACACCTTTGGCCAGAGGTCTATTTATTGACCAAAACTTAGAGTCCCTTTGCATATGACTTTGAACAGGTCAAAGCCAACATGCAAAAGGACTCTGCCATGAAGTCCATGCCATAATCTGAATTCTTTCTCATTTTGTTGCACAAAATGGATGGAATTAGTGCACCAACAAGTTTGGATAAATCAAAGTTGGTGTAGATAACAACTCTCCCAGAGTTTAAATGGTTTCAAACAATTTGACCCATTCAAACTTCATTTAAATGGGTAACTACCCATGCCTATCCAAAGTGGGCGCACGTCAAAGGGGAGACGAACGTGCATCCTCCTGGGGCTCTCTCTCCTCTCGTAACATCTATGGGCGCACATGCAAGAGAAAATTTCAAGGGGTGCGCCACCTCTTTCTTTCCTGCATAGATGGGTCAACTTTGACCCTTATCTTTTCCCATCTTATGGGATTTAAGACAAAGCCTTTTCAAGTTCCATCCAATGGATTTATGTCAAGTCCTAATCAAGTTAGAACAAGTCTTGATCAGGCCAGAACTCAATCCAGTCAGATCAAGAAAAATCCATCTAGAATTTTTAGAAAAGGCTTGTCCAAATTTTATCTCAGGATTTTAGGACAAGCCCTAATCTAGCAAAGACAACCATTGTCTTATTTTCATCTTATGGGATTTAGGACACACCTTGATCAGGCCAGGACAAAGTCCAGTCAAATCAAGACAAATCCCTATGAAGTTTCTAGATGAGCCTTGTCCAAATAGTTTCAGAAATTAGTAGATCTTGTCCTGTTTCCATCCAATGGAATAGAACAAGCCTAGATCAAGTTAGGACAAGACTTTTCTGACCTAGACAAGTTTCAGTCAAACTAGGATAGAGCTATATAAGGCTCTCGAATAAGTTAAAACCAATTTGGCTTAGTTAAGACGAATCAGTAAGATGACAGAAGGAGAATATTAGGTTCAATCATGTGTTAGCATGATTTTCTTGAACCTAATTGGATCTAATCTAAATCAATCAAATTAGATTAGCTCAATTGATGACATCCAGATCCAAACCCTTATTTATATGATCTAGTTAGATTTAGTTCTATATGATAATGGGATATGTCATGATCTCCATCAACAACATCATCGAAATACCTTTTGATGGACCAGAACTCTTTCGATCCATCCAATTAGAATCATCGATCATCAAGATAATTCTAATTGATCCCAAAATCCAGCAGTAACACCTAGCAGTATATAGTGGCAATATATTAGAATCGAAAAGCGAACCTCTCGATGTAGCTACCTATGTGATTGGATTCTTCTATCATGAACTCTGATGGTATTAGGGTTAAGGTGAACTCGTCAAACCCAACACCCATCATATGAATGAATCATTCGATTCGAGTTCGATGTGAAACATTAATAGAAACTCTTTTCTATTATTTCATCCTATCATGGCCATGGATTTTAGGACTTGATTTCATATCATCATAGGACCACTCCTCATCTACCGAGGTTGATAGATCCCATCTTGGTGCAATCCAATTTCTACAATGAACATGTTATAGCCAACATACATCTCAGAATTTCGAATGGCAAGGAGATCGAGTTATGGTGTAGTTAAACTATAACACCCTCAAGATAAACTATCGATGCACCTCAGGTCAAAGAACCAAACACATGCTACAGCATTGAGCTAGTCATCGATGAGAAGGTAGGCTTTCTTATGACTACTCGAGGTAGTCATGCTCAGTGCCCTTATTCTCAATAAGTATCTATACTCTCGCTCCAACGTCTCCACATTATAGATTCAAGACTCATCTATTCTAGGAAAGCGATCGTACACCAATCTTTTGAATCGATCACCATTCTTGTGATGATCTTATGATTGAGAGCAGTTTATGAGTTAATTATGATAACTCATGCCTTAAATTCTCAATTCTTAAGAATATGTATTATTATATCTATTAACTCAATAGATGTATCATAGATATCTCATACATAATATGATAGAATAAATAATCCTTTAATTTATTTTAAGTCAAAATTATGAAGATATCTCTAGAAAGTATTTAACAAGTGTCGGTCAAAAGATATGCTTTAAGTATTGGAGGATTCTTTTTGCACACTTGATGATGTTGAAAGGCACAAGACTAGTTGTGCCATCTTCAATGCTAGGATGCAGAATGGAGCCTCTATCATTGATCATGTATTATACATGATCGAGTTGATAGAGCGATTAAGTAAGCTCAACTTTTTTTTTGCATAAATAGCTTGAAAAAGATGCAATACTAAACTCGCTACCCAAGTTCTATCTTTCATTACTCACTCATTTTAGAATGACAAAGCCTAAAGTAGACTACCATGAGTTATTAGGGTTGCTTCAGAACTTTGAGAAGGATAACCAACTCCATAAGAAGTCGATAAACTTCGTAGGAGGTTCATCTTCTAGTTCTCAATCCTTTAAGAAAGGAAAGAAGAACAAGAGAAGAAGGGCAAGAAGGTGAAAGTTCAGGTTAGGACATCTTACAAGACCAGACTAAGAAGATTAAGTTCGATAAGAGTCAAGCTGAATGCTTCTTTTGCAATAAACAGAGGCACTGAAAGAGAAACAATCCTCAGTATATTGCCTTCCTGGATCCGAACAAGCAAAGAAAGAAGCAAGTAGTTGTTGGGCAAGGTATTTATGTGATAACTCCTTGTAATTTCTCTATTTGTGATTATACAAACTAGATATTGGATACTAGTAGCCCTTACCATATTTGTTATTCATTGTAGGGGTTGCAGGTCAGTAGGAGATTTGAGCAAGACAAGAGGTTCCTGAACATTGGAGATGGAAGATTAGTTCCAGTTCTATCTTTAGAAATCTTGAAACTTATATTTGAGTCACATACTATTATTCTTGATGATTGTCATTTCTGTCCAAGTTTCTTTTTAAATATCATTTTTGTAGGCCTTTTGGCAAAAAATAATTATAAAATTTTAATAAAGAAATAGTTTTATAATATTATTATGAATGGTGTTACTATTTTCTTTGGATATTTGAACAATGGTGTGTATATATTATCACAACCTATTAACATAGTCTATTCAACTGGCAAGCATCCTAGATTAGATAGTGTGTCAGATATCTACTTATGGTACTATAGGCTAAGTCATATAAATAAGAATAGGATAAATAGATTGACTTAAGAGGAAATCCTTGAAGTTAGTGATTATGAATCACTTTCAACTTGTGAGTCCTATCTTCTTGGTAAAATAACTAAGTCACCTTTTATTGAAAAAAGTGAGAGAGTCAATGAGCTCTTAGGTCTAGTACATTTGATATATATAGACCAATGAGCACAGGTGCCAGAGGTGGATATTTCTACTTCATCACTTTCACAGATGATCTATCCAGTTATGGATATGTCTATCTAATAAAAAATAAGTCGGATTCATTTGAAATATTCAAACGATTCTAAAGTGAAGTATAAAATAAACTGAAAGGAGTATTAAAACTCTTTGATCTGCTTGAGGAGGGGAATACTTTTTTGGTGAGTTTTTCACATATCTAGGAGAGAATGAGATTCTCTCCCAAGGAACGACTCCAAGAATACCATAACATAATGGTGTGTCTGAAAGGAGGAATCAGACTCTATTAGACATTATCTAATCCATAATGGATTTTGCCAGCTTGCCGATATGCTTCTGGATATATACACTTGAATCAACTTGCTATCTATTAAATAGGATTCTAAGTAAGTCTGTAGTTAAGACTCTATATGAGATATGGACAGGGCATAAGCCAGCACTTTCACACCTCAGAATTTAGAGGAGCCTGTCTTATGTCAAATAGTTAGTTATTGATAAACTTGATCCTAGGTCTGACAAGTACACATTTATAGGATATCCAAAAAATAATAAAGGATATTATTTCTATCATGCTGATGAACAAAAGATGTTCGTCAGCCTTAAGACAATCTTTTTGAAAAAAAAGTTTCTTAGTGAAGGAACTGTTGTCTCTAAGGTTGAACATGATGAAGTTCAGCAGGTAGAATGACCGACACCTATAGTTGAACATGAGTCGAATTTGATTAAATCAGATCTGAAGCCCAGTGTACCTACATTATTAAGATGATCCAGTAGAGTACCATATCATCCGGATGGATACTATAGTTTTTTAGTCCAGGATAGTGATCCCATCGAACTCGATACGAACGATGAGGATCCAATCACCTATATGGATGCTATGTAGAGACTTGATTCTGAGAAATGGCTTGAGATCATGAAATTCAAAATAAAGTCAATGAAGGTCAACAATATATGGATTTTTGTTGACCCACCCAAAGGGATTAAACCCATTGGGTGTAAGTGGATCTTCAAAAGAAAAAGGGGCACAGACGAAAAGGTGAAGGCCTATAAAGACCATCTAGTTGCCAAGGAGTATCATTAACATTATGGTATTGACTACGATGATACGTTCTTCCCTATGAAAATGCTCAAATCCATTCAAATAATGCTTGCGATAGCTGATCACCTAGATTATGAGATCTGGCAAATGGATGTGAAAACAACTTTTCTAAATGGAGAGCTGACCATAGAGATGTATATGATACAACTTGATGGGTTCACATCCACAGATGAGTCCAAGGTGTGTAAGCTTTAGAGATCCATTTATGGATTGAAGCAGGTATCTCAGAGTTGGAACATGTATTTTGATAAGATGATCAAAATATATGGCTTCGTTAAGAATGGAGAAGAGCCGTACATTTATAAATGGACAAATGATCAAGTAGTGGTATTTCTTGTCTTATATGTGGATGATATTCTCTTAATCGAAAATGACATCCCCACGCTGCAGGAAATAAAAATTTGGTTGTCATCTCAGTTCTCCATGAAGGATTTGGGTGAAGCATCATACATCCTAAGAATGAAGATCTATAGGAATAAATCTAAAAGGATGCTTGGGTTATCTTAGTCCACGTACATAGATACTGTACTGAAGAGGTTCGGCATGGAGAATTCTAAAAAAGGCTATCTTTCGATAGGTCATGAAATTTCTCTTTTTAAGAAGAATTATCCGATAACTCCAGAAGAGAGAGAGAGAGAGAGAGCATATGAGTAGAATCTCATATGCTTCGATAGTAGGATCTAACATGTACACCATGACATGTATGAGACTAGATGTGGCATACTCATTAGGAATAGTGAGTAGATACTAGTCTGACCCTAGAGAAAACAACTGAAAAGTGGTTACAGCCATTCTTAAGTATTTGAGAAATACTAAGGACTAATAGTTGATTTATGGTGAGTCAGATCTGAAACTTATGGAATTTACAGACTCTAGCTTTTAATCTAACCATGATGACAGCAGAAGCATATCAAGATATATCTTTACTTTAAATGATGGAGCTATCTACTAAAAGTGTTCCAAGCAGCATACTACGGCAGACTCTATTTGCGAAGTAGAGTACATTGCAACATCAGATACCGCGAGGGAAGCTATGTGGCTAAGAAAGTTTATCATCGAGCTCAGAGTAGCACCCTCCCAAAATGGTCCAATCCTACTCTACTACGACAGCACTGGTGCCATAGCTCAGGCAAAGAAACCAAAGGCACACCAGTGGATGAAGCACATTCTGTGCTACTTTCACCTGATCTGAAAGATCATGGATCGAGGTGACATCGACCTTTAGAAGATTGACAAAAAAGAGAACTTGGTTGACTCCTTCACTAAAGCCCATACGATAAAGGAGTTTGATAATCATAAGTCAAAGATGGGTATTAGATACTATGTCGAGTGGCTTTAGAATAAGTGGGAGTTGTTGAAAAATGTGTTCCAAAGTCAATCGTCAGTCTATTAATAGTTGAGCTATATTATAATTATAATTGATTTATTAGTTAATAAAATATATTTTTGATATTTTTATCACATGTTTTCATCTTCTAACATACTCCATTGTCGTGATAAAGTCCTTAGGACTATTTAGGTTTGATAAAGAGTGGATTTATTGATTAGTCTTTAAAATTGTTCATGACTAAATGATAGGCCATTAATAAGGATGATAGCATCTATCAAGCATAGATCGCTGTATGCCATACAGATTGGTTGTCCTCTTAATCAAAGAGTATGGAGACACTGGTATGACATACAGGTAAGATGTAGGGGTACATAATCACTGAACATGATCAACTCTAGAAAAATCTACTGTTGAGAATGTCTCTGATGGAATATAAGTATAAGTGTCTCTTAGACCTGAGATCACCTCAGTGGCTTGCAAGCAACTCACTGTACTTTGGTATCAGACTAACTGAATTTTTAATTCAGCAATGGAAGGCTTCTGAGCATAGTCAAATACTTGCAAAGTTGGTGTGTGATCAAGATGGAAATAATCACTTTAAGAGTTGGAGAAGAATGTATCACTGTATTTCAATATAGCAAAATCTTGATCAGGGTAATCCACGAGATGGATTTGATATTTTGAAATACAATGTGGATAGCCTGATCAGAGTTGATAGATTAACTTTGATGTGTCCTACGAGCATTTTGGTCAAGAAGATGAATTATATGAAAACTATATCCATATGGATTCTAAGGATGTTGTTTACACATTCAATCTATCTGACCGTCAGATACCACTGCTAGATGGTTATTTGATTAGTACAAGAATTTATTTCTATGCTACCAACTTAGATTTGGTTCTATGGGGTCACCCACATTAGCGTTCATGATCTAATCCGATGGTTGATCAACGATTAAGAATCATTCTAAGGTTAAACGATCAATACAATTGATGTTTAATCTAGTACAAATGTTACAAGATGATCGATTAGCAATATGACTGCTAATTGACTTAATTTAATTAAGTTAGAGAATTAAGATTGAGTATAATTAAATATAATTTAATTAGATTTAGTTTGGACTTGATTGGATCACGTCTAATTGGTCTATTGGATAAGCCAAGTGCAAGGAAGAACTAATCTTAGTTTAACTAGGACTTAGGTCAACCCAATTTTTTAATTTAATTAAAAAATTAAATCATAATTAAATTTAATTTAGTTTTATTTAATTAAGTCTAAAATTATATTAGAGTCTAATTTAATTGGCTTGAATTACTTTTGGTTTGATTTGGTATGAGAAACCATATTTGACCAAGTTAAATATTGAATCCTAGTAAGACTAGGATCCATCTTGCTTGCGCCACCTATATCCCATGCCCTCCATGCCCTTTCTCTCTTATTTTTGGTGAAAAATCTCCTCTCTCCCTAATCATCATGCATGCTCACCCTTTTCCTCTATTTCCTATGTGGCATTAAGTTGTGGACCGGGTCAATAGATGGGAAGTTGTTGAAGTTTGCTGGATTCTATGTGATAAAATCCCAAAAAACTTGATCTCCTCCCATGTATGCCACCTTATTCTGATTTGTCCTCTCATTTTCATGGTTAAGAGAAGAAATTTTTGTGCACCTATCCTGGTGGTCCATTTCTAAAACAAAGGAGCGGATGCCTAAGTGTTGGGCGCCCCAACTACTTGCCATATGTGTTCTTACCTTGTGTAGGAATTTGACCCAACAAAGACTCTTTCATATCTCTTTATAAGGAGGTCATTTTGGGCTTAATTTTACATTAATTCTAGATCATTTAGAGGACTCTTGTGCATGTGAAAATCAGAGAGAGATACTCTTAGGGCATGGGAATTTCATAGACACCAATCTAGATGTCTAAGTGAGAGAAAAGAGAAGAAGAAGTGGATCTTCTCCTAAGATCTTTTGCTCTTTCTTTCTCCACTTCTTTCATAGAGATTTTTGAGTGTTGTTTTAGATCAAAAATCTTATTCCTTACCTCTAATTTCTTAGAGTGTCCATGTCTTGAAGAAGAAAGCATCGGATCGACCGTCGAAGAAGGATCAGCATAGTACTAGCAAACTGTACTGATTTTCTGCATCAAACTTCTGATCGAGGTTTGTGGACTCATATGGATATCTCTTAGAGGTCAGACATGTGTGTAGCTTAGAGCTTCATCATTCAACCTAGATTAGTAAGTTAGAATGTCATACTTGCATAGGCAACATAGATCTGATCTATTATTACATACCTACATTAAATGTAATGTAGATGCATGTTGATATGATGAACATATTTTTTTTTCTAATATTTTTAATTTTTGATTTAACCTCATACTATAATCATGTAATAGAATCTTAGATTTAAAGGTTTTTTATTTTTTATGAAAAAATTTTAATTTATTTTATTCTTTCGCTGCCTGATCTTAAAAAAGTTTCAAGATCTAGTCCTGAAATCATAGATCTGATTTCTTTAGGATGTAGGAGTACATCTACACTGAATGTGACTAATGTGATCAAGAGTAGCTAGCTAAGGCCATTGGGTATAAGTGTCCCTCTGACCTAAGATCACCAAGGTGACTTGCAAGCAGCTCACTATACTTTGGTGCTGGACTACCTATATTTCTAATATAGATTCAAAAATTTTTGGGTATAGTCAAGTACTTGTAGTGTTAGTGTGTGAGTCAAGATGAGATTGACTACTCTTGATTGATTTTTGAAAGTGAATATCTCACTGTGTTTTAATTTAGCAAAACCTAGTCCTGGATAATCCTCGTGAGGAGTCATAGAATTTGCAAACATTGAAATACAATATGAATCGCTTGTATGAGTGTCAACAGCTAACTCGAAGTCATCTTGAGAATTATTGGTCACAGGGATGAATTATATGATAATCATAGGTTAGGATTCTAAGAATATTGCTTTATATATATTCGACCTATCGAGATGTTGGGTACCAGTACTAGATGATCATTTTGATTGGTATAGAAATTAGTTCCTATGCTACTGACTTAGGTTCAAACTTATGGGATCACACATATAAGAGGTTGTTATCTGATCGGATCATTGATCGATGATTAAGAATCTTTCTAAGATCAAATAATCAATACGATTAATGTTTGACCGAATGCAAGTATTGCAGGAGGATTGATTAGTAATTGGATTGCTAATTGACTTAATTTAATTGAGCAATCAGACTGAGATCAAGTCAAATTAAATTAAATTTAATTAGAGTTGATTTGGATTTAATTTGATTAAGTCTAATTAGTTTATTGGATAAGCCAGTTGTAAGGAAGAATAAGTTCCTGCTCGATTAGGACTTGAATGCACCTACTTTTTAATTTGATTAGAAAATAAATTAGATTTAAATATTAATTTAATCTAATTTAATTAGATTTTTAATTAGATTAGAATTTTTTATTAATTAGGTTGACTTAAATCAAATTTGGATTGGGTCTAAAAATGTTTTGACCTAGTCTAAAGATGAAGAGTCCTAGTAAGACTAGGACTCATCTTTCCTTGTGCCATTTTGAGGTTCTATGCCCACTTGATTTTATTTCATAATTTATGTGATTTTTGCCACACCTAAGAAAGCTTCTCCATGCCCCATAATCTGAAGGTTTTGAATCAAATTTTACTAGGTCAAATTTGAAGTTTGGTTTGACTAAGATTCTATTTGATAGAGTCCAAAAAACCTTAAACTCTCCTTCTCCCTTCCTTGCGCCATAATATACCATGCCACTTTATTTTGTTCGACCATATTTTTCTTTCATTTTGGACATGGAAACAAAGGGGTTCATGCCTGATTTGGTGGGAGGGGCGTCCAAGAGTTGGACGCCCTATAGGATTCCTTACAATCCTTCCTAAACTATGTTTTGACCTAGTAAAAAGAAGGCTATTATGGGATGCCTCCTTCTAAGAGTTTTTGGGCATCAAAATTACCTGGGTTTCCATGGCAAAACTTGATGAAAAGAGGCTAAAAGTATGGTGGTTTGGGGCACCAATTATCATGGAGAAGGGCCTTTTTTTTGGACATCAAATGTTGATGTCTTGTAGAGACAAAGGTAAGAGAGAAGATTATCTTCTCTTATGGGTTATTTTAAGTTTTCTTTCTTCCTTATTTTATGAGATTTTTCTATGATAAAAATCTGAAAGAAGAGGGAGAGGGTGTGGGGGATGGATGCTCCAAGGAGTTGGGGCATGGCGGTCTCTTTTGGACATGATTTGATGATGTCCTGAGGAGAAGAAAGTGAAGAAAGATAGTCTTCTCTTGGGGTTCTTTTGTGAATCCTTTCTTCTCAATTTTTGTATGATTTTTCTATAAGAAAAATATGAGAGGAAGTGATTTGAAACTATAAAAAAAATTTAGAGGAGAAGATCAACTCTTGTCCAGGTATGGAGATCCGTTTAGGACATCAACAGTTAATGTCCTAAAAAGAGAAGATGTGTCTTCTCTTAGAATCTTTCTTAACTTCTTTATTTTTGATTTTTTGGGGATCCAAGGATTGGATTTTTCTCTTAATCCTCATCATGTTCTTCATCTCTTGGAGTGTCCAAGAGATTCAAAGAATATTCTTTTGACTAACTATTAGGAGGGATCTGCGAAAAGCTAGTACTTCGAGTGGATCTTTGTTTGGCGAACCTCCGATTTGTGTTGTAGCCTCATATGGATTACCTATAGAGATTGGACATGTATGTGGCTCCAAGCAATAAGGACAATAATGAAATTTAAGCATGATATTCTTGACCCATGCAAAGGTGAGGGATATGATCTCCTATTCTAACCTAGATGCGATCTAGGGATTTAGAAGTGTTCAAGATCTAGGGTATTGATCTGATCAATACCAAAGCATTTTAATTTTTAGATTTATATATGCATCATGACATATCATAGGTCTTAGATGTAGGGTTTAGTGATTAGATTAAATATCTATTATAGGTTAAATTATTTAATCTATATCTTCCACTGCTTGTAAATTCGAAAAAGTTTCGAAATGTATGCATGAGATCCTGCATGTTTTCCAATAGTGGTTATCAGAGCATGTAGATTCTTTTATGATATGATTATTTTTTATATTAGAACAAATCTAAAAATAAAATATTTAAGATCGTACATACTGACATAAGGTTGTTCTGTAGTACGGTTAACCCCTTACAATGAAAGGTTGTCCTAGTATATGCTGATCTAATTTTTTTTAAATTATGAATAAGTTAGATATGATCTAAATAATTTTATGATTTATTTTTTAATTTTAAATCTAAAATTAAATAGATATTAGATCTATTTTAGATTATTTAGATTAGTTCTAAATAATATCGAGTCATACTTACTGATTATAAGGTTGTCCTATTGTAAGGTTTATCCCTTATAGTGGAGAGGTTGTCCTAGTATGTCCTTCCTAAATCATAAATAAGTTAGATAAGATCTAAAATAATTTATAATTTATTTTTAAATTTTAAATCTAATATTAATTGATTTATGGTCTTATTTTGATTATTTAGATATGATCTGAATAATATGTGTTTCATGTTTAGGTCTAGTTTCTTATTATATATGTTTGATATATAATTGTTAGTTTGAATCAAGTTTGTATATATATGACATATATGCCTTGTAGAAATTAAATTATGAACTTATTTTTTGTAAAACCCTAGATTCAAAATCCTAGGATATGAACTAAATAATGAAATAAATCAGATATAAAACCATAAAATAAATATGATTCATTGAAAATTATTTATAAAATTTAAAAATATTTTAGATGATTAAATTAGAATGTAGTTCTAAGTTTTCAAATCCTAACCCATAAGCCTTGAATGTAATTAAGAATTAAGTGAATGTTTAGGATCTAGGTTTGTGATTTGAAGATCCTAAAATAATTTCATAAATAATGGTTTAAAGGATAATGGGTTTGCTTTGATCAGGTTCGTAACTGGGTTAGACCTAGGTTCAGATTAATTATGGACTAAGTTAAGAAATTGATCAAACCTAATTAATAGTTAATTAAAATTAGATCATTTTTTTTATAGATCAATTCAATAGTTGTAGTTGATCAAAGTCCATACATCTAACAAATGGATAGTGATTGTGGCTCAGTGGTCGAGCTTGAGTCTTTAGGCATACCAAATCAAAACTAATAGATCGATTGGTGTCTAAGGTAAGTCCAACATTTTTAGACCGATGGTTTTTAATTAGCAGCCCACTTACCCAGTCATTTTTTATGGTGTCTAAGGCAAACCTTGGCAGATCCTCCCACCATTCTCACTTACCTGGCTAATGTGGTTAATCATGTCTTGATTAGGTTGCTCATTGATCCATGCTAACCCATGTCATATAAAAAATCAGTAAGACTAATTTTTTTTAGTGAGACTGATTTAGGTGCCTATGGACCAAAATTGATCCTAGTCCTTATCAATGGCTTGAGAAGTCAGTGGGAGGACTTGACTTAGTGAAGTCAGTGGAAGAAAATTGGTCCATGTCCTTTCTATCCTTAAATCACTTATAATTTATATCTTCTAAAATTATTAGCTCCTTAAAATGACAAAGTTATGGGGATAACTGATTCATAGCCTCCCATTAAGTTGGATAATAATGGGTCTATTAAATCAATAATCATTAGAGGCCCAAAGGCTTGGTGCGTATTGACTAATGAAATTATCATTCATAATATGATAACTTGGAAGTGTCTCTCTAATGGTGGTTAGGTTGACCAACCAAAGTTGGGCTTAATCATTTGTTGGTTAAATACACCAAGTATAATCATGTTGATGGTTGGATCTAACCAGATCCTTGCAGTGGAGTTCAAAGCCTACTGATTAGATTTCTAGGGCAAAATTAAATTATTAAAAATTATTTGAAGAAATAATTGATTAAAAAATCTACCTGTAGATGCACATGGGTTGATCGACCAAAGTCAAGCTTGTGTGTAATCTATGTGGATTCTATTACCTACTAAAAAATTAAAATAATTTCTCGAATTGAAGGTGGAGTCTACTAATTCAAATAAAATAGTGGAAGAACCTTTTGACTAAAGTTCAAGTCTTTAGGCTTAAAATAATTCATATATATTAGGACTATGTTCTCTTTTCTCATAGAATAAGGCTAAACCCTAATTGCTCCAATCACAGTTAGACAGTGATGACTTATGGGACCTAACTTTGATAATTAGTATTGTAAGTTGAACTTGATTCGGCAGCACGAAAGGGTTCGTGCTGGGCCTTTTAAGTCTAGTAAAAATAAAATATCCTAGCTTAATCCAAATTAGGCAGAATGCTTCTACTATTAGAAGTAGGATCATAGGAAGAAGTATTGTTTTGAATATCTTGCTTTTCTTGACCATAATAGGATGAACAAGAGAAAGGAGCAAGAGTTGCTCATCAAGGATGTTACATGATAACAACTTGAAATTTCTCTATTTAAGATTCTACTATTTAGGTATTGGGTACCGGTAGTCCTATGCAAATTTTTGTAAAGACTATAAGCAAGTAGAATGTTTGAAAATGGTGAGAAATACCTGAATATTGGCGATGGAAGTTTTGTTCCAATCCTAACTTTAGGAATTGTTGAGCTCATTTTCAAAAGTTGTCATTTTGAGTGATAGTCACTATTGTCCATAGTTTATGATGAATATGATCTTTGTTGGCTTCTTGGCTAAAGATGATCATAATTTATTAATAAAAGAAGATTATTATGATATCATTATAAATGATATTACAATAATACATGAACAATAAACAAATGGTATTTAACATTCACACAACCGGTTAAGTGTAATGTACATATTGAATAAATACCCAAAGTTAGATAATGTCAAGGATATCAATATTTTATTATAGACGACCAATCTAGATATGGGTGCATCTAACTAAATTATTTGAAATGTTCAAATGATTCAATAATAAAATAGAAAAATAAACTAGAAAAGGCATTGGAATTTCTCGATCAGATCAAGGAGATGAATACTTATCTAGTGAGTTTTTGACATATCTAAGAGAGAATGAGAATCACTCTTAGTGGACTCCTTCCAAAACATAATGTATCAAAAAGGAGAAATCAAACTTTGTTAGACATAGTTTGATCCATGATGGGGTTTACTAGTCTGCCTATTTTAGAGTTAAGCTCTTAAGATTAATTATTTTACTTTGAAATTTATTTCAAGTAAATCTATTGCAAAGACTCCATATGAGATATGGATTAAGTATAGACCTAGACTCACTCACCTCCAGGTTGGGGTTGATCGGCCTATGTCAAATGTTTGCACATAGATAAACTTGGATTCTGGTCCGATAGGTATTTACTTATAGGATACTTTAGAAAACTAGGGATTATTAATTCTATCATTCTCAACAACAAAAGTTATTCTTAGTAGTAGGACATTCCTTTTTGAAAGGAGTTCCTTAAAGAAGGAACTGATGCCTAAAAGTTGAACTTGGAAAAGTTTGACCGATAGAAAGAACTGACACAATCTATTAAACCTATAGAATTAGATTTGATTAGATCAAACTCAGAGCCTATTTATTTGGCACCATTAAGGAGATTCGATAGAGTACCGTATCAGCTAGACAGATACTTCGGTATCTAGGTCCAAGACAGCGATCTTATTAAGCTCGATGAGAACAATGAGGATCCAATTACCTATATGGATGTTATGCAATGGTTTGACTCTAAGAAGTGGCTTGGAGCCATTAAATCCAAATTGGAGTCTATGAAAATCAATAGTGTATAGATACTAGTTGATTCACCTAAAGGAATAAAATCCATTAGATGTGAATGAATTTTCAAAGGATTAGAGTAGCATAGATGGAAAGGTAGAGACCTATAAAGCCTATTGGACTATTATCTCAGAGTTGGAACATACATTTTGAATGTATGCTTTTGTTATGAACAAAGAGAAACTTGCATTTGAGAGTGGACAAAAAGTTCTATAGTGTTATTTCTTGTATTGTCTGTGGATGACATTCTTTTAATTGAAAATGACATTCTAATATTACAAAAAATAAAGCTTTAGCTATCATCTTATTTCTCCATATACAAGATTAGACATGATATACTCATAAGAGGTAGTGAGCAGATAGTAGTCTGATCCAGATAAAAACCACTGGAAGATTGTAGGGACAATCCTTTAGTATTTGAGAAATACTAAGGTCCAGTGATTCATATATGGAGAAACTAATATGAAACATGTGGAATATTATGATTTCAATTTTAGTCAGATAAAGTCAACAACAGGAGAGTGTCAAGTCATGAATTGACCCTAAAGGAAGGAGCAATTTGCTGAAAAAATTTCAAGTAGGATACTATAGCCTATTCTATAGTGATATAGAGCACATTATGGCATTTGATGCTACCATGTAGGCTGTCCAGTTGCTAAGGTTCATTAGTAGGTTGGGAGAGGCACCCTCTAATTATGGTCTACTCCTATCGTAGCATTGGAGCCATAGCTCAGGCTAAAGTAGTGAAGGACCAGCATACTTTGCATACCTATCACCATTGATTTTAGATCATAGTGAAGTCGACCTTTAGAAGATCGATGAAAAATGAGAACTTGACTGACCTATTTGCTTAAGCCATGAAACTAAGAAGTTCTATGAGCTTAAATGAAAGATAGGATATTTGATATCATTTTGATTGGCTTTAGTCCCAGATGGAGTTGTTGGAAAATGCATCTTAAAGCCAATCATTTAAGTTATACATGATTGAAATCGGTATATAAATTATCAAATAATAATTATTATATGGCTTATTTATCAAAGGAGTTCTATCATTCTTAAATAAACTTCTAAATTATGATGAAGTTCTTAGAATCATACTTAATTGATAAAGAAGAATTTATCGGATGATTCTTAAATTGTTCATGATCAAATGATAAGTTATTAACTTGGATGATAACTTATCGAGTATAGATCGTTCTATGTCTATGCATTAGTTATCCTCATAACCAAGTGGTATGGAGACACTAGCATAGCATGCAGGTGGGATATAGGAGTACATCTACATTGAACGTGATCAATATAGCACTCTGCTGTAAAGAGTAGCAAACTAAGGTCAATTGGTATAAGTGTTCCTCTAACCTAAGATCACCATGGTGACTTACAAGCAACTCACCGTACTTTGATGCCGAACTATCTATATTTCTAATATAGGTTTAGAAGATTTTTAGATATAATCAAGTACTTATAGAGTCAGTGTATGAGTCAAGATGGGATTGACTACTCCTGATTAATTTTAAAAAGTGAATGTCTCTCTGTGATTCAATTAAGCAAAACCTAAGCCTAGATAATCCTTATGAGGAGTCACAAAATTTTCAAACTTTGAAACATAATATGGATGACTTATATGAGTATCGACAGCTAACTTGAAGTCGTCTTGAGCATTATTGGTAATAAGGATGAATTATACAATAACCGTAGGCCAGGATTCTAAGAATGCTGCTTTACATACATTTGACCTATCCAGACGTTGGGTACCAGTGCTAGATGATTATTTTGATTGGTACAAAAAATAGTTCTTATGCTATCAGCTTAGGTTCGAACCTATGGAATCACATATATAAGAGGTTGTTACCTGATTAGATGGTTGATCGTTCTAAGGTCAAACAATCAATACGATTGATGTTTGACCTAATGCAAGTGTTAGAAGAGGATCGATTAGCAATTGGATTGCTAATTGACTCAATTTGATTGAGCAATCAGGCTGATATTAAGTTTAATTGAATTAAATTTAATTAGAATTAGTTAGGACTTAATTTGATTAAGTCTAATTGGTTTATTGGATAAGCCAGTTGCAAGGAAGAGTAAGTCCCTATTCGACTAGAACTTGAGTGCATCTAATTTTATTAGAAATTAAATTAGACTTAAAATTAATTTAATCTAATTTAATTAGACTTTTAATTAGATTAGGATTCTCTATTAATTAGGTTGACTTAAATCAAATTTGGTTTGGATCCAAATATGTTTTGACCTAGTCTAAAGAAGAAGAGTCCTGATTAGACTAGGACTCATCTTTCCATGCACCATTATAAGGTTTCACGCCCACTTGCTCTTATTTCAGAATTTATGTGAGTTTTTCCATGACTAAGAAAGCTTCTCCATGCCCCATAAACTTAAGGTTTTGAATCAAATTTGACTAGGTCAAATTTGATGTTTGGTTTGACTAGGATTCTATTTGACAGAGTCCATAAAACCATAAACTCTCCTTTATGCCATAATATCCCATGCCACATTATTTTGTTTGGCCATATTTTTGGTTCTTTTTGGACATGGAAATAGAGGGGTTCATGCTAGATTTGGTGGGAGGGGCGTCTAAGAGTTGGATGCCCCATAGGATTCCTTAGAATCCTTCTTAAATTAGGTTTTAACCTAGTAAAAAGAAGGCTATTATGGGATGCCTCCTTCTAAGAGTTTTTGGGTGTCAAAAATACCTGGGTTTCCATGAAAAAACTTGAAGAAAAGTGGCTGAAAGTATGGTGGTTTGGTGCACCAATTATCTTGGAGAAGGGCTTTTCTTTTGGACATCAAATGTTAATGTCTTTTGAAGACAAAGGTAAGAGAGAAGATTGTCTTGTCTTGTGGGTTCTTTTAGGTTTTCTTTCTCCCTTATTTTATGAGATTTTTCTATGATAAAAATTTGAGGAAGAGAGGGAGAGGGTGTGGGGGATAGATGCTCCAAGGAGTTGGGGCATGGCGGTCTCTTTTGGACATGATTTGATTATATCCTGATAAAAAGAAAGTGAAGAGAAGATTGTCTTCTCTTAGGGTTCTTTTGTAAATCTTTTCTTCTCAATTTTTGTCTAATTTTTCTATTAAAAAAATCAGAAAGGAAAAGATTTAGAAGTGTGAAAAAATTCTAGAGGAGAAGGTCTCCTTTTGTCAAGGTATAAAGATCCGTTTAGAACATCAACAGTTGATATCCTGAAAAGAGAAGATGTATTTTCTCTTAGAATCTTTCTTAACTTATTTGTTTCTGATTTTTGAGAGATCCAAGGATTGGATTTTTTCCTTAATTCTCCTCATGTTCTTCATCTCTTGGAGTGTCCAAAAGATCCAAAGAATATTCTTTTGATTAACCATTAGAGGGATCCACGAGAAGCTAACACTTTGAGCAGATCATCATTCGACGAACCTTCTATCTGTGTTGCAGTCTCATGTGGATTATCTATAGAGATCGGACATGTGTATGGCTCCAAGCAATAAGGACAATAATAAAATTCAACCAAGGTATTCTCAACCCATGTAAAGGTGAGGAATATGATCTCCTATTCTGACCTAGATGCGATCTACGGATCTAGAAGTGTTCTAGATCTAGAATATTGATTTGATCAATACAAAAGCATTTTAATTTTTAGATTTATGTTTGCATCATGACATATCATACATCCTAGATGTAGGGTTTAGTGATTATATTATATGTATATTATAGATTAAATTGTTTAATCTATGTCTTCCACTGCATGTAAATTTAAAAAAGTTTCAAAATGTATGCATAAAACCCTACATGTTCCTCAGCAACTGCTTGCTTCTTCCTTGGCTTGTTTGGATCCAAGAAGGCAATTTACTAAGGATAATTTCTTTTCTAATGCCCTAGCTTCTTACAAAAGAAGCACTCTACCTGGCTCTAGTCGGGCTTAGGCTTCTTGGTATGACCCTGTGCAAATATCCCACCATGTGTCTGCACCTTCATATTCTTCTTCTTCTTGTTCTTCTTTCCTTTCTTAAAAGATTGATGAATAGAAGAAGACCGTCCCACTATATGCACCAACTCCTTTTGGTGCTGGTGATCTTTCTCAAAGTTTTCTAGTAACCCAAGCAAACCATGGTAGTTAACTGCACGCTTTGTCATTCAAAAATAAGGAAGAATGGAGAGGAAGGACTTGGGAAGAGAGTTTAGTATTGCATCCTTCCCAAGCTGCTCGTGCAAGAAAAAGCTCAATTTACTTAGGTGCTTAATCATCTTGATCATGTATAATACATGATCGGTGACTGACACCCCATCCCTCATCCGAGCATTAAAAATGGCACAACAGTCTTGTGCCTCTCAACATTGTCAGGCATACCAAAGGAGTCATTCAACATTTGAAGCATCTTCTGTCGTTGGGCATTTTCAAACCTACAACTAAACTCATCATTCATTGCTACCAGCATGATGCATCGAATGGTTGTGCGGCCATTGAGCCACTTCTGGTAAGTGTCTCAGACCACGTCTCTAGCATTCGGAGCTGCCTCCTCAGGTGTTGAATCTATCAAAATATATAGAATCTGCTCGTACTCTAGGATGATTTTCAACTTTTGATACCAGCTATTGAAGTTTGATCCCATCAGTTCGTCATTGTCTAACAATGACCAGACGATAGGATAGTGGCTATAGCTACAAAAAAAGGAAAATCATAACCTAATTAGTATATGAATTATTTACCATAAAGACTTAGACTTTAGTCTAAAGGTTCTCCCACTATTTTATATGAATTGATAGCCTCTACCTCTAATTCGAAGAATTACCTTAATTTCTTAGTGGGTAATAGAATCCACACAGACTACACATAAGCCTGACTTTGGTCGATCAACCTATGTGCATCTATGGGTAGGTTCATAACCAATTATTTTTCTAAACAACTTCTAGTAATTTTAATTTGCCCCAGAAGCCTAATCGGTAGGCTTT
Source organism: Cocos nucifera (assembly GCA_006176705.1). Taxonomy (NCBI): domain Eukaryota; kingdom Viridiplantae; phylum Streptophyta; class Magnoliopsida; order Arecales; family Arecaceae; genus Cocos; species Cocos nucifera. The sequence continues at coordinate 45,752 of QRFJ01003014.1, read as the reverse complement.
GGCCTCCATTGAAAAGGTCTAATTAGATCTAACCATCAACATGACTATATTTGGTGTATCTAACCAACAAATGATTAGGCCTAACTTGGATCAACCAACCTAACTACTATTAGAAAGACACAACCAAATCATCATATTATGAATGATAATTTCATTAGTCAATAAGCACTAGGCCTTTGGACCTTCAATAATTATTAAACTAATGGACACATTATCACTCAACTTAATGAAAGGCTATGACTTAGTTATCAACATAACTATATCATTTTTAAGAATCTAGTAATTTTAGAGAATTTGATTAACTCATTTTAAGAAGAGAAAAGAGAATTAACCAATCAATTTTGATCCTCCTACTGACTTCACCAAGTTAGATAAAAAAATTCTAATTCAAGTTGGCATTAGGAGCACCTAAATCAGTCATACTGATTTACCTAATTGACATGGATGAGCCCAAAATATTAAGTAATTTAATCAAAACCTAATTCACCAGGTTGGCCAAGTAAGTGTGATTAGTGGAAGGGATATATCATTAACTCATCAAAGATCGAGTGAGAGTAGCTTCTAATTAAAAATCACTAGTCTTAACTGCCAAACTTACTTTAGACACCAACTGGTTCATTAGTTTCAATTCAATCAGCCTAGTAATTTTGGGTTCAACCGTGTAGCCACGAATCAAGTCTATTTGGTTCTCATTAAAGACATGAACTTGACCAATTACAACTATTACAATTGAGTCTAAAGAATCTTTGACCTAATCTAATTCAACATTTGGTTAGATTTGATCAATTACTATAATTTAATTCGTTGTTTAACTAACCTTAGGTCTAACCCAATTAATGGACATAATTCATCTTAACCTAATAACTCAAAAGTTTATGCTCATAACTTAGGATTTTTAATTCATAATTCTAGATCCTAATTCATAATCCTTAATTTTTAATTAAGTTTTGGGCTGATAGATTGGGACTCGACATTTTGAAAAAAAAATATAAAATTTTGAAAGGTTCATTATAATCTAGCGCTGTTCACTAAATGGGTCAACTCATTTCAAAAATGGATCGGCTCATTTCATAAATAGCTACTAGTTGTAGGTTTATGTATAATACATAAAAATCATGAATCTAAATTTAGATCTAACCTAACATATTAATGATTAAAATAGATTGAAATAATTTTATAAATTCTTTCACCATTTATTTTCATGAATGAGTTCACGATGGCGCTCGTATCATCATAAGAGATTCCAATCGAATGGGAGGAGATGACCTTTAAACTATGCTTATCTCTTATGACCAGATAGCTTGGTAGCTCATTCAAGCTTGATTACTAGGCTACTCAAACAAAATACATATCTAATATGCATATAATCAGATTTTTTAAATCATATAAATCATATTTAATCAACCATGCTCTGATTCCACTAAAAGTACATAATGCAAGGTTTCTACCTCTACTTTTGAAACTTTTTCAAAAATTTAGTGTAGCAAAAATAAAAATTAATCTAATTAATTTTCTAGAGCTACTGATCATATCAATAAATCCTACATATTAAGGATCTAAATGTGATGTACATGCATTTAAAATTTGAGAAATTAAATTGCTAACAGTAAAATAATTTTACTACTCTACATGTTCAGAACACGATACCATACATGGATGCTGAACACCATAATTTGATCATTGTTGGGGTGGTCCTTTCATTACAACATAGCCACACAAGTCATCTGGCCTCCACGGATCATCCAACTGAGGCCCTGATCCTGATTGGCTCCTCTTAAGTGCTAGCTCGACGACGGAAGCTTCGACAACTGATTTTGACCAAACTCTTTTGATCTCACTCCATAGGCTCTTCAGATGCTTGGGATTGCTAGTAGAGATAGAGGAGAGGAAAAGGAGGCCATCCTAATTTTTTTGTGATTTTACAAGACTCGTAGCTCACAAAAACACTCCCCAAACCCTAGGTCGAAACTTTAGGGTATGTACTCACCTAGAACCCTGCACCTCTCTATATTTTTCCACTCTCGAGAATATTTTTTAAAATTTTCTCATGCACCAGAAGTGCACTCATGGACTGATGTTTCTTGCTATCTAGGAAGTATGCACACCCTAGGAAAATCTCTGTTTTATTTGCACCAAACTGAGTGAGTAATGCATAAGGGATAAGGATTAGGTTGCTGGTGATTTGAATTCAAATCTTATTTGAATTCAAATGGCAACCAAATTAGTTTTATCCATCTAGGGCATGAGAAAGCAGGCACGCACCCTTCTTATGAGTGGAAAATATGTCACGAGAATCCCATTCTCATGAGGATTCAAATAGGAACAAGTTTGAATGTGGCGTTAGGGAGAAGACTAGTCAAACTAGTCTCAAATAAATCTTATCCAATTAAGACCAACACAAACCAATTTGGATAGGACTAATTAGACTAGATTAAATTTAGCTCATTTAGGCATAATTAGTCTTAATTAAATTCTAATTAAATTAGAAATTGTTTAAGCCTAACCTTTGATCAAATTAGGGATCAAACCTCCTCGATGATTAGGTCATCTCATAACCTAATCGGGTCAAACCCAATAGAATCTAATTTAATTGGACTTGAACCAAAAATTATTACTCAATAAAATTTAGTTAATTAGTAATCAAATCACTAATTAAACCTCTCATAAACTTTGATTCTAAATTCAGTGGGTATTTGGGTAATAGAGTCCTATGGGTATGAAACTCTTGATCGAAGAGTCCCAAACTAGTGGAATTTTTTATCTTAGTGTCCCAAATGAGTAAAACTCATGATCACGGAGTTCTAGACTAGTAGAATTCTCGATCACAGAGTTTTAGTTAAGCAGAACTCAGAGTTTCAATGCAGTAGGACTCTAAATCGAAGAGTCCTAGTTCAGTGGGACTCTTCATCAACTATTAGATTAGGTAGGAACCTCTAATCTGTATGACCCCATAGGTTCAAACCTAAGGTGGTAGCATAGGAATCGATTTTTGTATCAATCAAAGTGACCATCTAGAAATAGTATCTGATATCTAAATAAGTTGAATAGTTGTAATCGCAACATTCAGAACCTACACGAATATGGTTACTGTATAATTCATCCATTTGACCTCTATGTTTAGGATGACTCAGAGTTAAACTGCTAATCCTAAAAAGTACATCCATATCATGTCTCAATGCAATCAATCCTGTGACTCCTCACTAGGACTATCCTAGCTAAGGCTTTGCTAAATTGTAACTTAATTGAATTTGGCTCCTGAACATGGAGTGGTCAATCCCATCTTGATTCACACACCGACTCCTCAAGTACTTGACTGTGCCCAAAAATCTTTTATCATTGAATTAAAAATTTAGGTAGTCTAGCACCAAAGTATAGTGAGTTGCTTGAAAGTCGCCTAGTGATTTCAGGTCGAAGGAATACTTATATCTTATTTCATTGGAGCAAATCTTGATAGTAGAAAAGCTTCGAAGTTGGTCAGGTTCAGTGTAGATGTACCCCTTGATCTCACTTGCATGCATACTAGTATCTCTACACTCCTTGATTAAGAGGACAATCAATCCATATGGTATACAATGACCTATGCTCGATAAATGTTATTGTCCTAGGTAACAACGTATCATTTGATCGTGAACAGATTGAAGGACTAAATGGTAAATCCTCCTTTGTCGATTCTAAATAGTCCTATGGACTTCACCACAATATAGGAGTTCATTGAAAGATAAAAAAATTTATGATAAAAAATATTAAAATAATATTTAGTTATTTATAATTCATATATATGTACAAAAATAGCTCAACCATCAATAAGCTAACAATTGATTTTGGGATACTATTTTCAATACATCCGAGCTTATGTGAACCATTTCAATACTGCTACTCTGGAGGTGTGCAACATGGACCAATATGTTGCTATAGCCGCACTGAAAGATGGCTTTCTGAAGAATGATCTCCTTTTCACCTTAGAGAAGAAGTATCTCCGAAACATCACTGACCTATTAGCTCGAGCTAAGGGCTATGCCCGAGCTGAGAAATCTTTCAAGCTTCATGATGAGGAGTCTGTAGGAGAATCTAGCAAGCACGCATTAGAAGAAAAGTTGAGTGAAGCTCGATTGCATTCTAGGATTCCTCCTAAACACAGATAGGCCCAAACTCCACCTCGACCTCATTGACCAAGAAGCCCAGATCGAAGAATGCGGTGAAGCACCCCTCCTAGAAAATTCCACAACTACTCTTTTTTAAATGCTCTGAAGATCCAAGTGCTAATAAAAATCAAAGAGCAATTACCAAGACCAAAAAAAATATGGTCTCATCTGAGCAAGCAAAACTGGAATAAGTATTGCTTGTACCATCATGACCATGGTCACGATGCTGAAGAATGCATCCAGCTTTAGAATAAGATTAAGGAGCTAATTAGATAAGGCCGACTGGACTGATTCCTATAACATCAGCCAAAAAGAAGGAAAGATCAGCTAAGAACCTTGCCGCAATTGAAACCACTATGAAGGGATGAACCATAAGAAGATCGGCCTCCACTTGGGATCATCAATACTATTATTAAGGGACACCAACAGGGGGAGGTCAGCAGATCAGTAGGGTCAGCGAAGAAATAGAGGACTAAGGAATCTATTACTTTCGCTGAAGAAGATGGATAAGAGGTCCAATTTTCACATAACGATGCGATTGTAGTCACTTTAAATATTGCCAATTATGATGTATGCCGCATTTTGATAGATAATGAAAGATCTACTGATGTTTTACTTTAAGATGTTTTCTCTAAAATGTCTATACCTGATAATTATATAAGACCTATAAGTTTTCCATTAGTGGGGTTCATTGGTGATACTGCACCAGTTGAAGGGATAATTACTTTACTAGTTGTGGTTGGTCAGTACCCAAAGCAGTCCAAAGCTTAGGTTAATTTTTTGGTGGTAAAGGCTCCCTCCACCTATAATGCGATTCTTGGCTGACCTGGTTTGAATGCACTCCAAGCTATGGTATCAACCAACTATTTGAAGATGAAGTTTTTAATAGAATATGGAGTCAGAGAGGTCAGGAAAGATCAAGTCTTGGCACATCATTGCTACACAATTGCTCTACAAGGCGAAAGGCAACCAGAACACTATCCCATGGATAGACTTGATGCCTATGATGACTTGATCGAGGAACGATGAGAACATATCGACGACCTTATTGCAATCCCATTGAATAATGGAAATGAGGATCACACTATTCAGATTGGCTCTAATTTGCAAAGAAGAAGTTAAAGGACAGCTCATCACTTTCTTATGGAAGAATGTTGATGTCTTTTCTTGGGTTCCTGCAGATATGCCCAGGACTGACACAGAAGTAATGGAACATTGCCTAGTTGTAGATCATAAGCATCGACCAGTGAAGTAGAGGAAGCATAGTTTTGCATGCAAGTGATAGTGGATGAGGTTAACAAGCTCCTCAAAGTTAAGTTCATCTGGGAGGTTGAAGGGAAATCCTGATTTCCCGATCCAGGTTCGTCCAGATCTGATTAGATCAAGAGATATATTTCAAAAATTTTTTCTTGATCTCAATCAGATCTTGATAAGTTTCAGATCTGATTATTATTATTTTAATAAATAAAATAAAATAAGATAAATTAAATCAAATTTAATTTACCTGATTTGGGTAATCCTATTACCCTGTAGATGATCCTGATTGCAGCGGAAGGTTCTGGATCTTAGCCACGCAAGCGCCTGGCCTCTACCGGTATCCACTCGGGTTGGATCTGGAGATCCTCTTCTTCTCTATCACACCTCCAAAAATCAGATCTGGATCTGATCTGGAGGATCTTCAAAACTCTTTTGAAGATCTGCAGTCGTCCTTTTGCAGCAGCGCAGCCTTCTTGCTTTTGATCGCCTTTCCTTGATCTGAATCGCACCAAACTAAATCCAAAACACTTTTGGACGTGGAGAGCAAGGGGAGAAGAGACTATGGCATGGAGAAGGAGGGGAGAGGCAGCCTTGGGGCGTGGGAAATCTCTATTTCACTTAGAATTAGGGTTGGGCGCAGGGTCTTATTTATAGACCTCTTGTGATCCAACTCCTCTTCCTCTCAACCAATCACAACCCTTTGTGAAATCAGATCTAAATCTGATTGGTTGGAATAGAGACCCCTGGATTCCTCCTTAGAGGGCGCCTAAGACCAGTCAAACTGGATTCTTAGTAGAACTCTGATTGGAATCCAAAAGGGAGGTGGAGTCCTTGTCCAACAAGGACTCCTAGGCGCCTCCTACTTGGGCTCACGCCACCCTTGGCGTGCGCCCTTCTCCTTGCCAGGTTCTGGCAGGGGGACAGGCCCCCACCAGCTCTCCAATAGGTGCATGACATGTGGTCAAAAGTCAAAGGGTCAATGGTCAACGTTTGACCAGTCAAAGGTAGACTTTTGACCAAAGTCAAAGAACAAGAAATGGCAGGTGACCAAAAATGGCAGGTAATGTCTTACAAATAAGACAACCTATTCTGACTTGGACAACCTCCAGTCAGACCATATGAAGGCCTCTGATTGAGCACAAACTCCTTTGGCTCAGTCAGGACAACTTATTTATGATAGTAAAAGAAGAACGTTAGGTTCAATCGAGTGCTAGCACGATTTCCTTGAACCTAATTGAATCTCATTCAGATCAATTGAACTAGATCAGTTCAATTGATGATCACCAGATTCAAACCCTTGTTTGTGTGACCCAGTTAGGTTCAGTTCTGTATGGTAATGGGATATGTCATGATCTCTATCATAGACATCATCGAAACTCCTTTCGATGGATCAGAACTCTTCTGATTCGAACAGCTAGAATGATCGATCATCTAAATCATTCTAATTGCTCCCAAAATCCACCAGTGACACCTAGCAGTATATGGTGGCAACCCATCAGAGCTGAATGCGAACCTCTTGGTGCAGCTACCTGTGTGATTAAGTTCTTCTATCTTGAGCCCCGATCAGATTAGGGTTAAGGTGAACTCGTCAAACCCTAGTCTCTGTCATATGATGTAATCATTCGATTCGAGTCCAATGTGAAAATCTAAATAGAAACTCTTTCTATTATTTCACTCTACCATGGCCATGGATTTCTGGACTTGATTCTCATGATCATCATAGGGCTACTCCTCTACCACCGAGGTAGATAGATCCCATCTTGATGCAATCCAGTTCCTACAATGAACATGCTATAGCCAACATACACCTCAGGGTTCCATATGGCTAGGAGACCGAGTAATGGTGTAGTCAAACTATAACACCCTCAAGGTGAACTGCCGATGCATCTCAGGTCAAAGAACCAGACACACTACTGCAGCATCGAGTCAGTCATTGACGAGAAGGTAGACTTCCTAATGACTACTCGAGGTGGTCACGCTCAGTGCCCTCGTTCTCTAACGAGTACCTGTACTCTCGCTCCGGTGTCTCCACACCGTAGACTCAAGACTCATCTACTAAAGAGAAGCGATCGTACACCAACCTTCCGGATCAATCACCATCCTCGTGATGATCCTATGGTCGGGAGCTGTTTATGAGTTAATAATGATTATTCATGTCTTAAATTTTCAACTCTTGAAAATATGAATTATCATTACCATTAACTCAAAGGATGTATCACAGACACTAAATACACATGTGTGATAGAAAATAACCCATTTCATTAATTATAGTCAAAATTATAATTTTGCCCCTAGAAGTGTATTACAAGTGTCAGCCAATTCTGGCTTCTAGGGCACATATATCTAACAATCTCCCACTTGTCCTAAAGCCAATTGGCTACAAGTCTAAGTCCCATCTTCTCAAGGTGGGCTTCGATCTTCTGCTGGCCCAACGGCTTTGTAAGTGGGTCTGCCACATTATCTGTGGAGTTGACTCTCTTGACCTCAACGTAACCTTTCTCAAGGTAATCGCGGATGAGATGATATCGCCGCTCAATGTGCTTGGACTTCTGGTGAGACCTCGGCTCCTTAGCAAGGGCTATGGCGCCATTGTTGTCGCAGTAAAGAGGAATGGCATCTGATGGCATTACTCCAATTTCTGCAGCAAACTTCTTGTACCAGAATGCTTCCTTTGCAGCCTCTGATGCAGCTATATATTCTGCTTCCATGGTGGAATCTGCTATCACAGTTTGCTTGGAACTCTTCCAGCTGACAGCTCCACCATTGCACACAAACAGACTTCCAGATGTCGACTTTCGATCATCTATATCGGACATGAAGTCCGAGTCTGTGTATCCCTGAACTTGGAGTTCTCCATTACCAAAGACCAACATCATATCCTTAGTTCTTCTCAAGTACTTAAGGATACATTTCACAGAAGTCCAGTGTTCTTCACCTGGATTTGACTGATATCTGCTTGTGACACTCACAGCATGGGCTATATCAGGTCGTGTACATAGCATGGCATACATGAGGCTCCCTATTGCAGAAGCATAAGGGATCTTGCTCATGCGTTCTATTTCCTCAGGTGTGCTGGGGCACATCTTCTTGGAAAGATGAATACCATGTCTGAAGGGTATTAATCCCCTCTTAGAGTTTTCCATACTAAACCTCTTTAGTACTTCCTCTATGTACATCTTCTGTGAAAGTCCTAGCATCCTATTCGGTCTATCCCTATAGACCTTAATTCCTAGAATAAAGGATGCTTCACCTAGGTCTTTCATGGAGAATTCCTTAGGACAACCACATCTTGACTGATGTCAACATGGGAATATCATTCCCAATAAGGAGGATGTCATCCACGTACAATACGAGGAAGACAACAGCGCTCCCACTGACCCTTTTGAAAACACATGGTTCCTCTTCATTTTTGATGAAACCAAACTTTTTGATCACATCATTGAAACGAGTGTTCCAGCTCCGAGATGCTTGCTTAAGTCCATATATGGACCTTTGCAGCTTGCAAACCTTGTGATCAGTATCACTGGATGTGAAACCTAGCGGCTGTTCCATATAGATATCTTCCTCAAGATATCCATTTAGGAATGCCGTTTTCACGTCCATTTGCCATATTTCATAATCGAAATAGGCTGCAACAGCAAGCAATGTGCGGATGGATTTTAGCATAGCTACCGGGGAAAAGGTATCCTGATAGTCAATGCCTTCACGTTGACTATAACCTTTTGCCACCAGTCTAGCCTTGAATGTCTCCACATTCCCATCTGCACCAATCTTTCTCTTGAAGATCCATTTACACCCAATAGGTACTATACCTTCTGGTGGATCTACCAAGGTCCAGACTTGGTTTGAGTGCATCGAGTCAATTTCTGACTTCATTGCCTCAAGCCATTTCTCGGAGTCGATATCTGATATCGCCTCGTTGTAGGTTTTGGGATCATCACCATGAGCACCATTACCTATGAGGAACATTTCCTCTACATCCTCTGAAATAATACCTAAGTATCTTTCAGGGGGACGGGAAACTCTTTCCGATCTACGAGGTGGAGGAGGTAGTGTTCTTATTGGCTCAACCTGATTTGGTTCCACTTGGTCCTTAGCTCGTTCTGCTTGTGAGACTTTCTCATCAAGCTTAATCTGCTTTCCAATGCCACTATCTTGAATAAACTATTTTTCAAGAAATATGGCATGTCGACTCACAATCACATTGTGGTCTTCTGGAATGTAGAAATAGTATCCTAATGACTCTTTAGGATATCCTATGAATCGAGCTCTAAAGGACCTAAACTCTAACTTGTCCGCTTGTTGTCTTTTGACATAAGCCGGACAACCCCAAATTCTGAGATGACTCAGACTTGGTTTCTTACCGTGCCATATCTCATACGGTGTGGTAGGAACGGTTTTAGAGGGAACCCTATTCAGTAAATAGATTGAAGTTAATAATGAATGTCCCCAAAGAAAATCTGGGAGGTCTGTGAAGCTCATCATGGATCGAACCATATCCAATAGAGTCCGATTTCTCCGTTCTGAAACCCCGTTGAGTTGAGGTGTTCCTGGTGGAGTCCATTGAGAGACTATGCCATTTTCCTTAAGATAGTCTAGGAATTCCCGGCTAAGGTATTCACCTCCTCGATCTGATCGAAGAACCTTAATGGGTTTTCCAGTTTGTTTTTCTACTTCATGTCTGAATTCTTTGAACTTTTCAAAGGCTTCAGACTTATGTCTCATAAGATACACATACCCATACCTAGACAGATCATCGGTAAAGGTAATGAAGTAGACAAAATTGCCTCTAGCCGGCACATCGAATGGGCCGCACACATCAGTATGTACTAGGGCAAGGAGATCTGTGGCCCTCTCCCCATGTCCAACAAAAGGGAGTTTAGTCATTTTGCCTTGAAGACAAGATTCACAAGTTGGATATGACTCAAAAGTCAATGGACTCAATAGCCCATTTTTCTCCAATTTGTTAATCCTATCTTCTGCTATATGACCTAATCTCAGGTGCCATAGATATCTGTCGTTTGGACTATCCCTAGGTCGTTTGGCATTCACGTTTTGCTCGATAGTTAAAACAGGTACATCAATATGCAACTGATAAAGACCATTAACAAGGAAACCATTTGCAATTTTATTTCTTTCATAAAGAATGTTACAATGGTCCTTAAAGAAGGTGATCACATAACCTTCTTGTGCTAAGCATGAAACAGAAATCAAATTCCTGCTAGCTGCAGGCACATAATAACAGTCTTTTAAAACTAAGTCTAAACCAGATGGTAATCGCAGAGGGTATGTTCCCACGGCTACTGCAGCAACTCTTGCTCCATTACCGACGCGTAGGATCATGTCTCCATCCCTCAGCCTCCTGCTATCCTCAAGACCCTGCATAGAAGTGCACAGATGAGCACTAGAACCAGAGTCAAGCACCCAACTGGATGCAGAAGAAACCGTAAGGTTAGACTCAATAACGAGCATACCTCCAGAAGGACCTTCCTTCTTGTTCTTCAGGGTGGCCAGGTAAGTAGGGCAGTTCCGCTTCCAATGGCCGTCGCTGTTGCAATGGAAACACTTTCCTTTGCCATCGACCTTCTTCTTCGGTTCTGCCTTCTTCTTCTTTGATCCTTCTACCTTTTGCTTTTTCACAGACTTCTTTTTCTTTCCATAAGACTTTCTTTTGGAAGAAGTCCGTTCCATAGCAAGAACTGAGCCTTTAGAACCTTTCATAGAAAGCTCAGCGGTAACCAGCATATTCATCAACTCGGCCAAGGAATTTTGAAGTTTATGCATGTGGTAATTCATGATGAATTGCCCATATGCATCAGTCAAGGATTGCAGAATAATATCGTTCTGCAAATCCAAGTCCAACTTCACACCGAGCTTCTCAAGCTCTTCCATGTCCTTGATCATTGTCAGACAGTGATCTTGGACTGACTGCCCATCACGCATCTTAGCCTTAAAAAGTCATTTCGTGACTTGATATTTGGCTGCGCGACTCTGTTCACCAAACATCTCCTGCAGGTGAGCCAACATTTGGCGAGCAGTCCCGATATCTTCATGTTGGCGCTGGAGCTCATCAGACATCGAGCCCAACATGTAGTATCTGGCCTTATTGTCTTCGTCAATCCATTTTTCCAGAGACGCTCTCTGTTCAGTGGATGGACGAGCTGGTAAGGTGGGAGGGTCCTGGTCCAAAACATGTGTTAACTTCTCTGAACCCAAAACAATTTTGTAGTTCCTGAGCCAATCTTTATAATTGGGTCCAGTCAGTCTATGTGTGTCTAGGATACGTGCCAGTGGGTTGGACGCAGACATTTTCCTGTAGAGAGTCAAAGATTCTAGTTAGATACTGTAATTTTGACTTGACCAATTTGTTTAGGGATTTTATTTTTAAACAAATTAGCTCCCACTATTTTCTCGGATCCCTACACTCCCTCTGTAGAGATGCGAAAATCTCCGCGATTGATGATTTCTAGTGGGTGGTGCGGTCTCACCAACTGACTCATCACCTCACCTAACAGTTATTGGTGATGGGTTAGCCAATGAGTGAACAACTCTTGTTCAATGATTCTCTAATCATGGTGCACCCAAACTTGGTCTCTAATTCATGAATCTCACCGTATCCGGAATATTGATCCACTCCTTAGTTAAGTCAGACCCACCATTTGCATAGACTGGGTTCCTAATTGGGTCTCTCACCGTATCCGAAATATTGAGCCCAACTCATCCTCCAGCCCATAGCATCCAATGCCTAATAGACATGGTTGCGTCTTCCCGGTGCAACTGAGCCACTGTATCCAGCCGAGAACAATCAACCCCGGGAAGGGCCCGCACGTCTACAATGGTGGAAGACCTCGGACTTAATCTTTTCTTAGGGAGAATTGATTCAGGTCTCATTAAACTAGACTTGGCTTAGTCATAACAATTATGACTAACCTAGTGGCATGGGTCAGCTCGGATTATTGACCACCTCAGATCAGAACTGTGTCAACAGATATGGCCAGGTAAGTGAGACCGGTGGAAGGAATATGCCGTTAACTCGCACAAGAACGCATTCAGGTCGAGTAGCTTCCAATTAAAAACCAGTCGGTCGTCTGTGCCAAACTTACCTTAGACACCAAATTGTTGAGTCAGAACCAATTGGGTTAGCCTACAATCCAGACTCTAACCTCTGAGCCTAATTAGGTCTTGCTTGATCGTGACTCGATCTTGACCCAGACTTAATCCTATTAGGCTGGTCAATTTAAGCATTGTTGATCCCATCTAACCAACTCTTGATTCGGTTTGATCAACCGCTTAGACCTAATTGAGCTACCCAAGCCCGAACCCAGTATTATGAATATGTCTTAGATCTGAAATTCTCAATTTTAGACCTAATTAATATTCCATAAACTTAATTCTTAATTAAGTTGGGTTCATAAACAAAATATGCACAATAAATCCTAGGGTTTCAGGATCTAGGGTTTTGCAGAAAGTAAGTTTTGGGTTTCTGATTAAGGACGAACACGCAGCACCCCTACACGTCATAAGAACACCCCATCGAATGGGAAGAGAGGGCCTTTAAACCCTTCTTCGTTCTTATGACCGGACGGCCAAGAGGAACGCCTTAATCAGGAACATGTAAATCTACAAAACAGTTATAGATCTATATCATATATCTCATATACAAATTTAGATCTAATCAAGGCATATTTTGCATACATCTCATGTATCAAATCATGCATGTTTTCAGATCTAAATTATCACATAATAATCTAAAAAATTAGATTTAAATTGATCTAATCAAAATAAATTCTAATCTAGACAATTATGTAGAACTATTCTACAACTAGTCTAGTCATGCATCTATCATATCTCATATGATATTTAAAATTAAATAATTTTTATTTGCTGTTTATCAGATGTTATTATAACACTTATAATATCAGAAAATAGTAAATAAGAAGATCTAAAATATGATTTAATCAGATTAAATCAAAGACATGCAAAACTATTCTATAGAACTATTCTATTCTAGAACTAGTCATGCATATCTTCATGTTCTTAGATCCAAATCATTTAATTTTAATTTTTCTGATTTCAGATCTGATCACATCTCATGTGACATCTGAAATCACTTTATTTTCTAATTAAAATAAAATTAAAATCAGATCTAAACAATCTAGAACCATGGCTCTGATACCAGTTGAAGGGAAATCCTGATTTCCCGGTCCAGGTTCGTCCAGATCTGATTAGATCAAGAGATATATTTCAAAAATTTTCTCTTGATCTCAATCAGATCTTGATATGTTTCAGATCTGATTCTTATTATTTTAATAAATAAAATAAAATAAGATAAATTAAATCAAATTTAATTTACCTGATTTGGGTAATCCTATTACCCTGTAGATGATCCTGATTGCAGCGGAAGGTTCTGGATCTTAGCCACGCAAGCGCCTGGCCTCTACCGGTATCCACTCGGGTTGGATCTGGAGATCCTCTTCTTCTCTATCACACCTCCAAAAATCAGATCTGGATCTGATCTGGAGGATCTTCAAAACTCTTTTGAAGATCTGCAGTCGTCCTTTTGCAGCAGCGCAGCCTTCTTGCTTTTGATCGCCTTTCCTTGATCTGAATCGCACCAATGGGTATTCCTATAATGATCTCTTTTTAGGTGTAATATCCCTCACATGATCCGGAAGTTCTCTAAAGTAGCGTATATAATCATCTATAATACCTCTTGAATTTTGTCCAGACTTTTTAGTTTATGATGTAAGTAATCTGCAGACAATCTTTCTCCAAATTCTGTTTAGAAGATTTGTACATCAGACATGAACTTTTGGTTTTTTTACTTACGTGTGCCATAACAGGTCTCACTATGCAGCGATGTAGGTTTCAAGTGCGCATGTGATTGTTGATTATTAGGCAGTCGCGGAACAACCTAGTTCTCTGAGTGTATAATAGATTGAAGTTAATAATGAATGTCCACCCGATACGGGCTTATACTTCTTAGGAGTAAATGGAGTTTTGGAGTGAGGTACTCTCGTTTGATGGAGGACAGCTCCTCCGATCATGGATCGAAAACCATAGTAGCCGAGTATATTAGGTCCTGCATTTGCTTCACGCTGAAGACTCCGTTCGAAGTTCGTCAGGTGTCTTACTGGTGCTGGGATGCCACTTGAGAGGACGTAGTGCACAGTTCTTCCTCTACAGACGTAGTTCTAGGAAAGATATCCGCGATTAGTGAAAGGTATCTCTCTACCTACTCTCTCCGATTCCTCGATATCGGAGAATGACTTAATGGGTTTTCTCTGTGATTTGTTTTGGTCTCTACTTAGCTTAAGTGGCTGTGCTAGAGATTTCTTTGTTATAGACTTATCAAAATGCCTTCAGTACTGTGGTCTCTCATAAGTTGCACCTATCGAACGATACCCAATGGACGCTTAGGACATGATAGTTTGATATCATACCGCCATATTATAGTATACTCGCAAGTAGACGTATCTAAAACTCTGACATCTATTTAAGGCAGGCAACACCTCACTGAGGTGTGTCGATGCCGCTTGCACACTCAGTATGTACTATAGTAGATGGTCAGTGCAATGTAGAGGGAATCTGTGCGCCTCGTGCGACTTCCCTGACTGTTCCCAAACCGCGAAAGGTGAGTGTGATTGTCACTTCTTTGACTCTTACGCAGTACCAAGTTGATTTCAAGCGCAGGAGTATGTGATATAGAGCTCCTTATAGAAGTCATAGATGGCATCGAGAGAGAATAGCTTCAGCATTACTTTCTCACGCAATTTTGTTAAATCCTAATCTTCTCATGGCCTATTGAGTGTTTTATGATACGGTTTGCAGGTGACCATAGAATTATTAGCGTAGAATCAGGTTTTATTTACTAATCCGACTTTTATTCGAGCTACGTTTTTGGAGCATCGTGTATCACGGTGTATATTGCTTTGATCGATACAGTTTAAAATCAAGGTTTGATACCAGAGAATCAATATTAGGGTGTCATTGACTACGAGGTAAGAGATTTCCATTATTCAAACGGAAACCTACTCAATATTGCCACTAATCTTTGATTATTCTACTTGTGCATAATAGCTCGTATAGTGAATAAGGTTAAGGATCGTGTAAGAGGAAGAAAAGAAGAGATACAACATAAAAACTGGGAGGACATTTTCTATAGTAGCTACCCGAACTCCAGAAAGAGAGAATTAGCGCACATTCAATATGCAACTGATAATATGTGACCATTAACAAGAAAGGGAACACATTTGCCCAATTTTATTTCTTTCATTAAAGAATGTGGTACTGTCATAGTCTCCCTAGTCAAAGACTTGGTTGAGGTCGATTTATGACCACACCACTTCTTCGTCCTAAGCGATGTTGAACATGCGATGAGAATACAAATTTTCTGGGTGCTAAGGCACTGCCTTGAGAAGCTACGATATATTAATGATGATCGGAACTTGCATTCTCTTTAACTAAGTAAGTCTAGATATCGAATGAGAAGATTCTGATATCATCGCGCGTAAGGTAGAAGAGGAGTGATTTTCGCTCTCCCATGTGATGTCTCTACATATGGACTGACAGAGAATCCTCTTGGATCGACATCTATCCCATTACCATACTTAGATACCTCAAGCCTGCAGACTGTGGTGACACATCACAATACGATATAGTCCCGCTCCTCTTCCTCCTGTCGATTATCCTAAGACTATACTACAACTTTATGCTATAAGATAATGAAAGTTGCAAATCATAGGTTGAGCACATGAAGACGTACCTACCACGTCCAATCAAATGCACACCCAATCCTGTCGATGCAAGAACGAAACACAAAAGTTTAGAGCTCCAATAAAGCATACTCCCAGAAGGACCTCCTATCTTAGTTCTTAGTGGTGGCCCAGGTAAGGTAAGGCTAAGAGTTCCGCTTCCAATGGGACCTCGCTGTTCGCAATTGGAAAACACTTTTCTTATTGCCATCGGCCTTTTTCTTCGATTTCTGGCCTTTTCTTCTTGATTCTTCACATTTTTGCTCTTTTCACTTTTTTCTTCCACTATGGACTTCTTTTGAACCGAAGTCCAGTTTCCCATAGCAAAACTGAGCCTTTAGAACCTTTGCATAGAAAGCTCAGCGTAACCACGCATATTCATTCAACTCGGAACCTAATGGACATCTTTGAAGCCCTTTATTGCATGTGGAATTCATGATTGAAATTGCGACCATATGCATCAGTTAAGATTGCAGAAGGTAATATCGTTCTGCAAGTCCAAGTCCAACTTCAATACCGAGGCTTCTCAAGCGCTCTTCCATGTCCCTTGACTCACATTGTCCAAGTGTATACTGGAACTGACTGCCCATCACGCATCTGTAGCCTTAAAAAGTCGTATTTTGTTGACTTGATATTTGGCTGCGCACTCTGTGTCACAACCAAACATCTCCTGTGGTGAGCCAAAACATTTTGGCGAGACGCCTCGTATCATCATGTTCGGCGCTGAGGGCTCATCAGACATCGAGCCAACATGTAGATCTGGCCTTATTGTCTTCATCAACCTTTGCCACTAGTCTAGCCTTGAATGTCTCCACATTCCCATCTGCACCAATCTTTCTCTTGAAGATCCATTTACACCCAATAGGTACTATACTTCTGGTGGATCTACCAAGGTCCAGACTTGGTTTGAGTGCATCGAGTCAATTTCTGACTGCATTGCCTCTAGCCATTTCTCGAGTCGATATCTGATATCGCCTCGTTGTAGGTTTTGGGATCATCACCATGAGCACCATTACCTATGAGGAACATTTCTCTACATCCTCTGAAATAATACCTAAGTATCTTTCAGGGGGACGGGAAACTCTTTCCGATCTACGAGGTGGAGGAGGTAGTGTTCTTATTGGCTCAACCTGATTTGGTTCCACTTGGTCCTTAGCTCTTTCTACTTGTGAGACTTTCTCATCAAGCTTAATCTGCTTTCCAATGCCGCTATCTTGAATAAACTATTTTTCAAGAAATATGGCATGTCGACTCACAATCACATTGTGGTCTTCTGGAATGTAGAAATAGTATCCTAATGACTCTTTAGGATATCCTATGAATCGAGCTCTAAAGGACCTAAACTCTAACTTGTCCGCTTGTTGTCTTTTGACATGAGCCGGACAACCCCAAATTCTGAGATGACTCAGACTTGGTTTCTTACCGTGCCATATCTCATACGGTGTGGTAGGAACGGTTTTAGAGGGAACCCTATTCAGTAAATAGATTGAAGTTAATAATGAATGTCCCCAAAGAAAATCAGGGAGGTCTGTGAAGCTCATCATGGATCGAACCATATCCAATAGAGTCCGATTTCTCCGTTCTGAAACCCCGTTGAGTTGAGGTGTTCCTGGTGGAGTCCATTGAGAGACTATGCCATTTTTCCTTAAGATAGTCTAGGAATTCCCGGCTAAGGTATTCACCTCCTCGATCTGATCGAAGAACCTTAATGGGTTTTCCAGTTTGTTTTTCTACTTCATGTCTGAATTCTTTGAACTTTTCAAAAGCTTCAGACTTGTGTCTCATAAGATACACATACCCATACCTAGACAGATCATCGGTAAAGGTAATGAAGTAGACAAAATTGCCTCTAGCCGGCACATCAAATGGGCCGCACACATCAGTATGTACTAGGGCAAGGAGATCTGTGGCCCTCTCCCCATGTCCAACAAAAGGGAGTTTAGTCATTTTGCCTTGAAGACAAGATTCACAAGTTGGATATGACTCAAAAGTCAATGGACTCAATAGCCCATTTTTCTCCAATTTGTTAATCCTATCTTCTGCTATATGACCTAATCTCAGGTGCCATAGATATCTGTCGTTTGGACTATCCCTAGGTCGTTTGGCATTCACGTTTTGCTCGATAGTTAAACAGGTACATCAATATGCAACTGATAAAGACCATTAATAAGAAACCATTTGCAAATCAACAAGGAAACCATTTGCAATTTTATTTCTTTCATAAAGAATGTTACAATGGTCCTTAAAGAAGGTGATCACATAACCTTCTTGTGCTAAGCATGAAACAGAAATCAAATTCCTGCTAGCTGCAGGCACATAATAACAGTCTTTTAAAACTAAGTCTAAACCAGATGGTAATCGAAGAGGGTATGTTCCCACGGCTACTGCAGCAACTCTTGCTCCATTACCGATGCGTAGGATCATGTCTCCATCCCTCAGCCTCCTGCTATCCTCAAGACCCTGCATAGAAGTGCACAGATGAGCACTAGAACCAGAGTCAAGCACCCAACTGGATGCAGAAGAAACCGTAAGGTTAGACTCAATAACGAGCATACCTCCAGAAGGACCTTCCTTCTTGTTCTTTCAGGGTGGCCAGGTAAGTAGGGCAGTTCCGCTTCCAATGGCCGTCGCTGTTGCAATGGAAACACTTTCCTTTGCCATCGGCCTTTTTCTTCGGTTCTGCCTTCTTCTTCTTTGATCCTTCCACCTTTTGCTTTTTCACAGACTTCTTTTTCTTTCCATAAGACTTTCTTTTGGAAGAAGTCCGTTCCATAGCAAGAACTGAGCCTTTAGAACCTTTCATAGAAAGCTCAGCGGTAACCAGCATATTCATTAACTCGGCCAAGGAATTTTGAAGTTTATGCATGTGGTAATTCATGATGAATTGCCCATATGCATCAGTCAAGGATTGCAGAATAATATCGTTCTGCAAGTCCAAGTCCAACTTCACACCGAGCTTCTCAAGCTCTTCCATGTCCTTGATCATTGTCAGACAGTGATCTTGGACTGACTGCCCATCACGCATCTTAGCCTTAAAAAGTCATTTCGTGACTTGATATTTGGCTGCGCGACTCTGTTCACCAAACATCTCCTGCAGGTGAGCCAACATTTGGCGAGCAGTCCCGATATCTTCATGTTGGCGCTGGAGCTCATCAGACATCGAGCCCAACATGTAAGTATCTGGCCTTATTATCTTCGTCAATCCATTTTTCCAGAGACGCTCTCTGTTCAGTGGATGGACGAGCTGGTAAGGTGGGAGGGTCCTGGTCCAAAACATGTGTTAACTTCTCTGAACCCAAAACAATTTTGTAGTTCCTGAGCCAATCTTTATAATTGGGTCCAGTCAGTCTATGTGTGTCCTAGGATACGTGCCAATGGGTTGGACGCAGACATTTTCCTGTAGAGAGTCAAAGATTCTAGTTAGATACTGTAATTTTGACTTGACCAATTTGTTTAGGGATTTTATTTTTAAACAAATTAGCTCCCACTATTTTCTCGGATCCCTACACTCCCTCTGTAGAGATGCAAAAATCTCCACGATTAATGATTTCTAGTGGGTGGTGCGGTCTCACCAACTGACTCATCACCTCACCTAACAGTTATTGGTGATGGGTTAGCCAATGAGTGAACAACTCTGTTCAATGATTCTCTAATCATGGTGCACCCAAACTTGGTCTCTAATTCATGAATCTCACCGTATCCGGAATATTGATCCACTCCTTAGTTAAGTCAGACCCACCATTTGCATAGACTGGGTTCCTAATTGAGTCTCTCACCGTATCCGAAATATTGAGCCCAACTCATCCTCCAGCCCATAGCATCCAATGCCTAATAGACATGGTTGCATCTTCCCGGTGCAACTGAGCCACTGTATCCAGCCGAGAACAATCAACCCCGGGAAGGGCCCGCACATCTACAATGGTGGAAGACCTCAGACTTAATCTTTTCTTAGGGAGAATTGATTCAGGTCTCATTAAACTAGACTTGGCTTAGTCATAACAATTATGACTAACCTAGTGGCATGGGTTAGCTCGGATTATTGACCACCTCAGATCAGAACTGTGTCAACAGATATGGCCAGGTAAGTGAGACCGGTGGAAGGAATATGCCATTAACTCGTACAAGAACGCATTCAGGTCGAGTAGCTTCCAATTAAAAACCAGTCGGTCGTCTGTGCCAAACTTACCTTAGACACCAAATTGTTGAGTCAGAACCAATTGGGTTAGCCTACAATCCAGACTCTAACCTCTGAGCCTAATTAGGTCTTGCTTGATCGTGACTCGATCTTGACCCAGACTTAATCCTATTAGGCTGGTCAATTTAAGCATTGTTGATCCCATCTAACCAACTCTTGATTCGGTTTGATCAACCGCTTAGACCTAATTGAGCTACCCAAGCCCGAACCCAGTATTATGAATATGTCTTAGATCTGAAATTCTCAATTTTAGACCTAATTAATATTCCATAAACTTAATTCTTAATTAAGTAGGGTTCATAAACAAAATATGCACAATAAATCCTAGGGTTTCAGGATCTAGGGTTTTGCAGAAAGTAAGTTTTGGGTTTCTGATTAAGGACGAACACGCAGCACCCCTACACATCATAAGAACACCCCATCGAATGGGAAGAGAGGGCCTTTAAACCCTTCTTCGTTCTTATGACCGGACGGCCAAGAGGAACGCCTTAATCAGGAACATGTAAATACTACAAAACAGTTATAGATCTATATCATATATCTCATATACAAATTTAGATCTAATCATGGCATATTTTGCATACATCTCATGTATCAAATCATGCATGTTTTCAGATCTAAATTATCTCATAATAATCTAAAAAATTAGATTTAAATTGATCTAATCAAAATAAATTCTAATCTAGACAATTATGTAGAACTATTCTACAACTAGTCTAGACATGCATCAATCATATCTCATATGATATTTAAAATTAAATAATTTTTTTTATTTGCTGTTTATCAGATGTTATTATAACACTTATAATATCAAAAATAGTAAATAAAAGATCTAAAATATGATTTAATCAGATTAAATCAAAGACATGCAAAACTATTCTATAGAACTATTCTATTCTAGAACTAGTCATGCATATCTTCATAATCTTAGATCCAAATCATTTAATTTTAATTTTTTCTGATTTCAGATCTGATCACATCTCATGTGACATCTGAAATCACTTTATTTTCTAATTAAAATAAAATTAAAATCAGATCTAAACAATTTTAGAACCATGGCTCTGATACCAGTTGAAGGGAAATCCTGATTTCCCGGTCCAGGTTCGTTCAGATCTGATCAGATCAAGAGATATATTTCAAAAATTTTTCTCTTGATCTCAATCAGATCTTGATATGTTTCAGATCTGATTCTTATTATTTTAATAAATAAAATAAAATAAGATAAATTAAATCAAATTTAATTTACCTGATTTGGGTAATCCTATTACCCTGTAGATGATCCTGATTGCAGCGGAAGGTTCTGGATCTTAGCCACGCAAGCGCCTGGCCTCTACCGGTATCCACTCGGGTTGGATCTGGAGATCCTCTTCTTCTCTATCACACCTCCAAAAATCAGATCTGGATCTGATCTGGAGGATCTTCAAAACTCTTTTGAAGATCTGCAGTCGTCCTTTTGCAGCAGCGCAGCCTTCTTGCTTTTGATCGCCTTTCCTTGATCTGAATCGCACCAACCTAAATCCAAAACACTTTTGGACGTGGAGAGCAAGGGGAGAAGAGACTATGGCATGGAGAAGGAGGGGAGAGGCAGCCTTGGGGTGTGGGAAATCTCTCTTTCACTTAGAATTAGGGTTGGGCGCAGGGTCTTATTTATAGACCTCTTGTGATCCAACTCCTCTTCCTCTCAACCAATCACAACCCTTTGTGAAATCAGATCTAAATCTGATTGGTTGGAATAGAGACCCCTGGATTCCTCCTTAGAGGGCGCCTAAGACCAGTCAAACTGGATTCTTAGTAGAACTCTAATTGGAATCCAAAAAGGGAGGATGGAGTCCTTGTCCAACAAGGACTCCTAGGCGCCTCCTACTTGGGCTCACGCCACCCTTGGCGTGCGCCCTTCTCCTTGCCAGGTTCTGGCAGGGGGACAGGCCCCCACCAGCTCTCCAATAGGTGCATGACATGTGGTCAAAAGTCAAAGGGTCAATGGTCAACGTTTGACCAGTCAAAGGTAGACTTTTGACCAAAGTCAAAGAACAAGAAATGGCAGGTGACCAAAAATGGCAGGTAATGTCTTACAAATAAGACAACCTTATTCTGACTTGGACAACCTCCAGTCAGACCATATGAAGGCCTCTGATTGAGCACAAACTCCTTTGGCTCAGTCAGGACAACTTATTTATGATAGTAAAAGAAGAACGTTAGGTTCAATCGAGTGCTAGCACGATTTTCCTTGAACCTAATTGAATCTCATTCAGATCAATTGAACTAGATCAGTTCAATTGATGATCACCAGATTCAAACCCTTGTTTGTGTGACCCAGTTAGGTTCAGTTCTGTATGGTAATGGGATATGTCATGATCTCTATCATCGACATCATCGAAACTCCTTTCGATGGATCAGAACTCTTCTGATTCGAACAGCTAGAATGATCGATCATCTAAATCATTCTAATTGCTCCCAAAATCCACCAGTGACACCTAGCAGTATATGGTGGCAACCCATCAGAGCTGAATGCGAACCTCTTGGTGCAGCTACCTGTGTGATTAAGTTCTTCTATCTTGAGCCCCGATCAGATTAGGGTTAAGGTGAACTCGTCAAACCCTAGTCTCTGTCATATGATGTAATCATTCGATTCGAGTCCAATGTGAAAATCTAAATAGAAACTCTTTCTATTATTTCACTCTACCATGGCCATGGATTTCTGGACTTGATTCTCATGATCATCATAGGGCTGCTCCTCTACCACCGAGGTAGATAGATTCCATCTTGATGCAATCCAGTTCCTACAATGAACATGCTATAGCCAACATACACCTCAGGGTTCCATATGGCTAGGAGACCGAGTAATGGTGTAGTCAAACTATAACACCCTCAAGGTGAACTGCCGATGCATCTCAGGTCAAAGAACCAGACACACTACTGCAGCATCGAGTCAGTCATTGACGAGAAGGTAGACTTCCTAATGACTACTCGAGGTGGTCACGCTCAGTGCCCTCGTTCTCTAACGAGTACCTGTACTCTCGCTCCGGTGTCTCCACACCGTAGACTCAAGACTCATCTACTAAAGAGAAGCGATTCGTACACCAACCTTCCGGATCAATCACCATCCTCGTGATGATCCTATGGTCGGGAGCATTTTATGAGTTAATAATGATTATTCATGTCTTAAATTTTCAACTCTTGAAAATATGAATTATCATTACCATTAACTCAAAGGATGTATCACAGACACTAAATACACATATGTGATAGAAAATAACCCATTTATTAATTATAGTCAAAATTATAATTTTGCCCCTAGAAGTGTATTACAAGTGTCAGCCAATTCTGGCTTCTAGGGCACATATATCTAACAGACCCCATATCCTTGGCTACCCAACTTGGTTTCACCCTACATATCCCACTAGTCGATTGGACAGGTGCAACTTACTAGCACCTAATGATCAAAATGTTTAAAGAGCAGATTGACCGTAACATGGAGGTCTATGTGGATGATATGTTTGTCTAAAGTCGATCTTCAATGAACCACATTGCTAATCTTGAGAAGACATTCAACACACTCCAAAAGTACAAAATAAAGTTGAATCTAATCAAGTGTGCTTTCGGAGTGACTTCAAAAAAGTTTTTGAGATTCATGGTATCAAGGCATGGCATTGAGACAAATCTAGAGAAGATTAGGGCTATCTAAGAGATCACTATTTCCAAGACAATAAATGAAGTTCAGTGTCTAATAGGGAAGATCGTTGTTCTGAACCATTTTATTTCAAGATCGGTGGAGCATTGCATTCCTTTCTTCTAGGTTCTCAAGTAACCAAAGAACTTCTTCTGGATCCCTGAATGTCAGCAGGCATTTGAGAAATTAAAGAACTACCTCAGCTCACCTACCCTCCATTCCAAACCCAAACCTAGAGAAGAGTTATTCTTGTACATGGTGGTTTCTTTTGCAGCCATTGGAGCAGTCCTAATCAGAGAAGAAGCAAAAGTATGGAAGTCGATCTACTACATAAGCTAAGTTTTGAGAGATGCAGAAATGAGGTATACTAAATTAGAAAAGCTGACTTATGCTTTGTTGATTGCAGCTAGAAAACTTGAACCTTACTTTCAGGGGCATATAGTCATACTTCTCATAGATCTGCCTATAAAAGAAATTTTTCACCAGCTAGATACTTTAGGAAGAATAGCAAAGTGAGAAATTAAGCTTACAGAGTCTGATATCAAGTTTTAACCTCGATCGTCTATCAAAGCACAAATACTGATCAATTTCATGGTGGAATGCCCTATCCCAGACCTGGCCAAGCCTGATCAACAAGAAGTCTGCACCTCCAATTTGCAACCAAACTTCTCTGTAAAAAGAGCAAACCTTCCTGAGGATTTCTATGCCTTATATGTTGATGGTTCGTCCAATGCTACTAAAATGGGTGAAGGATTGATTCTCATTAATCTAGGAGTCATTGCCAAATATGTACTGTGCTTTGAATTTTTCGCTACTAATAATGAAATAAAATATGAAGCTCTACTATCAGGATTAAGAATAGCCAAAGAATTAGGGATAGACCATACGAAAGTCTATAGTGATTCATAGTTAGTGGTAAGGCAGGTCAATGGTAGTTATGAAGTCCGAGAAGAAAATATGAGAAAATATTTGGATAAGGTGAAAAGTTTAGTCTCAACCTTTAGTAGCTTTGACATTCGATAGATTTTTAGAGCAGAAAATTTAAGGGCCAAACTTCTGTCTAAATTGGTTACTCTGGCCCTGAAAGAATTGCCAAAAGAGATTTTCTTTGAAGTCCTTCAACACTTAAGTTTGGAGGAATCCTAGACCATAATGCAAGTCGACCACGAGCCCAGTTGGATTGATCCATTGATCCTATATCTCAAGGATGTCATTCTTTTAAGAGACCCCAAGGAAGCCCTAACTCTATGGAATGATAGATAGCAAAGAAGAACTTTTCCTTCTCATTATGAATAGAGAAAGGGACATCTTTTAGCAATCCCTTCTTACTGAATTAGGGGATAAGTACCACCAGTCCTTGGCAAAAGGATGGCGCTTGAAGATAGAAAAAGTTAGAAACAAAGAAAATGTAGGGACAATCTTGGCAGAACGATAGAGGGCAAAAAATTCTACTATGAACCTGAAGGAGTTCGAAACAATCAAGGCAAGAGATATATCTAAAAAGGACAACAACAAAAGGAGGAAGGGGAAGCCTTAGTCTGGCACAAAAAGCTTCCAAGTATAAATATAAATGACCCGAGGGAGAGGCGCAAGCTCGACCGCTCGATCCAGGAAGCTCTAGTTCATACTCTGAAGGGATTCCGTACTGAACTCTAATTAAAGATGGATCTTCAGGGGAAAGAAAGCAAGGGATGATCTCGGGGATGAAGACCGCATAAGCTACCACACTAGGCTTGGTTTCTTTCCTAGGGCCGAGGTTAGGAAAGCTCGGGTTGGATGGACTCTCTGAACTAGTGGACCAAGAAACTTCAAAAGTCATTTTAGATCAAATAAAATCTAGAAAAATCACTAAAAATTAGAAGAAATTGGTAGGCAAACCCAATGAAAAGAAACTCCTAAGTATCAAAGAATAAAAGAGCAGGCATGAAAATCTAAAGGAAGAGTTAGGGCACTAACCTAAAGTAACCCGAGGAGTCGGAGATGCAGTCAAAAAAATGAAAGATGAACGGAAGAAGGTGCCACAAAAGAATGAAATAAAGCTCTTAGGCTCAAAAAAGATGAGAGGCAAAGAGAGTGAACAGAGAAGAAGAGCCAGAATGGGGGGAGGAAAGGGAGAAGAGAAAGTTTAAATAGTCAAAAAAGTTTTGAAAAGGTAATGATTATAGATTTTCTGCACCCAAATCTCATCTATCGTGTGTCCCCCTCATCATGGCTGCAGTTGATATTCAACAGAGCTTTTATGGTGCTATACATAGAGCTTCGTATTAGGAAGAATTTCAAATAATGAGGACTATTGGGAAATATATATGTCCTAAAGCTAATTGTCAGCCTATTGATGGTTGTGCTATTTTATAAATATAAATAATTTATTATTAAATAAAATTTTATTTTGGCACTTTTCATCACAAGTCTACATCTTCTAATGAACTCCATATTGTGATGAAGTCTTTAAGACTATTTAGTTTTGATAATGAGAAATTTTATTGATTAGTCCTTGAACTATCCATGATCAAATGATACGTTGTTAATTAGGATGGCAATATTTATTGAGTATAAGTCATTGTATGCCATATAGGTTGGTTGTCCTCTTAACCAAAGAGTGTGAAGATACTAGTATAGTATATAGGTGAGCTGTAGGGATACATCATCATTGAATTTGACCAACTCTAGAGCATTCTACTATCGAGTATTGCTCTAATTAGATATGTGTATATATATTCCTTAGACCTGAGATTGTCCCGATGACTTGCAAGCAACTCACTGTGCTTTGATGCCAAACTATCTAAATTTTAATTCAGTGATAAAAGATTTCTAAGTACAATCAAGTACTTGCAAAGTTGATGAGTGATCAAGATGGGATTGACCACTCCAAGATTTTGGAGACAATGCATCACTATATTTCAATTTAGCAAAATCTTGGCTAGGGTAATCCATGAGATAGATTTGGCATTTTGAAATATGATATGGATAACCTAATCAAAATTGATAGTTAAACTCTAAGTTGCCCTATGAGCATTTAAGTCAAGGGGATGAATTATATGGAAACCATATCCGCATGGGTTCTAAGAGTGCTGCATTATTATACATTCGACCTATTCGACCATGGGATACCATTACTAGATAGTCATTTCGATTGATATAAAAATTTATTCATGTGCTATCAGCTTAGATTTGAACCCATAGGGTCATACACATTAGATGTATCATTTTGATCAGATGGTTGATCAATGATTTAGAATCATTCTAAGGTCAAATAGTCAATACGATTGATGTTTAACCTAATGCAAGTATTGCAGGGGGATCAATTAGCAATAGGGATTACTTATTGGCTTAATTTGATTAAGATAAAGGGCTAAGATCAAGTCTAATTGAATAAGATTCAATTAGATTTAGTTTGGACTTGATTAGATCAAGTCCAATTAGTTTATTGGATAAGTCAATTGCAAGAAAGAATAAGTCTTTGTTCAATTAGAACTTGAGTACACCTAATTTCTAATTTGATTAAAAATTAAATCAGATTTAAATTTAATTTAATCTAATTTAACTTGGCTCTTAGTTTGACTAAGATCACCTCTAATTGAGTTGTATTGGTTTTGACTTATTTAGGTTTAAAAAACTATTTGGACCAAGACAAAACTAGAAGTCCTAGTGTGACTAGGACTTTTCCACCTTGCACCAACTTGTATCCCATGCCCCCCACGCCTATTTCTTTGGTTTTTTGCATGAAACCTCTCATGCCCAAAGAGAGGATGCATGCCCCCACACCCCATATCTTTCTTACATGGTATTTGGTTGTGGACCAAGTCAAAATAAGTTGGTTGTATTGATTTCAAACTCTATTTGATAGAGTTTGTTGCAACACAAACTTCTTCCCATGTATGATGCCCATCTCTCCTATTTTTTCTTTATTTTTTTATAAGATTTATGAGAGTACTTGTGCACTCCTTCCAGAATTTTCATGCCAAAAAAATAAGAAGGGAGCACCTAAGAGTTGGGTGCCCCAATCCTTGCTCAATTTGGACATGCCTTTCTAGATATTTGACCTAGACAAAAATTCTATCATAACTCTATATTTAAAGGGAGTTAGGGCTTGAAATTTCTATAGAAATTAGTCCTTTGAGAGAGGATTTGGCTGTGGGAGTCTTGGGTGTAAAGGATTCTTGGGTGTGGTGTTTTATAAAGACACAAGTTGTTGTGTCTAGGTAAGAGAAAAAGAGAGAATAAAGGTCTTCTCTAGGGTTTCTCTTAGATCCCTTTCCACAATCTTTTTGAGAGAAAAAGGTAAAAAGGAGGAGTTCCTTCAGATCCTCCCATCTCTTCTTTGGTTCTTTGGAAGGTCCAAGTTGATCAAAGAAAGAGTTTCGCCATCAACCATCGAAGAAGGATCGACACAGTGTTAACATACGATGCTGATTTCCTGTCGCTGGACTTCGAATCAATGATCAAGGCTTTGTATGGACTTTCTATAAATGCCGGATGCATGTGCAGCTCAAAGCGATGACCTCAACCTTAGATCAGTATGTAGAGTTTCTGACTTGCAAAGGTAAAAGAGATTTGATCTCTTTCTCCCACTAGATTAGATCTAGTCTTAGTTTAATGTTGATATGATCAACATCATCATCTTTATTTAATATTTAATTTTAGATTTATTTGCATGCATAAATCATCATATTAAATTATAGATTTAAAATTTATTTATATATTTTAATAAATTAATATGATTAATTTATTACTTTCTTTAATCAAGTTTTGAAAAAAAAGTTTCAAAATACCTATAAGAAACCCTAGATTTTTCTTTCAAGGATGTTTTGGGTCATTCAACATTATAAAAACTTTAGCACCAGCATGAATATGCCAAACCATCTCATCTCCTAAAGGTAAGAGGCCAAATGGGACTTCAGTAGTCATAGATTTTGGTACTCCCTTCATTCGAACTTCGAACTTCAAAGTAGGAAGACAAGTTTTGGGGGTAAAATAGCTCCCACCAAAGCCCGATTAGATGTCCGACCATGGTATAGTGCTATTTGGAATAATGATGGTTAAGTCCAAATTTCAACCAAGTTGTTCCCCTATTTCAGGCAAGTTTTGGAAGGTCGGTGATAAGTAGTAAAAATATACTAATAAAAGTATTACATTATAAAATAAATTAATCTATTTTTTTTAGAAACTAATACTTTTGTTAATCTTATGTAGGAAAGAAGGCAATCAATATGAAGAACTTATTTTTTTAGTTCAGATGAAATAAATTTCAAGCAAAACGGACTTCAAATGAGCCCAAAAATGAATTTCAAAGGAATTAAAAAAAAAAAAGCCAGTCTGGTTCAAACTGGTTCAGAAAAATCAGCTCAGACCATGCTCAGATCGACCGACCCACTGATGCCACACTTACGCAGCACTGATGTCAGCATTTTTTGTGGTACACGGTGGACTAGTATAATGGGTATTTTAGAGATTTCATAGCAAGAAGCGCGTTCTGATTGGCTGAAGAATGCGGCGGTCCATGCAACACCGGGCTCGCGCATGGTCTACATGGAGGGCAATTTGGGAATTCTGGCTGATCCAACGGATGCCTTTCACTGAAACTTGATCGGAACGGATCGAAGAAGGCGCTGACTGATGGATGGCATCCGCAGCTCCCGATCGAGATCCAACGGCTGAGATTCATCCTTGACGTTAAACTAAGATCTGAAGCTCTTTCCTGTGCATGATCTGACATGGCCCAAGATTCAATCCTTAACGGTTGATCCAATGGCTGGCAAATAAATTTTGACTTGATCTAAGGATTATTTTAAAATAATTTTTGAGTGGATTTTTGGACCGTTTGATCAACATCCAATGGTCAGAATTATCCAGATCTTAATTTGAGTTATTTTGGAGAGTCTTAAACCTAATTTTTGATGGAATTTTGGGACCTAAAATCAAACTCTTTATCTATAAAAGGCCTGTTGTTGCCAAAGAAAGAGAGTAGAGAGAGAGAAGAGAGAAATAAGAGGGTTTTGGGAAGAGAGTTTTAAGAGAGAGCCTGGGAATAGAGAAAAAAAAAAGGAGTTCAGAGAGTTTTGAGAGAAAGAAGAAAAGGGTTTTTATATTTTTTTTGATTTCTTCTTCGACGATCAAGACATCGATCAAGGAGCCTCTTCTTCTTCGCCAAGTTCTCCACATCAAGAGCAAGCAGACAATCAATTTCAGCAATCAAACAGTCTAATTTCTCTATGCTTTTTATTTTATTTGCTATTTTTGAACTTGTTATCATGAACTAAATTTTCTTTTACTAAGGCTAAGGTGTAGCCACTCTTTTGATGCAATATTCAGTATGATTTATTTTTTTTTAAATTTTATTCATGAGGAGTATATAAATCTGATCTTAATGCTTTTAGATTACTGGCCATCTTCTAATTGATCTGATGAACATAGATGTTACGGACCAAGTACATCTATGTTAATGCTTCTTGATTATATACCTTGTATTATGAATCAAATTAGAATTCATATGCATGCGGAAATTTTAGTGCGCTTTGGACGCAGCGTATTTTAATTAGAGGGTTTCACAAAACCTTAATGCATTAATATTTATTTAAATTACACCTGGACCAAAGGATAATTAATAAATATTAATAGTTTTGCTATGCCTGGACCAAAGGATAGTGAATAAATTAGGAGACTCCACCGTCACATGAAATAAAATTAATCTAAAAATCTGAATATTGTATTGACTGAGTTGGTGAACCGATTGCCTTAGTAATCCATTGCTCTTGAAGTTTAAAACCCTAATAATTTACACTCTCTCTATTTAATTAAAAACTTTTAATTATTTTTTTATTTTTTCTTTAATTTCTTATTCTCATAAATCGATCTTCTAAATAAAGCATAGGAAAGAGCTTTTCAGTACTTATTTTTCAATCCTCTAGGGATGATACTCTACTCATTCACTTTATTACTTGATCGACTGGTGCACTTGCCATAGCTATAAATTAGCATGCATCAAGTTTTTGGCACCGTTGCCGGGGATTGTGTCTAAAATAATATTAAAATTTTGATCCTAGCTTTACTTTAGAAATTTATTTTTAATTTTTATTATTTTTTTTTTAAAAAAAATTTTAGTGCATGACACGTACTGGACATAGTAACTTACTACCTTTAGATCCAGAAATTGAAAGAACCATTAGAAGACTACAACAAGAGAGAAACATGGCAGCTGAAGATCCTAACGACATCAATCTAGGATTGGATATGGCGACTGAAGGACAGCATGAAGCTATTCGACCAGTACATCATCCATTAAATGATTATATCACACCATCTATAGCCGATGCAGCTTCGAGCATCAGGAGACCGCCTGTACGAGCAAACAACTTCGAAATAAAATCGACGATGATCCAGATGATTCAATCAACTGTCCAATTCAGTGGACACGTGCATGATGATCCGAATGCCCATATTTCTAATTTTCTTGAACTTTGTGATACTTTTAAAATTAATGGGGTGTCGGATGATGCTATTAGATTAAGGTTATTTCCTTTCTCTTTATGGGATAAAGCTAAAAAGTTGGCTTCATTCTCTTCCTACAGGTTCTATCACAACTTGGGATGTCCTAGCCCAAAAATTCTTAGCCAAGTACTTTCCACCTTCCAAGACTGCTAAGATGCGCAACGATATCACTTCTTTTATGCAGATGGACATGGAGACACTATATGAGGCTTGGGAGCATTTCAAGGAACTGCTGAGGAGATGTCCACATCATCAACTACCCGTATGGCTTCAGGTACAAACTTTCTATAATGGTTTATCTCCTACTAATCGTTCTATGATTGATGCAGCAGCAGGAGGAACCATTAATCAAAAAATGGAGGAAGAAGCCTTTCGATCTGATCGATGAGATGGCATCAAATAGCTATCAATGGCAGACAGAACGCATGATGCCAAAAAGACTAGCAGCTGTGCAGGGAGTAGATTGCGTGCCAACCTTACTAGCTGAAATTGCAGCCCTTAGAGCCGAAGTCAACAACTTAAAGGGAACAGCTATGCATGTTCAGAGCATTACTTGTGACCTGTGTGGAGGAGGACACGATACGAGCAATTGCCAGACAGGTAATCCTTTTGCTAAAACAACTGATACAGCTAATTATATTGGTAATTTTTTCAGGCCGCAACAAAACAATCCCTACTCCAACACATACAATCAAGGGTGGAGGCAGCACCCAAATTTCTCATGGAGCAATCAAAATGCAGCACAACAGCCACCCCCGGGATTCCAAGTACCTGAAAAGAAGTCCAACATGGAAGAGCTGATGGTCAAATTTATGCAAAACCAAGAAGCAACTATAAAAAATTTGGAAGCCAAACTTAGGCAGGACCAAACAGCAGCAATTCGAAACTTGGAGATGCAAATAGGTCAAATGGCTAAGATAATCTCCGAGAGACCTCAAGGATCCTTGCCAAGCAATACGGAGACAAATCCAAGGGAGCAAGTCAATGCTATCACCCTAAGAAGTGGTACAAAGCTGGAGGAGCCACATCAGAAGAAATGAGACTGAAGAGCCAACTACAAATAAGGAACCATCAACTAAAATTCGTCAGTCACCAAAACAACCAGCAGATGGATGGTCTCCAGGTATACGATTTGCTGATCCAAATGTGAAGCCCTACGTGCCGCCACTACCATTCCCAGAGAGACAAATACAGCATCCAGATAAGAAATTTTCTAACTTTTTCAAAATTTTAAAGAATTTACATATTAATATTCCTTTTGTAGATGCTATTACTCAAATGCCCAGGTATGCCAAGTTTCTCAAAGAAATCTTAACAAATAAGAAAAAGCTGAAGGAGCATGAGAGAATAAATTTGAATGAAGAATGCTCAGCAATACTTCAAAATAAATTACCACAGAAGTTAAAAGATCCAGGGAGTTTTACTATCCCCTGCATTATTGGTGATTGTAGTTTTGATAAAGTTTTATGTGATTTAGGAGCAAGCATTAATCTCATGCCTTTTTCTATTTTCAGGAAGCTGGGTCTAGGAGAACCAAAGCCTACCACTATTACTCTTCAATTAGCCGATAGATCCATTAAATATCCAAGAGGTATAGTGGAGGATGTCTTGGTAAAGGTAAACAAGTTTATTTTTCCTGTTGATTTTATTGTTCTTGATATGGAAGAAGATTATGATGTACCCCTTATTTTAGGGAGACCCTTTTTAGCTACTGGAGGAGCTTTAATAGATGTTCAACAAGAAAAATTAATTCTTAGAGTCCAAGATGAACAAGTTACTTTTAATGTTTTCAAAGATACTAAACATCCTGATGATAATCAAACTTATTTTCTAATTGATATTATTGACAATCCATTATATGAGAATTCTGTAGAAAATAGGTTTGAGACTATAAAAGCGAGCAATGTCAAATTGAAAGAGGACTCGATCAAACATGAAAGTATTCCAATTGAAGTGGCACCAGATTGATCCACTTTAGAACTCAAAGAAAGTCAAGCTGAAGACTATAAATCAGAACTACTAGATAGGTTGTTTCTTTTCTTTTTAGTTTTGATCATTTTTCTTTTCTTTTATTTTTTAGTAATTTGTTGTTGCTCTTTTACTGCTCTGGTGTGTATTTTCAATTTTGCAGAAAAATCAATGAGAAGCTCAAGCAAAATTTCAAAGCTCCAAAGAACCAGACTGAACCAAATCAGGTGTATTCCTTCCTATCCTTTATTGCACATCCTTTATTTTTCTTTCTCCTTTAAGACAATGTAGAATAATAGAATAATAATATAAAAAAAAAAAAAATCATGTGTCAAGAAGAAAATCTTGAGCAAGATAAACTGGATAAGTGATAAAAGATAGAATTATTTGCTAATGAATGTAACGAGTTAAAGAAGTAGATTATTTGGTCAACTTTTAGCAAGCCTACTTAGGTCATTAAAAGATTATTAGCACTTTTTATTGCACATGCACACTAACAAGGCAAAGTAGGTATTGATTATAAGGCCAACTGAGGATTCAATTATCACTGAAAATTGGATAATTAATATACATTCTAATCAAAGAAACTTGAATTTAAGGAAAGAGCTACCTGCCTATAAATAAAGTGCAAAAGATAGAGTATATGTGGATTGCCCAAAGCCTAGTAACTGGGTCTCTGCACCTAGGTCAAGTGTGAAAATTCACGTAAAATGGTGAAGGAAAGGCCAGGATGCTCAGCACAGTAAAAAAAAAAAAAAAAAAAAGAAAAGGCAGTGTGAAAGCTACCTTAATTCATGAGTATAAAATTGAGAATGTATAGAAAATTGACCAAAATAGGTGATAAGAGAGGATACTTTTGTTCTTTTAATTTAATACTGAAATGCTAAAGTTAGTCATCACGAACACAAGTGCTATAGATCTTTGATGTACTCTAAGAAAGTTTTTAATTGTATTGACTGAAAAATTTGCTTCTGAAGCTCAATGCTTAGTTAGCAGTATTTTCTAAACTTTTTGACCTTTAATCCTAGATTTTATCTTTGTGATGGATAATCTTATTGAAACATGGTATTAAATAAAACATTGCTAAGGGACTAGCAATGACTAAGTTGGGGGTGTGATAAGTGGTAAAAATATACTAATAAAAGTATTAAATTATAAAATAAATTAATCTATTTTTTAGAAATTGATACTTTTATTAATCTTATGTAGGAAAGAAGGCCACCAATGTGAAGATCTTATTTTTTTGGTTCAGATGAAATAAATTTCAGGCAAAACGGACTTCAAACGAGCCCAAAATTGAATTTCAAAAAAAAAAAAAAGTTCAAATCGGTTAAAAAAAAAGCTCATCAGACCGACCGACCTGCTGATGCATGCTTACGTAGATGATGTCAGCATTTTTTGCGGTGCACGGTGGACCACTATGAGGGTATTTTGGGAATTTCACAGCAAGAAGCACGCTCTGATTGGCTGAAGAATGCGGCGGTCCATGCAACACCGGGCTCGCGCATGGTCTACATGGAGGGCAATTTGGGAATTTCTGGCTGATCCAACGGGCGGTTTTCACTGAAGCTTCGATCGGACGAATGAAGAAGTGCGCTGATGGATGGCAGATCCGCAGCTCCCGATCGAGATCCAATGGCTGAGATTCATCCTAACGTTAAACTAAGATCAGAAGGCTTCTCCTGTGCACGATCGGATGGCCCTAGATTCAATCTTTAACGGTTGATCCAATGGATGGCAAATGAATTTTGACTTGATCTGGGTTATTTTAAAATAATTTTTGAGTGATTTTTGGACCATTTGATCAACATCCAACGGTCAGAATTATCCAGATCTTAATTTGAGTTATTTTGGAGAGTCTTAAACCTAATTTTTCAATGGGATTTTGGACCTAAATCAAACTCTAGATTATTTAAAAGGCCTACTGTTGTTGAAGAAAGAGAACAGAGAGAGAGAAAAAAAAATAGAGGGTTTTTGGAAGAGAGTTTTAAGAGAGAGCCTGGGAACAGAAAACAAAAAAAGGAGTTCAGAGAGTTTTGAGAGAAAGGAGAGAAAGGGTTTTTATATTTTTTTTCTTTTCTTCTTCTGATAATCAAGACATCGATTAAGGAGCTTTTCTTCTTCTTCATCAAGTTTTCCACACCAAGAGCAACGGACAACCAATTTAAGCAATTAAACAATCTAATTTCTTCATGTTTTTTATTTTATTTATTATTTTTGAACTTATTATCATGAACTAAATTTTTTTTTACTAAGACTAATGTGTAGCCACTCTTTTGATGCAATATTCAGTATGATTTATTTTTAATTTTAAATTTTATTCATGAGGAGTATATAAATCTGATCTTAATGCTTTTAGATTACTAGCCATCTTCTAATTGATCTAATGAACATAGATGTTACGGACCAAGTACATCTATGTTAATTGCTTCTTGATTATATACCTTGTATTATGAATCAAATTAGAATTCATATGCATGCAAAATTTTAGTGCGCTTTGGATGCAGCGTATTTTAATTAGAGGGTTTCACAAAACCTTAATGCATTAATATTTATTTAAATTACACCTGGACCAAAGGATAATTAATAAATATTAATAGTTTTGCTATGCCTGGACCAAAGGGTAGTGAATAAATTAGGAGACTCCACCGTCACATGAAATAAAATTAATCTAACAACCTGAATGTTGTATTGACTGAGTTGGTGAACCGATTGCCTTAGTAATCCATTGTTCTTAAGTTTAAAATCCCAATAATTACACTCTCTCTGTTTCCTTAAAATTTTTAATTATTTTTTTATTTTGTTCTTTAGTTTCTTATTCTCATAAATCGATCTTCTAAATAAAGCATAGGAAAGAGCTTTTCAGTACTTATTGTCCAATCCTCTAGGGATGATACTCTACTCATTTACTTTATTACTTGATCAACTGGTGACTTGCCATGGCTATAGATTAGCACACATCAAGTTTTTGAAGGTCGGCCTCCAGACCTTGCACACGAGACAACCCTCTCAACTTTCTCTCAATAACCACAAAATTTATCAAAAACACTAAAATTTAGCCAGAAGAACTTGAACAGCGGGTAGAATTGTCATTCGATTGGTTCTAATCCCTAGCTCAAAGTAGACAGCAAGTCTTCAGCAAATATCAAACCCCAGTACCGTCCAATCATGTCTAGTAGTGACCTTGAAGGCAATCGAATTCCTCTACTTCACTTTACAGGCTGTAGATCTTAGGAGCTCTACACTAAGGATCTTAGATAGATGAACTTGTGTCAACAAGAGGACCACATTGTCAATATAAGTCTAGCCTTCAATTCGAAATAAGTAGTAGCCACTCTGCAAGTAGCAAAACTCAGTACTCCATCCCAGCTCCATGTCAATTGTGAATATCTACCAAACTCCTTCAAGAGATTATGGTCATAGTCCTCATTGAAGAACCTGTCATACCTTTTTCACCTCCAATCTGCCAAATTTGAATGTCTACACTTATTCTCGGTTGACCTTGAAGGTGGCCAATCTCCTGAAAGCTATCAAAGATAGCTCCATCAAGGTTCAAACCCAAAACCTAGTTGTGAATTCCACATCATCTGTGCAAAGGCCAACCTTCGAAGCTCAGCTAGTTCGACCTTCAGTTCCAATGATAGTCAGCATAAATGAAATACTGTCAAACATGGAAGTCTTCAACCTTCTATCCAAATTCCAGCAAATGAGATCCAACCACCAACAAGTCACGATAAATGATAGCCCACTCTCCATATCAAATTTCAAGTGGCCCGAACAACCTTCTAATATTTTGTTATGGCTATCACTATCATTCTGCTATAGGCTCCATCTGCATAAGGGATTCTTTAGATACGTTGCTTCTTCGAAGCTCTTAAGCTCTATTCTCTGCTCTAATTCTCTTGTATACTCCATTCTTGTTGGCCATGAAGCTAACTTGACCATCAGAGGATCCTGTCGAAGCCACCCACATTCGGTCCAAACTTCATTTTGCATGTCTCATCGATGGGATCGTCCTTACCACCTCTAATGAACTCCGACGTGCAATAGTTTTCTGCACCAACAACTCTCAAGGTACCACAATCCTTTCTTCCCTTTGGCTGCAAGATATACTTACATGTAGAAATCAAGTAAGAGTTTTATGTACCCAAGTCATCTTGGGTCCTTTAGAGTTAGTAGTCATGGTTCTCATGGGAAACCAAATTATTTTAAATTTCTACCCACTTTTCAATTTTCTAAAGTCATAATTATAAGTTTTGTGTCCACCTTTTCCATAACAAAATCAAATTATATGTTGAAAAGTTGCAGCAAATTCTTTTACAAAGAACTTCTTCAAAAATTTGTATTCATTGTGAGGTTTAAAACAAAGACTTGGTTTGTTAAGGACTGCTCTTTGATCATTTAAATCATGTGCAATTTTTCAAAACTATAGCTAAAATTTTCAACTATTGGTTTATATTTTTGGACTTCTTTTCTTAGGTTCTGAACTTTTGCATTTGCAACTTCTTTTTCCTTTAAAAATACTTCTTTTTCTAAGATTAAAGTTTAGTTTATGGATTTCATATTTTTATTTTTCAAAGAAAGTTTTTTAAGTTCATCAATTAAATCATGAAAAGCCTCTTGTAATTCATCGATGGTTAATTTACATCAAGCTTGAGATTTTACCTCTTCTTCTTCTTATGCCATGAGACAAAGTTTCATTACCTCTTGTGCCTCCTCATCTGAGCTTGTCTTATCACTATCACTCTATGTTGCTATCGTTGCTTTCTTTTTAGTCTTCTTGGATGATCTTTTTAGCAAGGGGCAGTCCATCTTGAAATGCCCTAGCTTCTTACATTCAAAGCAAATGAGTGGCTCCTTCTCTTTATCTTTTTCCCTTTCCTTACTTGGCTCACCTTTAGAGAAGGATTTCTTTCTAAACTTTGGCCTCTTCTTCTTCATGAAACATCTAAATTTTTTGGTTATAAGGACCAACTTTTCATCTTTATTATCATCCTCCGAGGTCTCACTCTCCTCCTCTATTTTGGTTGTTGACTTGAGGGCTATGGTCTTCTTCTTCTTGGTGTCTTCCTCCATGTTTTGTTTCATGGTCAGCTCATGCATCATTAGGAAACCAAGAAGCTCTTCAAGCAGCAAGGTATTGAGATCCTTTGCTTCTTGTATTGCCATCACCTTCGCTTTCCAAGCCCAAGAAAGAGATCTAAAAATTTTTCTTATAAGTTCACTATTAGTATAAGACTTGCCTAAGCTCTTAAGACTATTAATTATATCAGTAAAGTAAGTAAACATTTCAATTATGATTTTAGCATGCTTCATTTTAAATAATTCATATTTATGCACTAACATGCTTATTTTGGATTCCTTCACTTGATTTGTACCCCTCATAGATAACCTCATGCCTATCCCATATTTCTTTTATAGAAATGCAAATAAAAATTTTATTAAATTCACTGGTATCAAGTGAACAATAAAGCACATTAATTGCTTTAGCATTCAATTATGCCATCTTCTTATCAATGTAACCCCAATCTCTTTACCATTTTGGAATGATATTGCCATCAATGGTGATAGTATATATATGTGGTCCATTGATTATGACACTCTATTGGTTATAATCAAGTGCTTGAATGAATATGCCTATGCGTGCTTTCCAATATGTATAGTTAGAATCATTAAATAAGGGAGGTCAGTTGGTGGACTGGCCTTCAACTAGAAAAACATTTATTTGGATTGTCATCTTGATCTTTTACTCTAGATCATATGACAAATAAGTGAATGAGAGTGCCTAGTTTGATACCATTTGTTGCCTAGAGACACAATCCAAAAGGGGGGATGAATTGGGTTTTAAAATTCTTACAAATTAAGAACACCTATGTGCACACTTATGCTGAAATTTAAATGTATGTAGTATAAGTAATGAATGTATCAGCTGAAAATAAAATCTATAATGTAAGAGAAAATAATACACACATAAATAAGTGATGTATAGTAGTTCGATATCAGCCCAATACCTACATTCACTCTCCAAATAATCCACTTGAAAATTTCATAATAATCATCAAGATTATAGTAATATTATTTTTGGGATCTAAGAATTTTTCTTATAAGTTCACTATTAGTATAAGATTTGCCTAAGCTCTTAAGGCCATTAATTATATCAGTAAAGCAAGTAAACAATTTGGTTATAGTTTCAGCATGCTCCATTTTAAACGATTCATATTTATGCATTAACAAGTTTATTTTGGATTCCTTCACTTGATTTGTACCCTCATGGGTAACCTTAAGCCTATCCCATATTTTTTTTATAGAAACATGGATAAAAATTCTATTAAATTCATTGATATCAAGTGAACAATAAAGCACATTAATTGTTTTAGCATTCAATTATGCCATCTTCTTGTCAATGTCATCCCAATCTCTTTATAGTTTTGGAATGACATTAACATAAATGATGATAGTGGGTGTATGTGGTCCGTTGATTATGATACTCCATAGATCATAGTTAAGTGCTTGAATGAATATGTGCATGCATGCTTTCCAATATGTATAGTTAGAACCATTAGACATGGAAAGTCGGTTGGTGTACTATATCCTTCAGCTAGGAAAATATTTATTTGGATTGTTATCTTGATCTTTTGCTCTAGATCACAAGACAAACAAGTGAATGAGAGTATCTGCTTTGATCCCACTTGTTGCCCAGATATTCAATCCAAGAGGTGGGGGGAGGGGGGCGAATTGGGTTTTAAAAATTCATGCAAATTAAGAACACCTATGTGCACACTCATGCTAAAATTTAAATGTATGCAATAGAAGCAATGAATGTATCCCCTGAAAATAAAATCTATGATGCAAGAGAATATAACACACACCTAAATGAGTGATGTATAATAGTTCGATGTCAGCCCAACACCTATATCCACTCTCCAAGCAATCAACTTGAGAATTTCACTATAATCACCAAGATTACAGTAATATTATTTTCCAGCCAAGAGTTTGAGTCAACTCAAGCCTATGACTAGAAAATGTAGCTCTTTGGATTTTTCTGAAGATATCGACTCAAGGCTATTCAATCGACTCAAGCCTATGCCGTGCTAATCCTACATGCCAGAGTCAACTCATACTCTTTCTTGAGTCTACTCAAGGACTATGCTAAAATCTGAAAGATGCCAAAGTTGACTCAAACTCCTCCTTGAGTTGACTCAAAGACTGTTGCTCTTCCAAAAAGCACGATTTAGCTTTCCAACACTTGAGTCTTTGTTTTTCAAACTTTAAAATCTTCAAATGTCATGTGGTAGGGTACTAGTTTCCTGAAATTGATTCTTAATACACCATTAGTATTAAATTTGCTCAAATATTTTATCTTTCATAAAAATCAGATCTTGGGTCAACATGCTCAACAACATTAGAATGGACTTCAGCAATCATCATCAGCAAAATGAAGTTTCAGATAGGGTACGACATATGTATCAAACCTATCGAATACATCAACTTAAGGCAATGATTTTGGTGAAATAATGCTGACAGCAATCAACACACTCAAAGGATAGATGATGCTCACGACTTGGCAAAATTTAAGCCCAAGCATGACCAAGCCTAATTGCAGACAGAGGTGACTCAAAGACAACACATTCATCACATTGGCTCAAACAATAAGCATACATTTACTTAGCCAAAAAGTTTCACTACAAAATCTTCAACAGAAGAGTTGCTAAAGGTAGATACAAAAGGATAAAAATAAGAGGGAAGAAGCCTAAAAATTATCGAACATTGCCTTGGCATCCACATCGATGATTAGCTCAATAATAGGACCCAGAATAGTGATCAGCTCATCGATCAGAGGTTCGACCATAGTAGGCTCAGTCCTGACTGGCACCTTAGCTTGTGGCTGATCATCTCCCCTGATCTCTACCATGGGGTCCAGTTGATTAGCATCAACTTCGAGGAAGAAGTGAGCTATCTATGTCTTGCAAGTGTCAAAGCCATACTTGTAAGCCACTAAGGAGCCCTTGATGATTTTGGCCTTGAACTCCCTTGATGCCTTGTATCCCTCGATGGCCTTGGCAACCACCCTCGCCATATTGGCATCTCCCGAAGGCTCCATTGACCTAAGCTTCTCTTTAGCCTTTGCCTTCTCTAGTTGAAGGTTTTCCTCAAGCTTTGTGATCCTCCTTTGCCACTTCTTACAAGCCCATCCTTCACAGCAAGTGAACCTTTGAGCTAGACAACATGTTCTTGTAGAAAATATGCGATCCGTATTACATGGCTAGGAAGAAAAATTAAATATATTAGAATTTAAAATTTTTCATAACCTATATAAAAATGTACCTTGACTTGTAGTGGAAGATTAGATCAAGGTAAAGCTCCTAAAGATTTTAGCTCTATGAGTTCTGGATATCCAGACCCTCTACTTTGCATGCACACCAATCTTCACAAGAATCTAGAGGAAACTATAGAAGAGAAGAAAGAGGGAGCTTTAAGAACTGATCTCAAAACCTTGAAGCTTCACATGCCAAGGAGGAAGAGTGGAGCACCACGCTTGGAGGTGGATCACACCAATGATGGATGCCTGAGACTCTCTCTCTCCCTCTCTAAATATTCTCCATGCCCAAGAGAAGCTTCATGCCCAAAAGCAATCTCAATTGCTTCTTAACACCCCAAGGGTCCCTCCTTATAGATGAGAATTCTTAAACCTAATCAAACATTCCATGGAATAGGACTTTGAATCCAATTCAAAATTTTCTAATCCATCATGATCCAATTAGGAAAGAAGTTGGTGCCACCTATTCTCTCCCTTTCTTTTCTGCCACCCAAGGATGAGGACCCCTCTTACCAGGCCATAATGAGAGAAAAACCTACGGAGATTAGGGTTAGTGCACAAAGTCCTATTTGGTTTAGGTTTAGGTCCAATTGAATCTAATTCAAGTCCAATTTAAATCAAATTTGATTGGGTTGTCAATCCTAATTCAATTAGGATTCTAGACCAAGCCAAAATTGATTGATTAACCTAATTAACCTCTAATTAAATCAAGTCTAATTATATTAGATCCAATCTAAAATAATTAGAATTTAATTCATTGGATCTTTGATTAGGTAAAATTCATCCTCTAGTGCTAGCTAGACATAGTCAATATTTTAATTCCATATGACCTATAACTTAATTCTCAATTAAGTAAATCTATATATTCAATTGATGCATGCTAATTTATAGCTATGGCAAGTGCACCAGTCGATCAAGTAATAAAGTGAATGAGTAAAGTATCATCCCTAGAGGATTGAAAAATAAGTACTGAAAAGCTCTTTCCTATGCTTTATTTAGAAGATCGATTTATGAGAATAAGAAATTAAAGAAAATAAAAAAAATAATTAAAAGTTTTTAATTAAATAGAGAGAGTTTAAATTATTAGGGTTTTAAATTCAAGAGCAATGGATTACTAAGGCAATCGGTTCACCAACTCAGTCAATACAATATTCAGATTTTTAGATTAATTTTATTTCATGTGATGGTGGAGTCTCCTAATTTATTCACTACCCTTTGGTCCAGGCATAGCAAAACTATTAATATTTATTAATTATCCTTTGGTCCAGGTGTAATTTAAATAAATATTAATGCATTAGGTTTTGTGAAATCCTCTAATTAAAATACGCTGCGTCCAAAGCGCACTAAAATTTCCTGCATGCATATGAATTCTAATTTGATTCATAATACAAGGTATATAATCAAGAAGCATTAACATAGATGTACTTGGTCCGTAACATCTATGTTCATCAGATCAATTAGAAGATGGCCAGTAATCTAAAAGCATTAAGATCAGATTTATATACTCCTCATGAATAAAATTTAAAAATAAATCATACTGAATATTGCATCAAAAGAGTGGCTACACCTTAGCCTTAGT
Source organism: Cocos nucifera (assembly GCA_006176705.1). Lineage (NCBI taxonomy): Eukaryota > Viridiplantae > Streptophyta > Magnoliopsida > Arecales > Arecaceae > Cocos > Cocos nucifera. The sequence continues at coordinate 2,382 of QRFJ01003014.1, read as the reverse complement.
AAAAAAAATTTAGTTCATGATAACAAGTTCAAAAATAGCAAATAAAATAAAAAGCATAGAGAAATTAGACTGTTTGATTGCTGAAATTGATTGTCTGCTGCTCTTGATGTGGAGAACTTGGCGAAGAAGAAGAGGCTCCTTGATCGATGTCTTGATCGTCGAAGAAAAATCAAAAACCCTTTTTGATTTTCTCACAAATCACTTTTTTTTTATCTCTCTCCTCTCTCTTTCTCTCTCTCTTTCTCCCTCTCTCTCTTTCTCCCCATCTCTCTCTTTGTCTCTCTCTAATTCATATTTTTTTCACGACAACCATAGGTTTTTATAGATAAAGAATTTGATTTCCCCCCAAAATCCATCAAAAATTAGGTTTAAGACTCCCAAAACAACTCAAATTAAGATCTGGATAATTCTGGCCGTTGGATGTTGATCAAACGGATCCAAAAACCACTCAAAAATCCCTTAAAATAACCCAGATCAAGTCGGATTTAATATCAGCCGTTGGATCAACCGTTGGATCAAATCTGGGCCGTCCGATCGCATTGAAATAAGCCTTCAGATCTTTAGTTTAACGTCGGGATGAATCTCAGCCATTGGATCTCGATCGGGAGCTGCAGATGCCATCCATCAGCACCTTCGTTTCGACCGTCCGATCGAATTTCAGTGAATACCGCTTGTTGGATCAGCCAGAATTCCCAAATTGTCCTTCATGGACCATGCGCGAGCCCGGTGTTGCGTGGACCGCCGTGTTCTTCAACCAATCAGAGCGCACCTCTTACTGTGAAATTCCCAAAATACCCTTCAGATGGTCCATCGTGCGCCGCGAAAAATGCTGACATCATCCTGACGTCAGCATTGTGTCGGCGATTTTTTTTTTTTTTTTTTTTGAAATTCGATTCTGGGCTCGTTTGAAGTCCGTTTTGCCTGAAATTTTTTTCATCTGAACCAGAAAAATAAGATCTTCACATTGGTGGCCTTCTTTCCTACATAAGATTAATAAAAATATCAATTTCTAATAAAATAGATTAATTTATTTTATAATTTAATACTTTTATTAGTATATTTTTACCACTTATCACACCCCCCAACTTAGTCATTGCTAGTCCCTTAGCAATGTTTTATTTAATACCATGTTTCAATAAGATTATCCATCACAAAGATAAAATCTAGGATTAAAGGATCAAAAAGTTTAGAAAATACTGCTAACTAAGCATTGAGCTTCAGAAGCAAATTTTTCAGTCAATATAATTAAAAACTTTCTTAGAGTACATCAAAGATCTATAGCACTTGTGTTCGTGATGACTAACTTTAGCATTTCAGTATTAAATTAAAAGAACAAAAGTATCCTCTCTTATCACCTATTTTGGTCAATTTTCTATACATTCTCAATTTTATACTCATGAATTAAGGTAGCTTTCACACTGCCTTTTCTTTTTCTTTTTTTTTTTTTTACTGTGCTGAGCATCCTGGCCTTTCCTTCACCATTTTACGTGAATTTTCACACTTGACCTAGGTGCAGAGACCCAGTTACTAGGCTTTGGGCAATCCACATATACTCTATCTTTTGCACTTTATTTATAGGCAGGTAGCTCTTTCCTTAAATTCAAGTTTTTTTGATTAGAATGTATATTAATTATCAATTTTCAGTGATAATTGAATCCTCAGTTGGCCTTATAATCAATACCTACTTTGCCTTGTTAGTGTGCATGTGCAATAAAAAGTGCTAATAATCTTTTAATGACCTAAGTAGGCTTGCTAAAAGTTGACCAAATAATCTACTTCTTTAACTCTTTACATTCATTAGCAAATAATTCTATCTTTTATCACTTATCCAGTTTATCTTGCTCAAGATTTTCTTCTTGACACATGATTTTTTTTTTTATTTAACTTATTCTACATTGTCTTAAAGGAGAAAGAAAAATAAAGGGTGCAATAAAGGATAGGAAGGAATACACCTGATTTGGTTCAGTCTGGTTCTTTGGAGCTTTGAAATTTTGCTTGAGTTCTCATTGATTTTTCTCTACAAAATTGAAAATACACACCAAAGCAGTAAAAGAGCAACAACAAATTACTGAAAAATAAAAGAAAAGAAAAATGATCAAAACTAAAAAGAAAAGAAACAACCTATCTAGTAGTTCTGATTTATAGTCTTCAGCTTGACTTTCTTTGAGTTCTAAGTTGGATCTTGTAATTGAATTGCTTTCTTCTCCTTCTCAAAACTTTCATCAATGTAATTTTTCAGCCTATGACTGTTTACCTTGAAGGTACCTTTTGATTCGTTAAAGATCTCTACTGCTCCATATGGCAATACCTTAGTAATTGTATAGGGACCTGTCCATCTTGATTTTAGCTTTTCTGGAAACAAATGTAGCCATGAACTATACA